>CP139506.1:138539862-138668399 GCA_021014915.2 Artemisia tridentata subsp. tridentata
TTATTAATTACTTTGTATTCTTAAAATCACGTAAAAATAAAGACTATCTAATCGATGCATGTATGTTTGAGAGTGACACACCTAGAAGAAGATCTAAAACTCATATTTTCAATTTAGAAAACCCTCCGAAAGGTATTTATGTTATAAACAAATATAGTTTTTAATATTTTTATAACTATTAATATAAAGAGTTATAGTAATAATATAGTGAGTGATCGACAGGATGCAATAAACTTGCACTGGGAAATACTCATAAGATGTATGGTAAACATGCTTCCAATCTAGATATCCAGTCAGCAAGTAATTTGTCAAAACATCATGAAGAAACAAGTGTTGCAGGTTCGTTTGTTTGTTGTTTGTTTTTTAAATTTTAACATACTCAGTTATAAAAATTCAGGAGATAATTTAATGTATTTATTTATCTCATGTAATAGATGCATGCATGTTTGAAAGTGATACTCCTAGAAAGAACTCTAGATCTCATATGTTGAATTTAGGAGGGCAGCAAAGGTTAGAATCTGAAAAGATGTCCTATATCAGAAGTCGTCAAAAAGATTTGAGAGCTCCAGCAAGAGATATTATAGTTACACAATTAAATAATTTTGCATGGTTACATAATATTAATAATATATGAGCATTATAATGAAATCTTTACTGTTTGACTGTAGTGAATGTATTGCCGAAGATAACACAAGAACAGACATCCTCAAAGCAAAGTTTTGGATATCAGACATCCTCTTTTGACTGCCATTTAGATCATGAAAACTTTGAAACAAACTCTGACGATTTTTCATCAGGTGGTTTAATCGTTATAAATTTATTACACAATGTTTATTAAAAATTTTTAATTAACATATGGTCCATAACATAACAAGAATATGTTAAAATTTTTATAGCTATGAAGGTGCATAAACATTTGAGGTTCTAGAATAATTCTTCCAGTTTTAAAAACCCATCAATAGATATTTTGATTATACATAAAGGAATGTATATATATATAATATATATATATATATATATATATATATAATATATATATATATATATATATATATATATATATATATATATATATAAATGAATTACAACACAAGTTTATACTCATTAAATTGCAGGAGTTAAGCCACAACAAACAAGGAACAGTAGATTACATTCTGCCAGTTTTGGAAACACCACATCAGGTTTATATTAATAAAGAACACATTGTACATTATAATTATTTGTTACATATTAAATTTATATTATAATTTTAAAACATGTTATGTTTTATGTATTATTTTGTAGTGCCTAAATCACATTATCAGAAAAACAATGGAATGCACAATTCTAGCTCTCAGCGTGTTTCACCAGGTAAGTTTTGCATTGACATTATTGTTTTAAATCATTATATAACAATATTATGTATGGTTTAATTTAATAGCAACTAAGATCAAGGAACGAATAATAACTGCCGTTAGTCGTATCAGTCCAATGGTTGATAGTATGGCAATAAAAGCAAGATGTATTTCTCTATGGCATTCCCATAAGTTGAATGAAGAACACGATCCATATAGTTTGGATTGTGTCTTCCAAGATAAAGAGGTGATTTTACATTTATAACGAATAACATGTATTTTTTTTGGTTTTTTTAATAAAGTATATTTGGAAAAATTGTATAAATAGGGCGACCGAATTCAGATTTACATAAAAAAAGAATTGATGTTTAAGTTTGAACCCCTTCTTCAAGAGGGTCAGTGTTATAACATCTCTGATTTCGATGTGGCGAAAAACAGTGGAAGATTGTTGTTGCTTCCCAATAGGTGAAAATTTTCCTTTTACAAAGGAACAAAAGTGACTAGAACAGATCAAATTGATTATAACTTTGTTGGATTTATAATTGAACCATTCACACGTATCTTAGCCAGCAACAATGAGTATCATGAACATGATTGTGTCGGTATGTATTTATTTTTTCCTTCATTAAAAAACTTTTTGAGTTTTTTTTAATAGTGACATTTGTATAAATTTGTTGCAGACGTGAATGGAACAGTTGTTGCTATTGGAAAAATTGTAACTGTCTATAGCGCTGGTGGTCCTAAAATTCGTAGGACAGTTGTTATAGAAGATGCTGAGTGAGTACATATATATACATTTTTTAATAATAAATATAAAACACAAGATTCGTGTAATAATATTTAAAAATGGCAATATACAGATCTTATAGACTTGATTGTACTTTCTGGGATAATTGGGCGCAAATGTGGAGTGCAAATGATGAGAAACTTGAAGAAGTTGGGCATTTAGACATCCTTTTGATGTTAGCGAAAGTTAAATACTGGGATAGTAAGTTTAAAATATATTTATTGTGAATATAATACATTAAATTATGTTATATATAGTTGATACAATTGTTAATGTAACTTCATTATTGAATACAGACAAGCCTGTAATACACAATGCTCTATTCGGATAAAAGATCTATATTAATAGAAGATTACCCCACAGCTACTGTCTTTCCAAGAGCGGTAATATTTTTAATACATGTATATTTGATTTTAAATGTACATGTAATTACATGTGAAATACTAAATGTCTAAAATGTTCACATGTTGCAGGTATGAGACATAGGATGGTTATGATGCGAGTCAGTTCCGTATTGAAACCTATTCTCAGGGTGCGCGTGTTGTTACACCTGCAGAGTTTATGCATGGCTGCTTAAAGAAAATGGTTGGTATGATTCAAAGCATTGAACCAGTAAGAAATCATTGATTTATGAAGATTTGAGACATGAAATTGTTGCATTCAACATTGTATTAATACTGCATAAAAAAAAATAATAACCAATCAATTTAACCAAAATGTAGAAAACACATTGTGTTGCTTATGCAACTGTGCACAGCATACAATATGAAAATGGATGGGTTTATACAGCTTGCAAGGCATGCAACACTAGAGTTTCTGCAATTACGTCAGAAGGAAACAATTTTTCAAGAAACAAGAGACAATTGTGGTACTGTAAGAAACATGTAGAAACGTATGCAGTTGCATCAAGGTATGAAACTCACACTTCTAATAAAAAATAAAAAAGTAAATCATCCGTACCGAATATAAAAATACAAAACTAACTATTCTTTATGTTTCATGTGTAGGTTCAAAATCATTGTTCGTATTGTCGATGAAACTGGTACTGCATAGATTGTGCTTTTTGACAACAATGTGCATAAGATGACCAATTTGACCGCGTTTGAAATCATGCAACAACATGGCATGTATATTGATCAATATTTTCCAGATGAGCTTGTTCAAATCATTGGAAAACAATATCTTTTTAAGATTCTGTATTCTGAGTTTAACCACAACAATAACAGCCACATATATCAAGGTGAAAAAGTTACTGAAGATGTTGATACAATCAACTACTTTAAGAACGGCTTCCTAGAGGACGAGGTTTTGACACTGCATTATTGTATTATTTGTTAATCCATATACCCCAAGTTGTTACAAATTGAACTTTTCGTTGTCAAATAAAACAGGAAGCCGAAGATTACTTACAAGATGACGAAGATGATGAAAATGTTCCAGATGATGCTGACAATGAGTTATATAAATATGAGGATAGCAATGCAAAATTATCTACAGATATGAATGAGGTATTATATTCGTATTTTAAAGACAATAACGCAATATCTTTATTTGAAAACATTTTTGTATTACTGCTTTCTGTATTAAACATTGTAGCCTTTTGAAGATGGCTTTACAAACACATCATATGGTATCGATGAGGTAGTATAATATTTAATAGTTAAATTCATTGAACATGAAAACATGCATAAAAATGAAACTTAGTTTTCACCCTTTCTTGAAATCACCACAGGAAAACAATTTAAATCAAACCAGATGTGGTACCTTGGATGACACTTCAACATTGTCAACCGATATGAATGAGGTATTATTCACTACCTTAATAAATAGATGTTTACTCATATTCTTAAATCCATTTAACTCCGTTACATGTTTAAAATGAAAATTTTATATTATTAACCATGTTTTAATAAAACACAGGAAGGAGATGTTAACAACGGTGTCCCTACCATGGTCGAACCCAATGGATGTGATAAAAAAAGAAGCCTTGAAATGGTTGAGCAACAAAATTATGGAACACAAGATGAAGAGGAGGATACACATCAGAATAAAAAAAATGAGTACAAGCATCATTGAAAAATATGTGTGATATGAAATAGAATGCACTTAGTTTTATCCTTCCACATTTAATTTACATTGAACATTTGTTTTTCGTTTAGCAGTTATTTTATGAATGGATTTTTATTTGGCTTTTTATATTACAAATTACATATAATGTTTGTTTAGTTGTATTTCATTTTGACTTAATGAGGATTCTTAGTGGTTTTCAGGTGTAGTATAGTAGAATTGATTAGTTTGTTAGCTTTTAGAGTGCTTACTAAGTTTACATGGGTAGCACTAACTTTCAAGTTAGTACTGCTCCTTTAAAATGAGTACTGCTAAAGGTTTTATCAACAATGATGTTCCAACAGTACTAACTTTCAAGTTTTAGAAAAAATGCCTTCATAAAAAGTGCGTACTAAGTTTACATGGGCAGTACTAACTTTCAAGTTAGTACTGCTCCTTTAAACTTAGTACTGCTAAAGGTTTTATCAACAATGATGTTCCAGCAGTACTAACTTTCAAGTTTTAGAAAAAGTGCCTTCATAAAAATTTACTTATCTTAGCATTTTAAGTGGCCATTCATTTATTTGACTTAGTTTTATTGAACTGCTTTTGATAGACAATCAAAAAGGAATATGATATGTGGTGTTATTATGAAAATTCTTTTGGGTTTATAAGCTTGGTGTAAATAAATACATGATGTCCTACATAGATAGCTTTTAGAGTGCTTATTCAGTTGTTAAAAAACTTTAGCAATACTAAGTTTAAAGGAGCAGTACTAACGTAAAAGTTAGTACTGATGGAACCTCATTGTTGTTAGAAACCTTTAGCGGTACTAAGTTTAAAGGAGCAGTACTAACTTGCAAGTTAGTACTGCTGGTACTATTTGGCTTATTTCCGGCATAGTTAAAAATTTTTAGAAAAAAGTTCATTCATAAAAATTAGCTTATCTCAGCTTTTTAAGTGGGCATTCATTTATTTAACTTACTTTTATTGAACTGCTTTTGTTAGACAATCAAAAAGGAATATGATATGTGGTGTTATTATGAAACTTCTATTGGGTTTATAAGCTTGATGTAAATAAATACATAATGTCCCACATAGATGAAATAGTAAAATTGAAGCTACTTTATAAAATGTTATGTGCATAAGAGGTATGTGTTGGGTTTAGCTTAGTATGGAGTTCTATTATATCTTGGGCGGTTAAATGTTATTATACATCTAGCTACACAAGTTATAATGCAACTTTATATGAATGCTTAATTTAAAATAATAATAATAATAATAATAATAGTGCATGTTTTTCATGTTTTCCTATTTTTATTCACAGCTTATATGTTAATGACTTATGTTATTCATGTTTCCCTCATAGACTTTATATTTACATGGATAAATTTTGTTTTTAAATAGCAATTGCCATAATTTAGTAGTTTTCTGTTTTGATTTAAAAAAAATAAAGATATCCAAATTCATTTAAATTTACAAAAGATATCCAACAACGAAATTTGTGTTTATCTGAATTTAAGTGTCATAAAACCTATTCAAACGATTAGAAGATATATGAAACAATTTGTAAAATTTTAAAATTGAAAACTCTTTAACTTCCACATTGCTACTTTAAAACCCTCACCAACCAATTCCATTCTTACTTCCAACACAAATTTTAAACTATTTTTTCTCTTTGTATACTATTTTACAGTTTTACAACTTCTTGAAAAATGTCTGCTAATTACAAACGTCCAATATGTGAAGAAGATGAAGAGTTTGTAGTTGCCGAATCATCAAAGTAAGTTAAGTAATAATTTTTTTTTTAAATGTAATTATGATTCAAAACTACCAAAATAGATTAACAAATTCATTTGAATGACAGGAAAATGTGTGTTCAAGTAAATAACACAAAAGAAGATATTGCAAGGAAAGGTATGTTAATGGTTAATTATAAGTTGTGAATTTTAAAATAAAAGCATGATTTACAGTGTTATTAATCGGTTGAATTAATATTTCATGTTTATAACCATTTAGATAATGACCAAGTGTATGAAAACAAATTTGTGACAGATAAAATACAATGCTTTTATGATTGGTGGTGTGCTCAAAAGGCAATAAAAAAGAAAACAGCATGGAAGGAAAAATAAGATAGAGATGAAAAAAATAGAATATGAAGGATTGCTGATAAAAAACACATTAGAGAGGTTGCATCATTCCGTAAAAAAAAAAAAAAAAAAAAAAAAAAAAAAAAAAAAAAAACTATTCAAGAGTTTAATACTGAAGAAACACACGGAGATGATGATGATGCGAATTTAGAATGTTATTCTTATGATGAATTACATTTGGCATATTCATCATAGTTTATTGAATATAATGTGTCAGTTTTTATAGATGTATTTGGATTTTAAAATTTTAATGAAAATGTTTTGTTTGGTATTACTGATTTATATGAATATTCAAAATACACAAATAGATAGAATACAAACATATAATTAACAAAATTCCTTATTGCTCTTAGTCAAATTTGTCATTGCAATATGGTTCGACATTTATCAATATAATCAAATTCAAAATTCCACATACATTTTTATATAAAAAATATTTTTGAGAAAAGCTTTGTGAGAATTTTACTTTATGTATGATTCAAGGTTTGTGCACAATCAGATCCAAAGTTAAACAAATATCAATAAAGTACTTTGCATGCATGGTCTAATAATGCAAAAAAAAAAAAAAAATAATAATAAAAAAAAAAAAAAAAATTGATACTTTGGTGATATGTACTAATAATGCAGTTATGGTTTGTTGGTATTAGGTCATGACTGTCTTATGGCTCTAGCACTGCCTTATTAGTCTCATTCATTACACTATTTTTTTTCCTCATCTAGCACTGCACATTGACTGCTTTTTGACTCTTGCACCAACCAAGCCTTCACATATTATTTATATAAAGGCATAAACAAAACCTCATTTTCGTCTTACATTTGAAACAAAACTTACAACCTGAAAAATGAGAAAAAAAAAGAAACCAGGTATTGTCTTCAACTGCACAACCTCATTTCTCATATCTTTAATTTACAACTTTTTTTTTTGTTGTGTGCAGAAATCATAAACATAAGTAGTGATTCTTCTGAAGCATCCTACCCAATGCCATGGTCTAAGTATTTTCCGCAGCAAGATGAAGATTCAAGTAGTGATTCAGGATATGCTGAGCTGCAAATGTATCGACAAAAAAATGGTTCAAGCTCAAAGATGTTTTATGCTAGCATGAATCCAACCCCCAACCATACTGCAAAGCAAGCTTTTGCTGTTAAGATTAAGGTGCTAGGCATGGACAAATAAGGAAACATGTGATTTACTTTGTATCAAGCCATTTGCTCCCAAAAATCGTACAAATGAAAGTGCCAGTCAAAAAGGGAAGGGAAAAAATAGATGGTTTAGTATGTATGGTGTAGCATCATGGTTTATTATGTATGGCTTAAATATGACTTAAATTCCCTTAAATAACTCTGTTGTAACCTGTTACAACTATTATGAATGAAATGCTTTTGTATGGTTTAGTATCATGCGTATGTTTTAAATTAAAAAAAATTAAAAAAATATACAGCTGATATGGACCATAAGAGTATTATTCAAAGGTACTTTTCATACATACCAAACTGATGCCAAAGTTTGCATACAAACCAAAATACTCATATGTTCTTACATAAAATATGTAACTGGTATGCCATATTACATAGTAACTACTTCAAACAAAAGAGTTGCTCACATACTATTGAGTGAATGTGCTTTCTAATCTATAACACATGCATGCATGCAAATGCAATCACAACTAACTCTCCTCGCAAACACATTTATCGAACTAACATATAGGTTAAGTGTTCAATTCGTATACCATTCGTATAAATCAACTTATTATCAATGCAGATAATTACGAATAATATTTATTTTGGTATACAAAATTAAAGTATGGCATATATCAATATATAAATTATATATGACATATCAAATTATGATTTAATGGTTGCTTCACAAAACATCAATGCATAAAATTCGGAAAAATATAAGGAATAAAAGTATAATATATCAATACCCAAATTATGCATAATTAATTTGTAATTGAAGATAAACATGTACATATAATAATATTTATAATTTTAATTTAGTATCAAAACATATTTGTTCCAAAAATATATTCGACAATGCAGTCTATAAATAAAGGTATATTGAATGTAAATCATTAAACCAAAACATAATATTCAGCGAATCAACAAACACGAACGATGTTGACACCTAATTCAACGAATGATAAGTTCATCAGAGATGTAACAGTAATCACTATATCAGACGATGAAGAGGTATGATATGTGTTTAAATTAAGACTAATTTTTTTATAATTGTATTAACCTAGGTTCATGTTATATTAACTTGATACTTTTGAATGTCAAAAATATGCAGAATAGCGAAATTTCAAAAACTCATACTCAACCTTTTTCTCCATATGTGAACAAAAACGACATACCAATTATTGTTTTATCGGATGAGGACGAGGTAAAATTACTGATTCAACATTGATTTAAACATGTCACCCAAGACATATGTCTTACTTATTGTTTCACGTTTAAAGCCTGTTTAAAAATCAGGCAAACAACGTAGATTGTTCAAGAACAACAAAAGTGTCAACACCAATGATTTAGTTATTATTTCATTAGACGATGAACAAGCACCAAAATTTGACACAGTTAAAAAAAATACTAAGCACAATCAAGCAGAAGAAACAATGGTATGAATTTACATTGCAATATCATAAATTATCTTTGATCATGTATACATTATAACTTACATTACGTTTTTATATTATGAATTTGGAATTGTATAAGTCTGATGCTGAAGAACACATTGTGATAAAACGTTCTAAAATATCACATAAGTCAAAAAACACATTACATAGCAAATATATGTTGTTAGACGAAGATACAGATGATGAATTTGATAACATCAAGAGCAACAGTGATGATGGCGTTTGGACAAACATCAATGATTTGGAAGAACCATTTTATGCTTTAGATGAATATAAGCCCAAATATAATATCCTTGATGAAGAAATCATTGAAGACTTCCCAACAGGTTGTTTGTTCTAAAATAATTCTATAAACATTTGTAGTTGTAAAGTGTTTTAAATGCCGGAACTTTATACTTACATATTTTATTTTTGGATTTACGCAGATGATTACAAATATAGTGTCTCTGATGAGGAATATGATAGAGAGAATTTACGCAAGCATAACATGAGTGACGATGACATGTGGGATGATATGGTTGATACTGATGGTAAAGTGCATGGTAAACATGGTGGAAAAAACTACATAGATGAAGAAGCTTGGGAAGTCGATTCCAATGCGTATAGTGTGAGATCGGTACCTGGTGACGAAGATTTAGCCAGTTTTATTAATGACGGCTCAACTGATTATGAAACTACTGATGATGAGAATAGTGATGATGAATTTTGATCAAGCATGCCAAGATTTTCCAAAAAATATGTTTTTATTTGTGACAATTAGTATTATATGACAAGTACTATTTTATTAGGAAGATTTGTTAGGGACTATATGATTTATAATTCATGATTTTTATCCAATTACTATGATATATCTTTAATGATTATTTTGGTGTTTTAATCTTGGTAATTATTTTTTTTCACCAAAGATATCAATACAACATTTATGAGTATTTTAACGATAATTACAACTCAAAAATATGCAATATACACATACTAAGTTTACACATGATTAAAAAACGCACGTATTGAACGTATAAATTATTTTTTTTTAAAGATATGTTAACATCTAAGTTACACACTAATAATAAAGATTATTAGATTTAACTAACAATTTGACCATTTATATCACTAATAGCGTATAAGATTTAAGAATATAAACAGTTGCAACTTAAAGAGTAGTTATGAAACGTTGTACCCTTCCACAGTGTATAAATACATACATATAAGCAACAATATATTGCATAATTTCATTCTGTATTATACTCTTTAGTATATAACTTCAATGGCTTCATCATCTTCTAATCCTGATTCAAAGAAGAATAAGCGTAGCAGAGATACTTTTCCTCCTCCAATCCCTTCAAAATATAAAATTTTTGACGTACCCCAAGATATTTGGGACAAATGTCATTCCGGCAAATATGCCACCGAGAAAACATTGGTTGAACTTTATAACAAGCGTATCAAAAGGGTTGAAGAACAGAACAATGAAGATCAAAAGATCATATTGGCGCACCAGAGGAAAATTGATGTTCGAAAACAAGAAATAGAAGATACCCAACAGAAAATTGTTGGAGTTTACAAGGGTATTCAAGATAGTTTATATATTTCTTAATTTGTCATTTTGTTTAGTTGTTGTATGTTTTTTAAATGGTTCAGCATGTTGTTTGAATACTTCAAAAAGGAATATGATATGTGGTGTTATTATGAAACTTCTATTGGGTTTATAAGCTTGATGTAAATAAATACATGATGTCCCACATAGATAGCTTTTATAGTGCTTATTCAGTTGCTAAAAAACGGTAGCAGTACTAAGTTTAAAGGAGCAGTACTAATTTTCAAGTTAGTACTGCTAAAGCTTTTTAGCAACTAAATAAACACTGTAAAAGCTAACAAACTAATCAAGACTAATATACTACACCTACCTTAATGTAAGTTTAAATAACAATATGTTATTTCAATGCATTCAAATTAAAAAAAAAAACAATTAATACCTTTTAAACATATGTTTGAGGTCTTGGTATAACACCCTTGGATCCTCATTTCAGGAATGTTTAGAGTCTTGGAACTCTCCGTTGTAACGGTCCTTGGATCCTTTATTCCGGAAGGTGTAAGGTCTTGGTTCCCGCGAAACTCCGTTAGTTTATGTTGCACAAGTATTAAAAAAAAATGAAAAGAAAAGAAAAAAATAAAATGGAATGATATTGTAAAATGAAAAAATGGAATGATATTGCAAAATGCAATAAGTTTTGATGTGTTGAATAAAGTTTTGAAACTTGCTTGTTGTAAATTTTAAATCTATCTTTCAACTAGTATTAGTCAAAATCTTACAAAAACGTCAATTTTTGCGGTCAACATTTTGGAAATGAGCACAGTCACCTAACTTGAATAAATTGTTGGAGTGAAAAGTTAAGTTTCGGCTTACATAGATTATTAGTATAAGTAGTGTTAGCATTTTACAAAAACATTTGCACATTGAATTTAAGCTTAGTTGGGAGTATAAAAAAGAGGATGACGATTTCAATTCCCTGGAGACACCCATTTTGTGTGAATCCCGTTCCATGATACCATTTTTGGAAATCAAGCATTTTGTCTATTTTTGTTCTAGTTTAAATTTCTCATAGTGAATAAAAAATTCGAAACGGGGTATGCTTGGTATTCTTTTGATCCTTTCATTACTTTATATGATCGGATTGCTAGGGACTAGCAATTGATAGTGTGGGGGGATGATGAGTGCCTATTTACTCATCATTTTATGCCCATATAAGACACAAAAATGACCAAAAACACCCAAATAGATCAAATATTGTTGCAAATATTCTTGGTTTGTGTTTTTATGTGTTTCAGGTACAAAAGGATTGAAAACGGGGCAAAAACGGACAAAACCGAGCACAAGATTGGAAAATTGTGAAAAGCCGAGGACGGGGAAGAAATTTACGAGTTTGGACCGGGATATTGCTCAAGTTATCAAAAGTCAACTCCCAAAAATATCAAAGTGCGAAAAATGGTCCTTAGAGATAATTTTCAGAATTTGCAAAATTGGTCCCTTAACTTAAAACCATTTCATGTTAAAACCTATAACTAACCAACCCTTTTTATCCTAAATTAAAAACCCAATCCACTTACCCAAACCCAACCCCGTTTTTTATTTTAGTTAAACATCATAGTCAAACAAAAAGTCAACCTCCCATTTTTTTACCTTCTTACCTCCTTCCCACAACCGTACCAGCCATCACCATCACCCACACCTATTCCCCATACCTTTCACCACAACCCATGTCCTCCCCTACCTCTGCCATAGCCACTCTATTTCTCCCTCACGTGTGTACCTTCTTCACGAGATACCATTGCCAAGCTGGCAATCCACCCAAATGGTACTCGTTTGGCGCCAAAATGTAATCCAATGGCTGAGATAATCCAAAGCTAATCCAAGGGTCCACAATTGATCAGAGAAGAAGACAGAAGAAGAAACCCTAATAGCTTTAGTATAAATAGATCTTTTGTAAGCCTTTTTGGCTGGTTAGATTTTAGTTAGTTGGTTAATTTTTAGTCAGTAGTTAAGTTAGGCTGTAAGGTAGATAGATAACCAATGTCAATGTTATTTTAAGATTATTAAGTCTTTTCTGTATTTGAATTGTATTGTTAAATTTATAGTTGTAATCTACTCTTTTTCTTTTAAATATAATCTCAGTTTACCAGTAAACTAAAATTTCCAAAAAGTTTCCTTAATTTTCAGTTGATATCATTTTTATGTTATTAAGTTTCAAGTACTGCTCTTTAAGCTTGTATAAGCTTGTTAGAAGCTTCTGTCACAGTTATTTAGCTTAATTCGGCCTTAATCTCAAAAATTTCCAAATAGTCAAAGTCAGTCAAATTTGCTAATTAACTTAATTCAGTGCTTAATTGGGTTTGTTTAGTGTTTCTTTAGCTTCAATATGGTTGGTTGTTCCACTGTTTTCGGAAAGCATAGCTTAATTCAGTCTTGCTTAGCTCAATACTCAAAAACAGTCTGTTAAAAGAATGTTTGGCATAATGGGTTAAACGGGTCAAAATCTGTGTCCACTATTCATTGGTCACTTGGGAAATGTTAAGTTGGTCTAAATTCACCAGTATAAGATGTCTGTAGGAGAATTTTAGTTAATTTGTAGTACTTTGAAGTTTTTAGTTGGTTAGTAGAAGTGTAGGTGGATGACTGCCTTTATTTAGCTTATTGAGAGATAAGCAGCTTTTAACCTTCAAGTTGCTATTTCTAAGTTGCCTTTAGTGTATTTAGTTGAATCCCATGAGTTGAATTTAATTCATTGCAAGTTGAGTAGTTTCTACCCATTTGAGTGATTCTGTTGCCTCAGAACCATCTTTAAGGTCTGATTCAGTTTTCTTGCAACTTTTTAGGTACTTCTTCACTGTTTTCAATAACTGATTTTCATTTCCCTAGTAGTTTACTATATGTGCTTATTTGATTTATTGGTTTCATCAGATTCACAGCTTATTAGAGCCTATAAAATAAGCCCAGAAGTCACTTATTGAGTCTGCATTTACTGAGCTCATCAGTAAATGCTTGAACTAAATGGTGCCCTTCTAAGCTTATTTATAAGCTCCAAATATGCTCTGGAGTGTATGAAATTTGCTCTTCTAGTTTTTTGATTGTTCTAGCATGATTAATCATAGTTTGTAGGGTTAGCTTAATGCCTTGGTAGCTTTTTAATAAGCTCCTTTATCTCCTCAGTAGCCATAGACTGCCCTGTACTCAGTCCCAATAAGCCCTTTTATCAGCAGCTTTTATAAGCTCATATCAGCTTATGATTGGCTGAAATTCTGAATTTGAGTACTTTGGTTGGTGGGCTTTTAGGATTCCCAGCTTGTGTGGCTTATCAGTTTGACCTAGTGGCTTATTTTTAAGCCCAAAGGTTACCCTTTGTACTGATTTAAGCCTGCATCAGCAGACCTAATGGCTTTTTTATTATTAATCAGTGCTTATTTTGCCCCCTTTTGTAGCTTGTTAATGTTTCTTTTAGCTTCCTACTTGTTGTTTAGCTTATTTCTAATTCTCATTAGCTTATTAATTAGCTTTTCAGCCCTTTTGTCCAAAGACCTCAGCTTATTGCTTATTAGTTCACTGTTCTGTCCTTTTTGCTTAATTCTGAGCTTATTTTAGGTTTTCAATATTAGTTGTCTTTATATAATAAGCTTATTTTGTAGTGCTTATTAGTTTGTAAAAAGAAAAATATATATAATATATATATATATATATATATATATAATATATATATATATATATATATATATATATATATAAAAATAGATTTAGCAAAAAGAGAGTCCAGGGATTCGAATCCTGGACCTCTTGCTCACACACCCAACATCACTACCACTGCCCTAGGGACTTTGTTCAGGAAACCTTTGCGAAAGTTTTTATTTAACATAGTTTTTTTTTTTTCATTTTGCTTTGTCCAAGCTTTTTGCTTATTAACTGCTTATTTGGATAAGCAGTTGACCCCATTTTATTTTTCCTAGGATCAAAATAGTATTTAGGACTTTTCTGGAATTTTTCATAATTTTCCAATTTCATTTAGTATTTTTAATTCATTTTTCTTTTTAATTCAGTTTTTAATTCATAATTAATTAAATAATAATCAGAAAAATATAATTCTTTTTTTTTTTTTTAAATTTTCTTTTATTAATTAGAACTTAGGAAAATTAGTTTGATGCCCGTAGAGTTAATATTTCATCGTTTTCACGTTTTAAGCTCGGGATTTCTCGGTTTAAACGTATTTTCAGTTTTCTTTTACGTTTTTAATCACGATTGCTTTAGATTATAGTTTTCCTTGCCTTTTAAATCGTTTTTAGTTCATGTTCACATATCTTAGCGTAGAAATCCAAAATCCCATCTTTTTCACTATTCATCACACGTAATCACGAATCGAATCACAAAATTTCATTCAATCCTTCGTTGGGGATAACGACCCGGGTTACACATACTTCACTTGTGTTTCCTAGGAAATATTTATGCATTGATTTTAACGAATCAATTTTTGGAGCCGTTGCCGGGGAAGACTTGAAGCGAATTTTTTTTATTCTCGTTTGTCGATGCGTGTTTTAAAGACCTTCTCCCGAGAAGTTATCGTTTTCTTCGTAAATATTTTCTTATAATAACCCAAAAAGATTTTCTTTTCAAATCTATTTTCCTTTTGTGTTCTTCAAATGTATCTAAATTTTAAAAATCCAAAAATATTCTTCTTATTCCTCTATTCGTTTAATTCTATTATCTTCTCATTCCTCTCATCCGATTAATTCTTATGTCGTCACTCGACTATCACTGTTTTCATTGTAAAAGTATATTGGGTGATGATCATCGTTGTTACAAGTGTTTGTGTGAGCGGTGTGGAAATAATGCACCAAACGGATCTTGTTATTGGTGTGAATTATCCATTAAATCAAATCCTAATTCCATCGATAATTCTCAAAGTTTTTCCGACACCCTCCACAATCCCAGCTATTCTCATTCAAACAGCAAAATTGCTATGTATGTGGAGATCTGTTGGGAGATGATTCACTTTGTGAATGGTGTTTTTGCAAGGAATGTGGGTTTACTCACGGACTTTGTATATGTTGCACTTCCGAAATCGAAAATACATTCACTTATTCAAATTTTCAAAACAATTTCAGCCACCTTCCTCAGAATTCATTTGAGCAAGAACCATGTTATCAAAATTTCAATGATACATCGTTTCAAAATGCTTCAAATGTTCCTTGTGCAAATTGTGGGGGTCTTCATGACGATTATGAATGCCAACCGTGGAATCAAGAACCTAATCCTTGGTTTAATACTCCCGGTTTTCACAATGTCCAACCCCCACAGTATTCCATCATTCATGAAAAATCTATGGCAGAATTGCTAGCCGAAGAACGAGCAGCGGAAACGCGTGCCAAATTTCTCAAGGCTTCTATTCTCGATGAAGATGCTGAGGATACTATTCAAATAAAGGAATATTATGAGAATTCGTCAGCTGCAATCACACTTGTCCAGAAAAGGCAGGAAGACAAGAGTATTGCAGAATTGCTAACAGAAGAGCAAATGGAACGTATAAAAGCCATTTATGCTAGCAATAATGATGAGGAAGACGACGAGGAGAGTACTATTCCTTTGAGCGATATCATTTCTCAACTCCCTCAGTCTATTGCAATCACATCTATCTTACCATCTATGAACTCCGAAGACTCTCTTATTATGGGGGATGAGCATCTTAGCACTATTCCTGAAAAGGAATCGGACGAATTCATAAAGTCTAGTGCTGAGAACCTTATCCCAATCCCAAATGAGTCTGAGGATATATCGGACAATGAATGTGATTTGTCTTTTTGTGATGATTATCCTCTTGACACTTCAAAGGATTCTTCCGGGATTTTCTCTAACCCTCTTTTCAATTCCAACGATGATTTTTCCTCTAGTGATGATGAATCACTTTCTGATGAGGACGTTCCAAATGAAAGTCTCAAAGTCTATTCGAACTCTCTGTTTGAATTTGATGACGAGTACTTTTCAAGCAACGTAAATCCTCTTTTTGATGAAGTGTTAGAGAACGATGAGGTCAAGGACTCTATTATTCATAAACTTGATGATATGACCTCAATTCTTAATCCCGATATTGTTAAGGACGATCTTTCTCCGACATATGTGACTTTTCCCGTTGAGGATCGCCATTTTATTAACTTCACATATGTCGTTCGAGTTTTTCTACCTTTCTGTGCTTATAAGGTAGCTTTTCCTTTTCTTCACTCCTTTGGAAGTGAGGACAAAGTTTTTGACCCCGGCATCTCAATTTATCATTCTTTTGAGCTGGATGTATCTCATCAGAGTGGAACTTTCAAGTACTTCAATGTTTATCCAAACATCTTGAATGAAAGTCCGATGGAGATTTTCTTTTCGACATGCTTCCCCAAGAACAAATGAATTCGGGGTTGAGTCAAGCTAGTGACTCGGTTAACAAAAACATTAGCACCACATAGGTGACAACCCATGTTTCTGACTTCTTTCTATTTTCTGACACTAAGTGTGGGGGGATTCCTCTGCTGTGCTTCGTTTTGTGTGTTGTTTGCTCTTGTTTGCAGGTTTCCCTTAGATCGTGATGATTGATGCGCCTGTTTTCAATCCAGCCGCCCAATATCCGATCTTGTTGCTAACGTTTATCTAGGGATATCTTTTCAATCCTGTTTGTGAAAATAGAGATTTCTGTCACACACTTGGCTATTAGTATTACCTTTTTACATTCTAAGTGTCGGCATAATAGCCGGTACTTTGAATATTGTGGGCAATATTCAATTCTAAGTGTGGGGGGGAATTCTCGCGAATTTTGTCACATGTGTACCATCTAGTGCCCTAGTACCCCCGTTTTTCACCAAAATTTTAAATTTTTTTCGTTTTTGAATAAGAAATTGCATGAAAAAGAAGTGCTTTTCAACTAAAAAAAAAGAAATAAAAAAGTGTTTAGTCTTGATTAGGTTAGAACAAAGGGAATCTCGACTCTGCCAGAGCATTGATCTGGCTGTTTCCTTAACGATTAGGCTAAGGTTTTACGATATGTGCAAATGAAAATGCTAAACGTAGAATAGTTGGTTTTCTTTAGAGCTTATATAAGTAATCTAGGGCTTTTCCTCCCAGGAGATAACTAATCTGACTTAATAAGTGCTTATTTTCAAACATTTGAACATACAAAATCATTTTTTATACGATTTTGAAAAATACTAGTTCAAAGATTTATTTAAACTTCGGAACAAGCATATGTCATAGTTGCAAAAGTTAAGTAATAAATGTATGTGCAAAAAAGGCTACGGTTCAAGATCGGCCCTTGGATCCTTATTCTCGGAAGGCGTTCAGGTCTTGGCTACCCTATTACACCGGCCCTTGGACCTCTAATTCAGGAATGTGTGAGGTCTTGGTATAACACCCTTGGATCCTCATTTCAGGAATGTTTAGAGTCTTGGAACTCTCCGTTGTAACGGTCCTTTGATCCTTTATTCCGGAAGGTGTAAGGTCTTGGTTCCTGCGAAACTCCGTTAGTTTATGTTGCACAAGTATTAAAAAAAAATGAAAAGAAAAGAAAAAAATAAAATGGAATGATATTGCAAAATGCAAAAATGGAATGATATTGCAAAATGCAATAAGTTTTGATGTGTTGAATAAAGTTTTGAAACTTGCTTGTTGTAAATTTTAAATCTATCTTTCAACTAGTATTAGTCAAAATCTTATAAAAACGTCGATTTTTGCGGTCAAAATTTTGGAAATGAGCACAGTCACCTAACTTGAATAAATTGTGGGAGTGAAAAGTTAAGTTTCGGCTTACATAGATTATTAGTATAAGTAGTGTTAGCATTTTACAAAAACATTTGCACATTGAGTTTAAGCTTAGTTAGGAGTACAAAAAAGAGGATGACGATTTCAATTCCCTGGAGACACCCATTTTGTGTGAATCCCGTTCCATGATACCATTTTTGGAAATCAAGCATTTTGTCTATTTTTGTTCTAGTTTAAATTTCTCATAGTGAATAAAAAATTCGAAACGAGGTATGCTTGGTATTCTTTTGATCCTTTCATTACTTTATATGATCGGATTGCTAGGGACTAGCAATTGATAGTGTGGGGGGATGATGAGTGCCTATTTACTCATCATTTTATGCCCATATAAGACACAAAAATGACCAAAAACACCCAAATAGATCAAATATTGTTGCAAATATTCTTGGTTTGTGTTTTTTATGTGTTTCAGGTACAAAAGGATTGAAAACGGGGCAAAAACGGACAAAACCGAGCACAAGATTGGAAAATCGTGAAAAGCCGAGGACGGGGAAGAAATTTACGAGTTTGGACCGGGATATTGCTCAAGTTATCAAAAGTCAACTCCCAAAAATATCAAAGTGCCAAAAATGGTCCTCAGAGATAATTTTCAGAATTTGCAAAATTGGTCCCTTAACTTAAAACCATTTCATGTTAAAACCTATAACTAACCAACCCTTTTTATCCTAAATTAAAAACCCAATCCACTTACCCAAACCCAACCCCGTTTTTTATTTTAGTTAAACATCATAGTCAAACAAAAAGTCAACCTCCCATTTTTTTTTTACCTTCTTCCCTCCTTCCCACAACCGTACCAGCCATCACCATCACCCACACCTATTCCCCATACCTTTCACCTTAACCCATGTCCTCCCCTACCTCTGCCATAGCCACTCTATTTCTCCCTCACGTGTGTACCTTCTTCACGAGATACCATTGCCAAGCTGGCAATCTACCCAAATGGTACTCGTTTGGCGCCAAAATGTAATCCAATGGCTGAGATAATCCAAAGCTAATCCAAGGTTCCACAATTGATCAGAGAAGAAGACAGAAGAAGAAACCCTAATATCTTTAGTATAAATAGATCTTTTGTAAGCCTTTTTGGCTGGTTAGATTTTAGTTAATTGGTTAATTTTTAGTCAGAAGTTAAGTTAGGCAGTAAGGTAGATAGATAACCAATGTCAATGTTATTTTAAGATTATTAAGTCTTTTCTGTATTTGAATTGTATTGTTAAATTTATAGTTGTAATCTACTCTTTTTCTTTTAAATATAATCTCAGTTTACCAGTAAATTCAAATTTCCAAAAAGTTTCCTTAATTTTCAGTTGATATCATTTTTATGTTATTAAGTTTCAAGTACTGCTCTTTAAGCTAGTATAGGCTTGTTAGAAGCTTCTGTCACAGTTATTTAGCTTAATTCGGCCTTAATCTCAAAAATTTCCAAATAGTCAAAGTCAGTCAAATTTGCTAATTAACTTAATTCAGTGCTTAATTGGTGTTTGTTTAGTGCTTCATTAGCTTCAATATGGTTGGTTGTTCCACTGTTTTCGGAAACCATAGCTTAATTCAGTCTTGCTTAGCTCAATACTCAAAAACAGTCTGTTAAAGGACTGTTTGGCATAATGGGTTAAACGGGTCAAAATCTGTGTCCACTATTTATTGGTCACTTGGGAAATGTTAAGCTGGTCTAAATTCACCAGTATAAGATGTCTGTAGGAGAATTTTAGTTAATTTTTAGTACTTTGAAGTTTTTAGTTGGTTAGTAGAAGTGTAGGTGGATGACTGCCTTTATTTAGCTTATTGAGAGATAAGCAACTTTTAACCTTCAAGTTGCTATTTCTAAGTTGCCTTTAGTGTATTTAGTTGAATCCCATGAGTTGAATTTAATTCATTGCAAGTTGAGTAGTTTCTACCCATTTGAGTGATTCTGTTGCCTCAGAACCATCTTTAAGGTCTGTTTCAGTTTTCTTGCAGCTTTTTAGGTACTTATTCACTGTTTTCAATGCCTGATTTTCATTTCCCTAGTAGTTTACTATATGTGCTTATTTGATTTATTGGTTTCATCAGATTCACAGCTTATTGGAGCCTATAAAATAAGCCCAGAAGTCACTTATTGAGTATGCATTTACTGAGCTAATCAGTAAATGCTTGAACTAAATGGTGCCCTTCTAAGCTTATTTATAAGCTCCAAATAAACTCTGGAGTGTATGAAATTTGCTCTTCTAGTTTTTTGATTGTGCTAGCCTGATTAATCAGAGTTTGTAGGGTTAGCTTAATGCCTTGGTAGCTTTTTAATAAGCTCCTTTATCTCCTCAGTAGCCATAGACTGCCCTGTACTCAGTCCCAATAAGCCCTTTTATCAGCAGCTTTTATAAGCTCATATCAACTTATGATTGGCTGAAATTCTGAATTTGAGTACTTTGGTAGGTGGGCTTTTAGGATTCCCAGCTTGTGTGGCTTATCAGTTTGACCTAGTGGCTTATTTTTAAGCCCAAAGGTTACCCTTTGTACTGATTTAAGCCTGCATCAACAGACCTAATGGCTTATTTATTATTAATCAGTGCTTATTTTGCCCCGTTTTGTAGCTTGTTCATGTTTCTTTTAGCTTCCTACTTGTTGTTTAGCTTATTTCTAATTCTCATTAGCTTATTAATTAGCTTTTCAGCCCTTTTGTCCAAAGACCTCAGTTTATTGCTTATTAGTTCACTGTTCTGTCCTTTTTGCTTAATTCTGAGCTTATTTTAGGTTTTCAATATTAGTTGTCTTTATTTAATAAGCTTATTTTGTAGTGCATATTAGTTTGTAAAAAGAAAAATATTAAAAAAAAAATAGATTTAGCAAAAAGAGAGTCCAGGGATTCGAATCCTGGACCTCTTGCTCACACACCCAACATCACTACCACTGCCCTAGGGACTTTGTTCAGGAAACCTTTCCAAAAGTTTTTATTTAACATAGTTTTTTTTTTTTTTTTTTTTTTTTTTTTTTTTTTTTTAACATAGTTTTTTTTTTTTCATTTTGCTTTGTCCAACTTTTTGCTTATTAACTGCTTATTTGGATAAGCAGTTGACCCCATTTTATTTTTCCTAGGATCAAAATAGTATTTAGGACTTTTCTGGAATTTTTCATAATTTTCCAATTTCATTTAGTATTTTAAATTCATTTTTCTTTTTAATTCAGTTTTTAATTCATAATTAATTAAATAATAATCAGAAAAATATAATTCTTTTTTTTTTTTTAATTTTCTTTTATTAATTAGAACTTAGAAAAATTAGTTTGATGCCCGTAGAGTTAATATTTCATCGTTTTCACGTTTTAGGCTCTGGATTTCCCGGTTTAAACGTATTTTCAGTTTTCCTTTACGTTTTTTATCACGATTGCTTTAGATTATAGTTTTCCTTGCCTTTTAAATCATTTTTAGTTCATGTTCACATATCTTAGCGTAGAAATCCAAAATCCCATCTTTTTCACTATTCATCACACGTAATCACGAACCGAATCACAAAATTCTATTCAATCCTTCATTGGGGATAACGACCCGGGTTACACATACTTCACTATTGTTTCCTAGGAAATATTTATGCATTGATTTTAACGAATCAAATATACTACACCTACCCTAATGTATGTTTAAACACCAATATGCTATTTTAATGCATTCAAATATATTAAAAAAAAAAAAAAAAACCTTTAAAAAAAAAAAAAAAAAACACAATTAATACCTTTAGGAAGGAGTGTATAACCTGTGTATGCAGACACACCCTGGGTCAACGTAACTAACTGACTAAACCTTTGAGATGAATCAGGTCCAAGTATGAACCATTGTGTTAATACAAATATCATCCTAAAAACGGTATTCATATTTTACGATCTTTGCTTAATTTTTTTAATGACAATTACAAGGTTTATCTTTAAGCAATGCATAAATATTAGATTAAGTCTTTTACATTTATAGTAACAAGTCTTTTAAAACACATTTTACACATTACATGATCACTAGGAATTACATTATATACATTTACATGTTTATTTTTATTTCTTAAAAATAGAAATATACATGACATCATGGCATGCATCATCTACATATCTTAGTTGACTTTACAATATATTTTGGAAAGATCTTAAAGCTAAAGAGTTGACTTTGGAAGATCTTGACAAGACTTGACAAAATATGGAAAGATATTGTAAAATCTTAGCTGGCATGTCCAAGCGGAACCAAACCAATATATGGGCGGAACCCATATTTTGGGTCCGCCGGATCCGCCACTTGTCTGCTCAATTTTGCCTATAAATAGCAAGCTGTGCATTTAACCACAATCATCACTCATATAGCTTAAATTATACATTCATTTATTTGTACATTACTAACCCATTACATTCACTCATTTCATTTTTAGTGATCTCTCTTTTGTAGCAAAGAAGATCAAGCATACAATCTTCAACACAGTGTTGCAAGTCTTGATAGTTAGATACTGTTTGATTAGTTAGTGTTCACACATCATTATCTATACCATTCTTTCAGTAGTGTTTGGTTAGTGTTTTAGTTCTCAAAACAGAGAGTGTAGGGAGTGGTTGTAACCTTGTTAAAGAACCAACGGGAGTGGTTGTACCCTTGTAAAGAACTCGGTGTTTAGCTTAGTACCGGATAAAGAGTAAGCGACGTGTAAAGGTTTTCTCCGCCTAGAAGGGAGCTTGTTTCTTAGTGAAGAAAAACTCTCGAGTTAGAGGCTCGAGGAGTGGAGTAGGGCAAGGAAGAGAGTCCTTGTAGCCGAACCACTATAAACATCCGTGTTGTGTGGTTTGATAATTTCTTTCCTTACTTGCTTTATATATATTGCTTGATTGTTTGCTTTACTTTGAAATCACGTTAAGTATACAAAGCAAAGAAAAGTTTAAAACGGTAAAAACTATTCAACCCCCCTTCTAGTTTTCCACAATTGGCATCAGAGCTACGTTACTCAAGATTTTCAAATATATTGTATTTTAAAACTTGAAACGATCAATGGATTTTAAAAACTTCAAAGAAGGGCAATCTATGCAAAGACCACCACTATTTGAACCAAATAGTTTTATATATTGAAAAAATCACTTTGAAACTTATGTGAAGTCAAAGGATATAGATTTGTGGTATATTATTATAGAAAGTGATAATAAACCTATATCAAATATATCAGGTGGTCGGGATGAGGGTACTTCTCTTATTCGTCATAGTGATGAGCAAAAAAAATTGATTGCCAAAAATAATGAAGCCAAAATGCTGCTTTATAATGCATTACCTAAGAAATAATATGAAAGAGTTTTTATGTGTAAAACGGCTAAGGATATTTGGTAATCATTGATTATCACTCATCAAGGGAACTTACAAGTCAAAGATAACAAAATTGATCTTCTTGTTCAACAATATGAACAATTTGTTATCTCTGAAGATGAGACCATTGATTGTGCTTTTGCTAGGTTTAATACTATAATTACTTCTCTTAAAGCACTTGATGAATCTTTTTCTAGTAAGAACTTTGTCATAAAATTTCTTAGAGCACTTCATCCAAAGTGGAGAGCAAAGGTGACGGCTATTGAAGAATCCAAGGATCTTTCAAGCATGACACTGGACGAGCTCATCGGAAATCTCAAAGTTCACGAGATGGTGATGGAAAAAGACTCAGAAATAGTTAAAGGAAAAAAGGAGAAGATGAAGTCCATTGCCTTAAAAGCTAGGGTAGAGTCAAGTGACGATGAAGAGTCTAGCTCAAATAGTGAAGACGAAGAGTATGCCATGGCTATTAGAGATTTCAAGAAATTCTTTAGGAGACGAGGAAAGTTCGTAAGACAACCTCGTAAAGAAAAGAAATCCTTCTGGAAAGACCATGATGATAGGAAAGGAAAAGTAGATAGGAAGTGTTTTAGGTGTGGGGATTCCGGTCATCTAATAGGAGAATGTCTAAAGCCTCCAAAGAACAAGCCTCACTGAGCATTTGTTAGTGGAGCTTGGAGTGACAGTGAAGGTGATGACGACGAACCTAAGAATGAAGAAGTTGCTCTAATGGCTCATGACTCAGAAGAGGTACATTTTGACTCGTCGTACTCCTCTATTGATGATGAAACCTTAAAAGTAGAATATAACAAACTGTGAGATATTACTCTAAAAATCATAAACAAAAACAAGTTCTTAAACACCAAAACAACACTTTTAGAAAACGAAGTCTATTGGTTAAAAGAAAAAGAGATACGATCAGAAAAGGGTAAAAGTGTTAAAGAAACATGTGTCTCATGTCAGGAACTTAAACTAGAATTAGAAACACTTAAAACCACACAGGAAGATCTTATCAAACAAAACTCTAAGTTTAAAAGGTTTGATAAAAACATTTGTTTAGCAGATGAGATAATGCAAATTCAAAAGTTGCCTCATGATAAAACCGGATTAGGTTTTATGAAACTAGGAAACTTGAATGACTTTCAGAAACAAACAGTGAAAGTACAAGAAACTGTTCCAACTAAGTCAGACACCCACGGATTTGGCGGATCCAAAAATTTGGTTCCGCCAGTTATGGCCAAAGGGTCCGCGGGTACTGTTAATGAACAGAAGGTTTGTACTTCGGACCGTACTGAGTTCGTTAAGGTCACTAGAAAACCTAGCACTAGTACAACTGTTAACAAACAAAAACCAGCATTTACTATAGGAAAATGTCAAGTTAAAAATTAGTTTAGGACTAAAACAGTTCAACAGAGACTTAGAACTAGTTTTCCCAAACACCCCTTTCCTAAGAGTAACTTTAATTCACAACATCATCATCAAAATAGTTGGAACCAAAACATGTCTAGGAACTATCAAGGTCCCAACTACATGCCATGGAACACTTGTCCACCATTTCCATACATGAACCATGATAATGTAATGTTTAACCCAAATGGACCCATGAGATATTGGGGACCAAACGCTTGAGTTTTTCTTTAACTTAGGTGTGCTTGAAAGTCGGGTTATAACTGGACGAGTGGATCAAGGATAGTGGGTGTTCAAGACACATGACGGGAAACAAAAGCCTTTTCTCAACCTACCAAGTGTACAACGGAGGTAATGTCACATTCGGTAGCAAGCTTAAAAGTAAAATCATCGAAAAATGTACAATCTCTCATGACTCTCTCACTATTGATGATGTAGCTCATGTAGATAACTAAGGATTTAACTTGCTTAGTATTAGTCAATTATGTCGTAAAAAGTATAACGTCCTTTTCAGTGAAAATGGAAGTAAAATACTTAAAGATGGCATAACCGTAAGAAATGGTGTTTTGAAGAATAACGTTTACGTTATGAAATTAGACAAAACACCTAAAGATAAACTTTGTCTCACTTCTTTGGATGAAAACTCAACTCTATGGCATAGACGCCTAGGTCATGCCAATATGAGGTTAATCCAATCCTTATCATCTAAGGAACTCGTTAGGAACCTACCCAAGTTGAAATATGACCAACACTTTTGTGATGCTTGCAAAATTGGGAAACAAGTTCATAATAGCCATAAGGCTAAAAACATGGTGTCTACATCTAGGTGTCTAGAATTGTTACATATGGATTTGTTTGGTCCATCCGCTATACAAAGTTATGGGGGATACTTCTATACTTTGGTAATAGTAGATGATTACTCTAGATATACTTGGACTAAGTTTTTGAAAACTAAAAACGAGGCATTTGATAAATTTGAAATTCTAAGTAAGAAAATTCAAAATCAAATAGGAAATAACATTGTGTCTATTAGAACCGACCATGGTCGTGAATTTGATAACGAAACCCAATTCGGAGCTTTTTGTGATGCTAATGGCATAACACATAATTTCTCGGCTCCTCGAACTCCTCAATCTAACGGTGTAGTAGAGCGGAAAAATAGGACAATTCAAGAAATGAGTAGAACAATGTTAAATGAACAAAACATACCACAAAAGTTTTGGTGTCACGCCGTAGATACATCCACATACATCTTAAATAGAGTATTAATTAGACCATTTTTGAAAAAGACTCCATATGAGTTATATAGAGGCAAAAAGCCTACTTTAGGATATTTTAGAGTTTTTGGAAGCAAGTGCTTCATTTTAAACACTAAGGATTATCTCACCAAGTTCGACCCAAAGTCGTATGAAGGTGTGTTTCTTGGGTATTCACAAAATAGTAAAGCCTACATAGTTTTGAACAAAGAAACCTCAAGAGTCGAGGAATCGTTGAACGTAACATTCGACGAAAGTCCACCTCCCTCTAAGACATCACCTTTGGTAGATGATGACTTAGTTGAAAGTCAAATGGTTGAAAACCAAGAAAACATAGAAAATGACAAAGAAGACGAACCGGTAAAAAGAGAAATAGTCAATATAAAAGAATCTAGAAGTCATCCATTAGATAACGTCATAGGTGAAATTAATGAAAGAACATTAAGATCAAAAGTCTAAAACCAAAGTAATTTCTTTTGTTTTGTTTCAACCATTGAGCCTAAAAATATAAATGAGGCCATAAAAGATGAATCTTGGGTCATAGCTATGCAAGAAGTATTCAATCAGTTTGTTAGAATTGACGTTTGGACATTATTACCTCAACCTCAAAATCAAACCATAATTGGAACTAAATGGGTATTTAGGAACAAAATGGATGAAAATGGAGTAGTGTCTAGAAACAAAGCTAGGCTAGTAGCTCAAGGCTACAATCAACAAGAAGGTATAGATTACGACGAGACATTTGCACCCGTCGCTAGGCTTGAGTCAATTAGAATATTACTTGCATATGCATGTGCACATGACTTTAAAATATTCCAAATGGATGTTAAAAGTGCTTTTCTAAATGGTTTTATTAATGAGGAAGTGTACGTTGCACAACCTCCCGGCTTTGCCGATTTTGAAAATCCTAATCATGTCTACAAACTTAAGAAAGCTTTATACGGACTTAAGCAAGCACCAAAATCTTGGTATGATCGACTTAAGACTTTCCTAGTTAACCATAAGTATACAATGGGCCTAGTAGACAACACTCTTTTCACCAAGAAAAAGGGACCACATATTATCATAGTCCAGATATATGTGGATGACGTTATATTCGGTTCAACTTGTCAAGAGTTATGTGATGAATTTTCGAAAATCATGCATGATGAGTTTGAAATGAGTATGATGGGGGAACTAAACTTTTTCTTAGGTCTCCAAATAAAACAATTAGAAGATGGGATATTCTTCAACCAATCTAAGTATATAATGGATATGCTTAAGAAATTTGGTCTTGAAGACTCAAAACCCATGAAAACTCCAATGTCTTCCGAAACCAAACTCACCAAGGATGACGAAAGTGAATCCGTAGATAGCACTAAATATAGAGGAATGATTGGTAGTTTACTCTACCTCACGGCTAGTAGACCGGACATTATGTTTAGTGTTTCTCTATGTGCACGCTTTCAATAAGATCCCAAAACATCCCATCTTGAAGCCGTTAAACGAAACTTTAGATATATTAAAGGTACTACACATTTAGGATTATGGTATCCCAAAGGAACGGGAATGGAAACCATAGTGTATGCCGACTCAGACCATGCCGGTGACTATGTTGATAGAAAAAGTACTAGTGGTATTTGTACTTTTGTTGGGCATTATCTCACCTCATGGTTTGCCAAGAAATAAATGGCCCTAGCAATATCAACAACTGAAGCCGAGTACGTGTCTGCAGGAAAGGCGTGTCAACAAGCACTGTAGATGAAACAAGCTCTCGTTGACTATGGAATTGAACTCAACGACATTCCTATTCTTTGCGACAACAAAGGAGCTATCGACCTTAGCAAAAATCTAGTCCAACACGCTAGAACCAAACACATAGAAATACGTCACCATTTCCTACGTGACAATGTTCAGAAGGGAAACATCTCAATAGAGAAAGTTTCCTCAGAGGACAACATTGCCGACATTCTTACTAAACCTCTTAAGAGAGCACCTTTTAACTTTCTTAGACTTGGTTTAGGACTAATGGAACCTAGTGAGTAGATTAAACCTTAGCTTGAACCTTAGATTAACCAAAAACCAAAAACCTGAGCCTGATCCACGGAACCAACCGACAACAAGGGCGAACCCCTTGTTTTGGTTCCGCCAAATCCGCAGCCACCTGAGACAGTTTTTTAGTATATAAAATAAACACCACGTACTGTACATCACAACTCCCAAAAACATATCGCCTACTGGAACTCGACTCAAAATCAACCAAACTCACTATTTAGGTCATCTCCTTCCACCAATTTGTGCTCTAATCATCTCTGATAATCATGCCACCTGCGACTTATTATGATCACAAAGCAACCATCAAATACCTACCTCCACACCATAAAACCAAAGGACTCACCGAGGAACAAGTTGAAATCTTTAAAGCCTTAGAAAAACGCTATGTACATGAGGGTAGAACCATAGACCCCTAATTCCTAGAAGGAACCGTTCTTAGAGAACAACTTGCCGCAATCCAATTCGATTGTCTCCTAGATATTGATGAACCCAATGTCCCTAGATTCATACTTGAATTCTATGCAATTATAGGTATTTGCACAAATGATTATGGTTACATGAACATCCATTTCAAAGTAAACCAAACTCAATTCAACATCCCTCTAAACCAATTTGGAGAAGTCTTAGGTGTTCCTAGTCAAGTGATGAAGCGAAAAGTGTACCGCTTTTAGGGGGTCATTTAAGCCCTAAATCGTATTTATTTGATCAAATATTGCCCTAAATCGTTCCTTTTGTCATTTTAGGTACTTTGGAGAAGAAATCTGGAAAAGGAAGCATTTTGGACGTTTTTGGAGCATAAAAGTGAAGAAAACGACAAAGTCTCAAAATCGGCTGGAAAAGTACCTTTGACGGCGTCAGGGATTGCCCTTGACGGCGTCATGGCTTGGCAAAAAAGGTGGATATGAAAATTACACATGATAAGCCAGAGAATTTTACAATGGAAAGTCTGACGGTGTCACCCTTTGAAGTGATCAAGGCCATCACGGTTTAACTTAAAGAGGGACGGCGTCAAGCCATATTCTGACGACGTCAAGCTTTGATAAGCCAGAGCGGATTTTGGAGGTCTAAAGAGGGACGGCGTCAAGAAGGCCATCCGGGAACCCTAGACACGTGAGGTGACGGCGTCAAGTCCTACAACGTGACGCCGTCAGCCCTTAAACTCTATATATAGTTTTGCAATTTTTTTGTCATTAGTGTGCAACTTTGTGAGGAGAAACCCTAAAGACGAATTTCTGCCATTTTTAAGGGTTTTCATACCCTTGGATCTCCCATGTTTAATTGAAGATAAGTAATTGTTTAATCAATCAATATGTCTATGTGTTGTTTGATTATATCTTGTTCTTGTCTTTTGATTAACATGCTAGGCTAGATTTATCTTGTGTTTGCTTAGATCTAATGAAACCTAACTATTGATTATTGGTTATTAGTGTGTTATTAATTGTATTGGATGATTGTTCATCGATGTTAGGCTTAAGAAAACTGGCTAACTTCCTATTCGGTAACTTGCTTGAACGTCTTAAGAAACATGAACCAATGCGTACTAAGGTTTTTATGGTTGTATTTAATGCATGAGCGAATTCTAGTGATCCCATGTTAGGAGCTTCCTAGCCGGCTCGACATAGGAGTGAAGTAGGAGCTTGTAGAGTTGGGGAAGTACGTACGCCACCCCACGATTGGTATTAAGGAATACACCCGTCATCCACGCAATTAATACACACTAATCAACCGGTAAAAGATAGTTAGGGAGTAAGGAAATCTAAGTAAACAAATTTCTCTCCACATAAGTTTCACAACTCTTTTCATTTTCAGTTATTTTATTTTATTTGCATTCGTAGTAATTTGGGTTAGTTGACTAGCAACTAATTCCGCCCACTCCTTCCAACCCGAGATTTTACTTTCTTTCATAAAAAAAAAATATAAAAATACAAAAAGAATCTTCCCTCACCCTTAGACCTACTAAAGTAGTTTTTCATACCTAACGAACACTATTCCCTGTGGAGAACGATCAATCCCCCGTACTTACCACTACACTATACTACATCGGTCAGGTACACTGCCTGGTGGGGTTGTAAGCCTCTTGAGATCCCTCGAGAGGTAAAACCTGTTGTAAGGTTGCAAAACCACGCATCAAGTTTTTGGCGCCGCTGCCGGGGAATAGTTATTTTTTAAGTTGAATTTTTATTTTATTAGGTCTACTCACTAGATTCCTTTCTAGTGAGATTTTTATTTTATTTTTCTAGGTTTTCTTTAGTCTATCTTTTTTCTTCGTTTCTATGTTCGTAACCATTACCATCCGACATCATGGAAGGTGGTAATATCCTTGATCCCAACAACCCACCACCACAGCAACACCCACCTCCTAGAGCCCGTACCTTAGGTGACTACTCTCATCCTAGCCACCATGGCTATCGAAACACCATTGAGCTCACTCAAGGAGCCAATGTTACACCCTTGCGATCCGACACCATCCGGTTGGTGCAAAGCGGATGCGCATTCCATGGACTTCGTTCTGAAGATCCTAATCAACATCTCAAGGACTTTTTCAAAATCGTTGATTCCATAGACCTTGATGTTGCCACTCGAGAGACGACCCGACTGCGTCTCTTTCAATTCTCTCTGCGGGACCAAGCTAGTCATTGGCTAGAACGTCTACCCGCAGGATCCATCACCTCTTGGGATGATCTCACCACTCGCTTCCTTGCTCAGTTTTTCCCACCGGGAAGAACTACCAAGCTAAGGAATGATATCTTGATGTTCCAACAACGTCAAGGCGAAACCCTCTACGAGGCATGGACTCGATTCAAGGACTTACTCCAAAAAGTCCCTCACCTTGGCATAGAACTTTGGCTCCAAGTCCAAATCTTCTATGACCATATCAATCTCTCCACGAGGCAAACCAGTGACCAATCGGCCGGTGGTAAGCTACGTGATCTAAGTGCGGAAGAATCATGGGCTCTCCTAGAAGATCTTGCTCTTTATGACAACGAAAGTTGGAGTGATCCCCGTGATTTGAATAAAACGGTCAAGGCAATATCTTTGCCTTCAAACAATTCAAGCACTTCCGACCGTAGGATCATAGAACTTGAAGACCAAGTCAAGTTTCTTATGAAGTCCTACGAGGCTCCTAAACCTTCAAGCCAAGTGAACAAAATCACTTCTTCATGTGAATTATGTAGTGGTCCCCACGACACTCGTGATTGCATGGAACTCCCCGAACAAACTTTTGCGGACTACGCATCCTCGCGTACCGACGGAGCGGGAGACAAGTGGTACACTTTCAAACCCGAGCCAAACCCCTACGGTGATTCATACAACCCCTCATGGAAAAATCACCCAAACCTTAGGTGGAAACAAAACCAAAACACACAAACAAACCAATTCTTCCAACCCACCTAATCGTTTCCAATCAAGCGGTTCCAACTCGAACCGTAACAATCCTTCCAACAATTATGGTAGTACCAATAACTTTGAAGGATTGATGTCCCAATTTATGGCATCTCAAGAAGCTCGTTTGGCCAAGTTTGAATCCGAATTCAATCAACAACAAACGGAGATGACCAATAAAATTGACAACTTATTGAAAGCCCTCAATAACCAAGTGCTATCACCTCCACATAAGGACGCTAGGAACACAAATAGCGGACCCCAAGTAAAAGACCCCTCTTCATCCAAACATGTCCACTTCGTCAACATTGTCACTATCAAACCAATTGATAGAAATGAGGATAATAGTGAACCTGAGGATGAGGTTAAGAAAGTCGAGGTTGATAAAGAAGTTAGGAAAAGTGAGATTGAAGTAGTAGATGATGATGAGGACTACTTCAATAGGCTACCCACTAAGGAAGAGCGCGCATATCATACAGACTTATTCGATGACCCGGAGACACCATACTTCCTAGGTAGACCAATTATAAAAATAGGCGATCCTTCTAATCTCAACATACCATGCAACATCGGACATTTGCATGTGTGGAAAGCTTACATCGACCTTAGATCGCCCATAAACATCATGACTAGAGCCCACTACAACTTGATAATGAAAAAGCAACTTGGGTATAGGATGTTCCCTGAGAAGGGTTGGATGAGTAACTTCACGGGAAGAGTTAAGGGATTACCGGTTTATGTAGGAAACTTCACCTATGCCACCGACTTTGTAATTGTAGAAGATATCCGCCCAATAGTCGATGCATCCTTAACTCAAGTAGTTTTTGGAAAACCATTTGTTGAGGTCTCTAGAATGACTTATGAACCGTCCTTAGGGATAGTTAGATTTAAGGATGAGACCGATGATGTAAACTACCAAATGCCATATAAGATAGAGCAATTCCAACACTTGTCAAATGTTGAGAAGGAGCTTAAGCAAGCGGTCTACTATAGGAATGATGAGGATAGAAATAAAGGAGTAGACTATGTTATGGAAAGGATATCCGGTTTCTACAAGGATTGTTTGAAATTAGGACCGGAATATAAAACCGGAAATGAGAATGGCCTAGGAACCGTGACCAATGATGGAATCACGTAATGTACGTGACTTTGAGTCTAGCTACAAGACTCGTTAATAAAGACAAGCGCTTCTTGGGAGGCAACCCAAGCTTTATTTGCTTTGTGTGTTTATTTATTTGTTTGTTTGATTTTATTTGTTTCCGTATGTGTGTTTAATTTTTATTCTTATTGATTCATGTTCAAAACTAAATTGTGAAAATGCTTTATCTTGTTTTTAACTTCGTCTTAACTACATATAAAGGTATTTTGCAAAAAGATAAGTGTAAGGGAAATCCAAATCGGTTTATTAGAACACAAATGAACATGAATCGTAATAATAATAAATTAACATACATATTAGTATTTGTTTGAGTCAAATGCTTGTATCGAGTCATAATGATGTTTTGCAGGATTTCCAGGAAGTAAGGTAGAGGTTTTTCCAGAAATTTTCCAGAAACTTAACATGAGAATTCTGTCAGATCATTTCTGACGGCGTCAGGAGTTACAACCTGACGGCGTCAGGTTTTAATTTTCTGAAATTTTTGAAAGTTTTGTTTTCATAAAAAGTTTTTATTAAATCTCTAACTTATAATCTCCAGGAATCTACAAAATAATCATTCCACAAGCATTATATCCTTATATATAGAATTTATCCCGCCGATGTTATGCAGGTTTTCGTGTTTGTTTTCTCAGGTTTAACAGGTTATTTTGGACAAGGAGATGTATGTGGAATCAAGCTTATGGCGATGCTTTAGTCTTGGAGCTTCTACATTCTCTTGGAAGAAGATCTAACCATGTTACTACATTATCCACCGAGCGAATCAGGGGAGTATTTGATTTCATTCTTTTACCTTATTTACTTTTACATCTTGTTATTTGAACATTGGGGACAATGTTCATCTTAAGTGTAAGGGGAGGGGGGGGGGGTAAAATACGATACTTTAGAGAATGCTTTTACGCTTGATTTTTGTTTGTTTAATGGTAGATGTGTAATAAAACTGAGATAAATACTTGTTAGGGCAATTTTAGTGCCAAATTTAAAATTTTTTACAACATTTAGGAGTGAAACTTTGATCTTAATGAGCGTCTCACTGATAGGAGTTATATGACTAGCATAAAAACCTTACCACTAAAAAATTTTCCACCCCCAAATATGTGAGGTTCGCCCCTAGAATTGGTAGGAAAAGCATTTATGCTATGATGTGTGTACCGGTAGCACTTAGATTCTAGAACTTGCGTTAGGACCATTCCAAGGCCACAAGTGAGACTACATTCGTGTAGTTAGATTTACTACATGATAAGAGGCATTAGGATTAACCCATTGTTTTACACCTGTTTTTTTTGTTATAATTACTTTGGCTACATTGGTCAAGTAATTCTCCCACACCCTTTGCGTTGTACTCATTTTTAGTACACGATACCCCTAGTACACCCCTCAGAGCCTATCTTTTCGTTTCGACCTTTAAGCATTTTACTTAAAAGAAGAATTTGTTACACCCCACTTAAATGTACACCCAAATCGCCTTAGCCTACCTTGTATGCACTCATTTTTAGTGCATTATTGTGACAACATTTGTTTTAACCCAAGTTAATTATCTAATTGATTACATGGTTGCTAAGTCGAGTCATATCCTTGTACATATTGTTTTGGGACGATTGGGACTCATGGGTAAAGTACTAGTGTAATGGAGTAATGGGGAAGAACATCATTTATTACCCCCATATGTGCTAAATATTTTAAAAGTACTCCAAGTGTTTCGATTATCTTAATTCGAGTCATTAGAATAGTTATTTGTAAAGTTATGTAACAGTTCAAGTGTAAGGGGAATGCAACGCCCCTATGATGTATTATTTTGGATGGTAGGGCAAGAGTGTATGAAGAAAAAAAAATCAAGAAAAATACAAAAAAAAAAAATGAGAAAAAGAAAAATAGAAAAAACATACGGACTACCATCCCGTTTCATTTTATGTTTATTTTATCTTTTTGTTATTTTGTTTTTAGCTTAAGTCGAGTCTAGTCTTGGCTTAGCAACGCCATATTGTACATGTAATTAATCAAGATCTTTAACTCGCCACCAGTAAAATATCCCTTATCCAACAAAACCGTGTTTATCATATCCCTACACCTAACGTTATAACCCGTTTAAAAGCCCTCTTTGATAGTTTATCTTAGGTGCTTACGCCTAGTGGAGGAGGTTTTTGATCCTTTCCCAAGCCTATGGTAATCTATTTGCTATGACAGGTAGTGAGAGATATTATCCGTTTTCATTTATGAGATTTATTTTGATGACACCTGAGAGATGTGAGTATCTAAACACTACTTGTGAGGTGCTAGTATGTAATCTCCGTGCTTATTATGATTAAAGTGGAACGACTGTTTGTTGTAATTACTTTTATATTAGAATAAAAGCGCATTTGCTTGAGGACAAGCAAATCTCAAGTGTAAGGGTATTTGATGAAGCGAAAAGTGTACCGCTTTTAAGGGGTCATTTAAGCCCTAAATCGTATTTATTTGATCAAATATTGCCCTAAATCGTTCCTTTTGTCATTTTAGGTACTTTGGAGAAGAAATCTGGAAAAGGAAGCATTTTGGACGTTTTTGGAGCATAAAAGTGAAGAAAACGACAAAGTCTCAAAATCGGCTGGAAAAGTACCTTTGACGGCGTCAGGGATTGCCCTTGACGGCGTCATGGCTTGGCAAAAAAGGTGGATATGAAAATTACTCATGATAAGCCAGAGAATTTTACAATGGAATGTCTGACGGCGTCACCCTTTGAAGTGATCAAGGCCATCACGGTTTAACTTAAAGAGGGACGGCGTCAAGCCATATTCTGACGGCGTCAAGCTTTGATAAGCCAGAGCGGATTTTGGAGGTCTAAAGAGGGACGGCGTCAAGAAGGCCATCCGGGAACCCTAGACACGGCGAGGTGACGGCGTCAAGTCCTACAACGTGACGCCGTCAGCCCTTAAACTCTATATATAGTTTTGCAATTTTTTTGTCATTAGTGTGCAACTTTGTGAGGAGAAACCCTAAAGACGAATTTCTGCCATTTTTAAGGGTTTTCATACCCTTGGATCTCCCATGTTTAATTGAAGATAAGTAATTGTTTAATCAATCAATATGTCTATGTGTTGTTTGATTATATCTTGTTCTTGTCTTTTGATTAACATGCTAGGCTAGATTTATCTTGTGTTTGCTTAGATCTAATGAAACCTAACTATTGATTATTGGTTATTAGTGTGTTATTAATTGTATTGGATGATTGTTCATCGATGTTAGGCTTAAGAAAATTGGCTAACTTCCTATTCGGTAACTTGCTTGAACGTCTTAAGAAACATGAACCAATGCGTACTAAGGTTTTTATGGTTGTATTTATTGCATGAGCGAATTCTAGTGATCCCATGTTAGGAGCTTCCTAGCCGGCTCGACATAGGAGTGAAGTAGGAGCTTGTAGAGTTGGGGAAGTACGTACGCCACCCCACGATTGGTATTAAGGAATACACCCGTCATCCACGTAATTAATACACACTAATCAACCGGTAAAAGATAGTTAGGGAGTAAGGAAATCTAAGTAAACACATTTTTCTCCACATAAGTTTCACAACTCTTTTCATTTTCAGTTATTTTATTTTATTTGCATTCGTAGTAATTTGGGTTAGTTGACTAGCAACTAATTCCGCCCACTCCTTCAAACCCGAGATTTTACTTGCTTTCATAAAAAAAAAAATATAAAAATACAAAAAGAATCTTCCCTCACCCTTAGACCTACTAAAGTAGTTTTTCATACCTAACGAACACTATTCCCTGTGGAGAACGATCAATCCCCCGTACTTACCACTACACTATACTACATCGGTCAGGTACACTGCCTGGTGGGGTTGTAAGCCTCTTGAGATCCCTCGAGAGGTAAAACCTATTGTAAGGTTGCAAAACCACGCATCATCAAGGAACTTGCTTCTATTCGGACAAATGGTAATTGTCCATCCTTGATTCCAACCTTGATCGTACACCACCATATGACACACCCCTAACTCCAAAAGAAACCATTCCTGAGCATCTTTTTGTAGAAAGAACCTTCCACACTAGGACTAGTCGAGGAAAAAAGGTAGCTCGTGATCCGTTTGGCATGGAGCTAAACGAACTTAGGCCCTAATTCAAGAAGCTAGAGGAAGTTGTTAGGATCTCTGGGAAATAAGAGTTTCATTGTTGCTGCCGATAGTGATAAGCTGGTTCCTGCCGATAGCTTTGGTTCCTGCTGAAATCTCATTGCTGCCGACAGTGTTATCTCGTTCCTACCGATAGTGTTGTTGCTGCGGATAGTATTGTTAGTTATCCGTGTATTTAGAATGTTTTTTAAGATTTATTTTTAGAAGAGATCTCGTTTATCTCTTCACACGTTTTCTTGTAGAACGGGTTAGGGTTAAGTCATCTTGTTAGTATAAAAGATAAACCCGTCTATGAGTTTATGTACGCCTTTAACGTTTTCAATATTTAATATCACAATTCCTAGTTCATAGTTTGATCCATAGAGGATCATTGTCGTTTAGAGTTTTCTTCTTTATTATACTTGCTGTTTAGTTTCCGCATAAACGCTTGTATAGCATACAGAGGTTCTTGTTTATACCAAGCTCAATCAAGCTCGAATTACTCGATCCTACAAGTGGTATCAAAGCCTGGTGAGGATCTCTGATAAAGAAGAAAAAGGTCGATCTCATATCTCTTTACCCTCTCTCAATGGAAGACGAAATCCCACAAAACAATGTCATTAACCAGGAAGATCAACAAGCCAAACCTGAAACATCCCAAGTCCAAACACAGATCGTCACCACTATGTCCACCAACAATGCTAAATTCCCATATCTGAAGAAAGATGAGTATGAAGTCTGGGCTATGAGAATGGAATATTGGATCACAAACAGTGATTACAATCTGTGGAATGTCATTCTCAAGGGAAATAGCAAGAAGAATACTGGAAGGGATGAGGATGGCAATATCTATATAGAGCCACCTGTTACTGCAGAAGAACACATGGCTGTGCAAAGGGAAACCAAGGCAAGAACCCTTTTGCTTCAAGCTATTCCAGAGGATCATATGAGTGATTTCCATCACTTGGATGATGCTAGAAAGATCTGGCATGCTGTAAAAGCCAGATTTGGAGGGAATGATGAATCCAGAAAAATGAGAAAATCTATGATCAAGCAAGAGTTTCAGGAATTCAAGATCTCTAAGGCTGAGGGGATTCACAAAGGGTATGATAGATTCCACAAGATCCTGAGTCAACTTAACCAGTTGAAAGCTAGGCCGGACGATGAAGATTGCAACACCAAGTTTCTGAGGGCTTTGCCACCATCCTGGTCTCAGGTTTCCATAACACTCAAAGCCAAAGGAGGTCTGGATTATATGAGCTTTGATGATCTGTACAACATGTTGAAAACCCTTGAACTGGATATCAAAGGATATTCCACCTATATACCTCATACTCCAACCCATACTGCTTTTGTTAGTAACTCTGGTGCTAACAAAGCATCATATGGAAACAGTCCAACACCATCAACATCATCAATCTCCTACTCACCTGTCACACCAAAAGCTCAAACCAGATCTGAGAATCTTGTGGTGGATGTGCTTCATTCATTTGTTGCTGAAAGTACACCACAACAGAAGATTATGTATGATGATTTCAATCAGATTGATGAATTGGATATGGAAGAGATGGATTTAAGATGGCAGGTGGCTATGATATCGTTGAAGTTGGATAGGTTTGAAAAGAAGGCAGGAAGAAGGGTCAATTTTGATGGACAGGAGCCAGCCAGGTTTGACAGAAGGAAGGTGAGGTGTTATAAATGTTCTCAAACAGGACATTTTGCTAGGGAATGTACAGACAAGAAGGTGGATGATAAAGCACGGTATTCTGCTTTCAAAATTCAAGAGCTGGACTCAGAGGACCCCAAGGCATTGGTATCTGTGGATGCGATGGTGGACTGGGAGCATCATGAGAAGGCTGTTGCAAGTGGATCAGATAAGGTCTTTGGGATGGTAGCTGGATATGGTGAGAAGATTCAAGTGGCTGGTCAGTTTGGAATGATGGGTCATCTATCTCAGGTACATAACTGCCCATTTGGTTGTGATTCTAAATATGATAAATTGAAACAGGAATTTGATGATATAGAAAGTGAAAATAAGGATAACTTTATTCAACTTAAGGCTCATAAAAAGGCTGTCAAAACTTTAGAACAACAAAAGGTCTGGTATCAACAACAACAGTCTGCTTATGAAGTAAAAATAAAGGTTTTGGAAAGAGATTTAAAAAATGCTATTAATGAGTTTAAACATTCTGAAAGGGAAAAAGCTAAGGTAGTGTTAGAAAATCAGGATTTACAATCTAAGCTAGATAATACCTTGGCTAGATTTGATAAGTGGAAAGAGTCATCCACAAACCTTCACAGGCTTATTGATAGTTCTATGTCGTCAAAAACTAAAAGAGGTTTAGGGTTCGGTGACCTGGTAGGGCCAAATCAGTATTATGACCCTAATGAGAATAGTGTTTTTAACCCAGAACCTATAGATTATAGAAAGCCTGTAAAGTATGTGAATGAGGGAGGGATGAATGATGTTCCTCCACCCATAACTGGAACATTTAAACCTGCTAATCCTTTTGTTGACTTTGATGATTCACAAATGAACTATGGCAAACAGGCAAAGGACTTGCCTAATCTTGATTGTGACTCTAATGAATTTGTCTCTTGTTCTTACAGTGACAAATCTTCAGAAATCAAGACTAATGACTATGCCACATGTGGATCAAGTGACAAGTCAGCTTCAATAAAGTCAGAAGATCTCTCCTCAGAAGTAGCTAATGATGAATCTCAATCAAAGACAGCTGCATTTTAAGATATTTCTTTTGATAGTGTTAAAAACAATAATGTTTCTGGTTGTGGTTCTGTTTTAAACAATTCTAGTTGTGGTTCTGTTTCAAACAATTATGATTGTGGTTTTTATTGTGTTAAGGATAATTTTGTTTCATGTGTTGGTTTGAATAATTCTGTTTGCAATGAGAAAGTTATTGTTAAGAAAAAGACCCTTAGAAAGAAATCTTGCTTTGTGTGTTGTAGTTATGATCATCTTATTAAAGATTGTGACTATTATGAAAAACAGATGGGTTTGAATGCATGTCAAAATAGGTCTGTGTGGAAAAATGTGAATGATATTCCCCCTTATATTCCTCAAGCAGCAAGAAGAACTTCAGTTGCTACTGGCAAGCCAGTTCCTGCTGGTAAGCCTGTTGCTGCTGATAAGTTCATTCCTGCCGATAAGCCTGTTGCTGCTGTTTATTCAGTTCCTGCCGGTAGGATCAATCCTGCTGGTTGGAGAAGCAATATGGCTAGACCTTTCAGAAGACCTACTAGCTCTTACTTTCAAAATAATATGAGACCTGTTTGTTTTGACACCATGAATAAGGGAGGGGCAAGATGGAAAACTGCTGTTAAGTCCTCAGCAGGTTGTTCTTGGAAAATCAATAACCAACATATGAAAATGGGGTCCAAGATCAATGGTGGATCTCATCAATCTCCAAGGTTTAATTCTTATTGATCCACTAGGCAGGCTCAAGTCAGCAATGGCTTGAGTCTCTCTTGTATCTAATGTTGTATATGTATTTTTTTTCTCAGGATTTTCCTTTTAGAAGCAAAGATGTTGGAATTGTTGACAGTGGGTGTTCCAGGAGTATGACAGGGAATTTGGAAAGATTGCATGACTTTGTACCTTTGAATGGAGGTACTGTGACATTTGGAGGAGGAGATGGAATAATTTCTGGGAAGGGAACTATCAAGACTGCTAAGCTGGACTTTGAAGATGTACTTTATGTGAAGGAACTTCAAGACTTCAATTTGTTCTCTGTCTCCCAAATATGTGACAAGAAGAACAGTGTTCTCTTCACTGAGAATGATTGCTTTGTGTTGTCCAAAGACTTCAAGCTGCCTGATGAAAGTCAGGTTGAACTTAAAGTTCCTAGGACTTACAATCTTTATAGCTTCAATATTAGTGATGTTCAGCCTGAGGGATCACTTGCTTGTCTGGTTGCAAAAGCTTCTGTGGATGAATCTAATAAATGGCACAGAAGAATGGCCCATGTGAATTTCAAGACCATTAACAAGCTGGCTAAGAATGGGTTGGTTAAAGGGCTTCCTATGAAGATCTTCTCTAATGAGCATGATTGTGTTGCTTGCAACAAAGGAAAGCAGCACAAAGCATCATACAAGGCCATAACTGCTGTGAGCAACATCTCTGAGCCTTTGCAGCTTCTTCATATGGATCTTTTTGGTCCTACTTCTATCAGAAGTATTGACCATAAGAACTACTGCTTGGTGATTACAGATGATTTTAGCAGGTTTTCATGGACTTTCTTTTTGGGTACTAAAGATGAAACTTATCCAGTTCTTAGGGATTTTATTGCCTTAATAGAAAATCAGCTAAGTAAAAAGGTTAAGTCTATAAGGTGTGATAATGGCACAGAGTTTAAGAACTCTAATCTTATTGAACTCTATGGGTCTAAGGGGATAAAAAGGGACTATAGTAATGCTAGAACTCCACAACAAAATGGGGTTGCAGAAAGGAAAAATAGGACCCTGATAGAAGCAGCTAGGACTATGTTAGCTGAATCTAAGATGCCCACTATGTTTTGGACTGAAGCAGTTTGCACTGCTTGTTATGTGTTGAATAGGGTATCTATTACTAGTCCTCATAATAAAACACCTTATGAACTTTTGTCTGGGAAGGTTCCAAACATTAGTTATCTTAAGCCTTTTGGATGTCATGTCACTATTTTGAACACTAGTGATTACCTAGGCAAGTTTGATGGGAAGGCTGATGAAGGGTTTATTGTTGGATATTCTGCTCATGGTAAAGCCTATAGGGTTTATAATCTGTCCTCTAAGAGAATAGAAGAGACTCTCAACTTAAGATATCTTGAAGATAAACCTAATTTGCAGGGTGCTGGTCCAGAGTGGTACTTTGATCTGGATTATCTATCTGACACCTTAGGTTATAATAGATTCAAATCAAATCTATCTGCTGGTACAAATGTTTCTCAAACTAACAATGCAGGTACCTCGGATGATGATTCTGATGTAGAGAGTGATGAACGACCTATAGTTGTTCCTTCTTTTCCCTCTAACAACATTTCAGGTTCAAAGCTCAAAGATTCTTTTGATATGGCTGGAGGTGATTCTAGTTATGCAGAAGATCTTGCTAGGCTTCAAAGACAAGAGTTTAATGCCAAAAGAGCTGCTGAGATGTTTGATTCTGGGTTTTCTAAAGAGACAGAGGAGATTCTGAGAAAGGCTGAAGCTGAAGTTAGAAGACAACTGAATTCAACTGGTGGTATTCATGTTCCTGCTGATCCCATTCCTGCTGAAAGTGGATCTGTTCCTGCCGAACCTTCTAGAGTTTCTGCTGATGTTCCTGTGTCTTCTCCATCTGTTAACACTCTGGGTGTTGTTAACTCCCCTGAAAGATTTCCAATTCCTTCTGATCTTGGAAATTCAGTTTCTTCAAGAGATAAGTTGAATGATCCTCATCATCAGTCCAGAACTGGCATTTTCACTTCTTCCTCATATAATGATGACTTCAACCCCTCAATTACTAATCAGGCATCCTCCATTGAAGTCAATCCCATTGCTACCAAGAGGATCAATACTGTTCATCCTCAGTCTTTGATTCTTGGAGATATTAATTCCCCTGTTCAGACAAGAAGTAAACTTCATCAACCCAAGTTTGGAGAATCTGCTTTTCTCAGTTATATACAGGATCAGTTGAGGAGCAATCATACTGATTATTTACATTTTCTGTATGCTTGTTTCTTATCTCAAGTTGAATCAACTAGCATAGCTCAAGCTCTTACTAATGATGATTGGGTTGAGGCTATCCAAGAGGAGATGCAGCAGTTCCAGAATCAGAAAGTATGGATGTTGGTACCTCTACCTGCAGGAAAGCATGCTATTGGGACTAAATGGATTCTAAAGAATAAAAGGGATGCTAGGGGAATTGTGGTTCGAAATAAGGCTAGATTAGTAGCTCAAGGTCATAGACAAGAAGAGGGGATTGATTATGATGAGGTGTTTGCACCAGTGGCAAGAGTTGAAGCTATCCGATTGTTTTTGGCTTTTGCTTCCTTTATGGGGTTTGTAGTATATCAGATGGATGTGAAGAGTGCATTTTTGTATGGCAGGATTGAGGAAGAAGTTTATGTTACTCAACCACAGGGATTTGTGGATCCTCAGAATCCTAATTTAGTTTACAAAGTGGTTAAAGCACTTTATGGTCTTCATCAAGCACCAAGGGCTTGGTATGCAAGGTTATCAGCCTTTTTGCTAAAACATGGTTACAGAAGAGGGGCTATTGATAAAACTCTTTTTATCAGAAAGAACTTCAAAGATATCATTCTGGTACAAGTTTATGTAGATGATATTATCTTTGGTTCCACTAATGAAGCCTGGTGCAGGGAGTTTGAAGAATTGATGAAGAGTGAATTTGAGATGAGTGCTATGGGTGAAATGACTTTCTTCTTGGGTCTTCAGGTTAAGCAGAAACCAGATGGGATCTTTATTTGCCAGGAGAAGTATGTTTATGACATGCTTAAGAAGTTTGATATGGAAAATGTGAAGATTGCTACAACTCCTTTTGAACGTCCAAAGCCTAAGTCTAATAATGAACCTGATGCTGCTATTAATGTTCACCTTTATAGGTCCATGATTGGATCACTCATGTATTTGACGGCTTCAAGACCTGATATCATGTTTGTTGTTGGTGCATGTGCTAGACATCAGGTTACACCATTGACTTCTAACCTAAATGTAGTTAAGAGAATCTTCAAGTATTTAAGAGGACAGCCAAAGATGGGACTTTGGTATCCCAAAGATTCTCCTTTTGTGTTGGAAGCCTATAGTGACAGTGATTATGCTGGGGCTAACTTTGATAGGAAGTCTACAACAGAAGGTTTTCAGTTTCTGGGTAGGAGGTTGGTTTCTTGGCAGTGCAAGAAGCAGACTATAGTGGCTACATCTTCTACTGAGGCAGAGTATGTTGCTGCTGCTAGTTGCTGTGGACAGGTGCTTTGGATGCAAAATCAGCTGTTGGACTATGGGTTCAACTATATGAACACTAAGATTTTTATTGATAATCAAAGTACTATGTGTATTGTTAAGAATCCTGTTTATCATCAAAGGACAAAGCATATTGAGATTCGACACCATTTCATAAGAGATGCTTATGAGAAGCATCTTATTCAGGTGGTTAAGATTCACACAGATGATAATGTGGCTGATCTGCTGACCAAGGCATTTGATGGACCAAGGTTTAAACATTTGGTGGTCCATATTGGGATGGTAAATCCCTAGATACTGAGCTTAAGGGGAGGATGATTGTTGTTGTTGTTGTATATTTTCTATCTTTCTTTCTTTCTTTTGATTTCTTTTCTTATTTTTCTTTCTTTTATTTTGGTGTGTTTCTTAGTTTAAAAATATATATATATATATATATATATATATATATATATATATATATATATATATATATATATATATATATATATATATATATATATATATATATATATATATATATATTTTCTTTGTATATTTTGTGTGCTAATAAGTGGTTTTGAGCAACACCTTGCAGGTACAGTGTTGGTGTTTACACCTGCACAATAAATGGTGCTCAACTCACCATGTCTTGCAGACAAGAAAGAGTTGGCTCACCATGAGGGTACGGCTCTGGTGTGATTATCAAATCCGTTGATAGCTGTAATAGCTTGCTCAAAGCTATAGGGTACTTCAACTCACCCATGGTTCATTCCTGAGAGTTGAAAATGGTTCTCAATTCACCATGGATGTAACCCTTTATGGGATCCAAAGGATTGGCTAGTCAACAAAAGTATGGTTTGTGGTAAAGACAATTGGTATCCATATTTGGTATTCAATTCACCAAGGTTTGCTGTAACCTAAGAATTGACTAGTCCTGAGCAAACGGCTATAGGTAAAGACAAGTCAAATCCGTTTATAGTTGCTGATTTGCTAATAAATCAGATGGTTATCAGTGTACCATGGTCTAATACACCTAAACATTGGCTACTCCAGTAGTGATGGCTATTGGTAAAGAGACATCAAATCCATTAATTTTCAATGATTCACCTCTCACAGGAGTTAACACACCTGGATGTGATGAGAATAGTATGAAACTTAAGTGATTTGATGTACATATTGTCAAAGTAGCAGTCAAGTTCAAGTGAATGTGATGGTGACCAGTATACATGTTTTGAAGAAGATTTCCTATTCCTGCTGAACTATTGAAGTTGCTGCTGGATGCTATAGAGGCTGGAATCTTGCAAGTTAAGGATTTTGCTGGTTACTACTTATTGCTGCTGCTAAGTCGCAGTCCTCAAGCCTGTGAAGTTCAAAGCTCTATCACATTGGAATCTTGCAGGTTAACCTAGTCAACCTCAAGATTAGGGGAGGATTGTTAGGATCTCTGGGAAATAAGAGTTTCATTGTTGCTGCCGATAGTGATAAGCTGGTTCCTGCCGATAGCTTTGGTTCCTGCTGAAATCTCATTGCTGCCGACAGTGTTATCTCGTTCCTACCGATAGTGTTGTTGCTGCGGATAGTATTGTTAGTTATCCGTGTATTTAGAATGTTTGTTAAGATTTATTTTTAGAAGAGATCTCGTTTATCTCTTCACACGTTTTCTTGTAGAACGGGTTAGGGTTAAGTCATCTTGTTAGTATAAAAGATAAACCCGTCTATGAGTTTATGTACGCCTTTAACGTTTTCAATATTTAATATCACAATTCCTAGTTCATAGTTTGATCCATAGAGGATCATTGTCGTTTAGAGTTTTCTTCTTTATTATACTTGCTGTTTAGTTTCCGCATAAACGCTTGTATAGCATACAGAGGTTCTTGTTTATACCAAGCTCAATCAAGCTCGATTTACTCGATCCTACTGAGGAAGTTCTTAGGGCAAACGTGATTAGCACCATAGGAAATAGATACCATGTCAACGCAAGCCTTTGCTATATGCTCTATTGTGTGTCTAACCACCAACAATTCAACCTTGCTTACTATATCACCAAAAGAATGGCCGATATTCCAGTTCAAGGCACCACCGCCATGCCCTACGGGATGCTTCTCACCCGTATTTATAGAGCTTTTGCACCCATTCCTCGAAACGCTAGAGGTTTTGTTCCCGACTACACCGAGATTAAACACACCTTTGTTCCACTTAGTGATCATAGGGTAACCGTAGCAAAGGGAAAACGAGCTCATCCTCCCACCTCATCATCATCATCATCATCGATTAGCGAGGATGATGGTTTGCCAAATTCTAGGATTCCTCCACCCGAGTATATGAGTCAACTACCTCCCATCGACAACCAATCTGAGGAATTTCGTCAAACTCGAGGAATGATGAAGAATCTTGGACGGTGGGTCATGAAGCTCCACAAAAAGCTTAGCAAGAAGTAAGGGCTAAAGAATGTTTGGTATAAGACAATCATGAGACAATGATGTGTTGAATTATTGTATTATTAGAATATTATGTCGGTATGATACATTTCTGTGAACTAACATAACTTTTCAGGACGATAACACGTGTTGCTATCAATTTTCATGTTTAAGCCACCGTTTGGCTTAACACCCTTTTATGGTAAGTTCAATTTCATCAGTTTGATCTATATGTTCTCATGTGTTAGAACCTGTGTTTTTGTTTTTAAACAATCACAACTAATTAATTACATATGACTTACGAAAATTTTCGGGATTTCAATGGGTTTCGGGTAGTTTTACAAGTCCTCTGTTAAGAAAATCCATTCGGCAGAAATGGCGGAACCAAATTTTGGGTTCCGCCTGTTGTGATCTTTGGCTCCGCCATTTATCACCTTGCGGATTTTGCGGCACCAAAAGCAAGGGTCCGCCTTTGCTATCGATTGGTGCCGCCACTCCAACAGTAACTTTTTCAAATTTCCCGACTAATCTCGATCCTTAGATAGTTAATTCTAGTTCTTAGGATTATCCTACTGATCATTAGGCAGGATTGCTCGCATAAGTGTTAAACAGTGTTGTTTTGTAAACTTAGCAACTTCATTAGAGGATTCATCACCTCTCAATATCTCTTCACCCATAGCCGATGAGAATTTTCTCACACTCTCCACTCCCACACCATCAAATGTTGTCATCCATACTCCACCACCAACAATCACAGGAATAGCCACCACACCACCACCTGCTCTATCACAGCGTGCTAGATCACCATCACCATCACACTCACCCAAACTACAACCAATGGAGTTATTTACTACTCCTCCAACCTTACCACACCCATATCTTGAAACTTTGGAAGACCTTCCAACAAGAACTACCAATCCTCCTCCTATGACCTTTGAAGGTCAACAACCTCTCTTCTTCCATCCCATTTATCGGGATATCCATGGTCCTCTATACCGTGACCAAGAGCAACCAAAACCACAACCTCAACAACCCTCACCAACATCCATACTCAATCCCATTTATGAGACAATGTGGAACAACCAACCCCAATCTCAACAAGAAATCAATGAGGAGTTAGATCGCCTCTATGCTTTCTCAAATATGGTGGATTCCCATCTCCATGAGGCTATGGACCTTTAATCCACTTTGATGGCCTCCATTATATCCCCAAACTACATTCCACCACCTCCACCATCAAACAACCAACCACCACCATCTCCAACTCATGAACCAACCCTTCCACCTCCAAGACATTATTGTATCATGTGTGAGAGGACCGCTCATTTGGTTCAACGAACCAACATCTCGGTTCTTGAACTCCAAAACGAAATGAGGTTCATTTTGAACCACATTCTCGAGCGCCTTAATGCGCTTTTGCATCCTCCACAATAGGAACTTTTAATTTCTTCCTAGTTTCCTTGTATAAGGAACTTTTAGGCCTTTTTAGGAGTTGTTTAAGTTGCTTTCTTTTTATGTTGTAACATCATGTTTTGTGACTTTTGTCACAAACAAATTTTCAATTAATGGATGTTATATTTATGCTTATGGGTGATCACTATTTGGCATAATATTTTGGTTGATATATATGGTTGGTTAAAGTATCTTTGTTTGATCTTTGTGAGTGGTTTGGACATTTTTACTTAGTTGACTTTTTAAGTCAAATGGGTTGAACTACATGTTTGGTTGAACCCTTACATATGCATTATGCTACTTGGTTGGATTGATTCACAACTAACCTTTGTTTTGTAGCTTTTCTCAAACTTGAATCTTATACGTTGGTACCCTAGCAACGGGGAGTATAGATCGAGGGGGAGTATATCAAATACTAACCATTTGTTTTGTAGGTTCATACATCATAACCTTAGCACTTCAATTAGGGGGAGTGTTATCCAAGGGGGAGCTTTTTAAGTTCTCAAAATCATTGCATTATCATACTTGGTACTCCACATTAGGGGGAGTTATAACCAAGAACCGTTAACCACATTCCGCTACGCATATCTTTTTTTTGTTTCGACAAAAAGGGGGAGATAGGATTAGGTTCATATATCACTGTTAACATCACAGTGCATGTTTTTATGCTTAAAATAGTTTTCAAAACTTGCATAAAACTAACTTAATCTATATTTTTAAAAGACTCAAACTTTATTATTTCATCGCTTAAAAATATACTTTATGTTTTATCATCAGCAAAAAAGGGGAGATTGTTAATACAAATATCATCCTAAAAACGGTATTTATATTTTACGATCTTTGCTTAATTTTGTTAATGATAATTACAAAGTTTATCTTTAAGCAATGCATAAATATAAGATTAAGTCTTTTACATTTATAGTAACAAGCCTTTTAAAACACATTTTACACTATACATGATTACTAGGAATTACATTTTATACATTTACACGTTTATTTTTATTTCTTAAAAATAGAAATATACATGACATCATAGCATGCATCATCTACATTACAATATATTTTGGAAAGATCTTGAAGCTAAAGAGTTGACTTTGGAAGATCTTGACAAGACTTGACAAAATATGGAAAGATATAGTAAAATCTTAGCTGGCATGTCCCGGCGGAACCAAACCAATATATGGGCGGAACCCATATTTTGGGTCCGCCGGATCCGCCACTTTTCTACTCAGTTTTGCCTATAAATAGCAAGATGAGCATTCAAGCATAATCATCACTCATATAGCTTAAATTATACATTCATTCATTTTTACATTACTAACCCATTGCATTCACTCATTTCATTTTTAGTGATCTATCTTTTGTAGCAAAGAAGATCAAGCATACAAGCTTCAACACAGTGTTGCAAGTCTTGATAGTTAGATACTGTGTGATTAGTTAGTGTTCACACATCATTGTCTATACCATTCATTCAGTAGTGTTCGGTTAGTGTTTTAGTCCTCAAAACACATAGAGTGTAGGGAGTGGTTATACCCTTGTTAAAGAACCAACGGGAGTGGTTGTACCCTTGTAAAGAACTCGGTGTTTAGCTTAGTACCAGATAAAGAGTAAGCGACGTGTAAAGGTTTTCTCCACCTAGAAGGGAGCTTGTTTCTTAGTGAAGAAACACTCTCGAGTTAGAGGCTCGAGGAGTGGAGTAGGGCAAGGAAGAGAGTCCTTGTAGCCGAACCACTATAAACATCCGTGTTGTGTGGTTTGATAATTTCTTTCCTTACTTGCTTTATATATATTGCTTGATTGTTTGCTTTACTTTGAAATCACATTAAGTATACAAAGCGAAGAAAAGTTTAAAATGGTAAAAACTATTCAACCCCTCCTTTTATTTTTCCACACGTTGCATTCAAACTGTGATCTAAATAAACTTGACTACGCCTATACGCTAAGCAAATAATCACTTCCAAATTGCAATATCAATTTAACAACCATAATCCAATAATCCTTCTAAATTACGAACCATGATAAACTAAGCAACTTTAAGGGAATTAAAACATTTGATCAAACACCCATAAATCTAATCAGTTTGAAATCCAAATATTACATTATAAACACAATGAACACCAAAATCAAGAAACAATACCTGAAATATTTAGGTCAATGATCAAACCATCAAATCCTTTAACAAATCCCTCATCAACATTTGATTTGATTTATTTTGCTTGAGATAAAAGGTCAAACACACACTAAATAATACATATATTACCCTTTTATCATAAAGTAAAAAAATAAATGTAAATTACAAACATAATAAAAACTTTATTGAAACTAAAAAGACCGATCATTGATCAGTTACTTCCATTAGATAGCATCATAGTTTTTACACCAAAGTTCCATAACAAAGTTCATAAACTAAACATATGATAACGTCAAAACATAAAATAAAACCATAAACACATCTTAAACATCTTCGGAGTCTTCATCATTCTCCATCTGCTCCACATGATCTTCCTTCTCATTAATTCCTTCGCGAGCCAACACCAGGAGTTGAGACATTGAATCTCATTTGAGATTCAAACAGGCAATCATGTCCAGTTGTAGCAACGTCATGAAAATGGCCAAATGAATTAGCCTCATTCATGGTTTGCTCACGTTTTTAGATCTTGGCCCTCAGATAGGTGCATTCATCCCCCATCTGGATGAGAAATCCCTCCTCTTTTGTTATGTCTTGAGAGAACAAAAACTTCAATGCATCGGCTAGATTGTCTCAGCTTATCCTCTTAAGTTTTTATTCATAATCAGTCATTTCCACTTCAAATTAACATATTAAGTATTGCAGTTAAATAATTTAAAGTGTTAAAGTTAGCAACTTTCATTAAGTTTTAGTGTTTTTAAGCTTAGTAGGCAGACTATTAAGTATGATATAAAACTGCTACACAAAAGGCAGACATAAAAAGTATATAAATGGAAACTCGCCAACAGTCGAGTTCGATCTGACTTGAAGCATAATGTGCTGAGGTAGGTGAACATGAAAACTCGGGTGCCACAAAAATATTGACAAAGTATCAAAGATGGATGCACAGACCATGCGAATTTAGTAATAGTTGGGCTTGGTCTCCGTACATCCATCATTGATATTCCGTCTATTTTTTATATTTAACTTGTGCCCATAGTATGCAATCAGGTTGTTCAATAAAAAACCCTGTTGCCCGAAAAAAATATATGCAGAGTCGTCTATCACAGTGGATTAAGCCTGTAAATTTATGATATTATAAGCATACATATACAAATACAGCAGTTTGATATTCAAATATGACATAAAAAAATTCAAGCAATACTTATCTTTTCTTTGTTCCAGCTATGTAGCAACATGTCAAATGTACAGATGCAATAAGCAGATAACCAATGCTATCCAAACACTTAAACCTTCAGATCGTATCATAGGACTACAAACCTGCTTAAGTGATTTCCAAGAGTTATATTGGTCTAGCACAAGTGTGTAGACCGCAACTATTCGAACAATCAGCTTAACCGACCTTCAAATGTTGTATTACATTATACACAGGTTGCAGGCTGCACCTGCTACCAAATGTACACATAAATATAAGACTTTTAACTACCCAAACATGGACACCATAACCTAGAATGTGTACACTAATTGCTATAATCAGTTTAGTATACAATTTACCAAAATTGTCCATTTTCTGACTACATTACACAAGAATTTCTTGACATTTTAGCCAATCTATGGAGGATATTCAACTCCAATTAAACTGTCAATCTTTTAAGCATCACACATGCTGTAAAGGATAGGGCAAGTTATTCCAAACATCATACTTAACCGTACCTAAATGAACTGATAGATAGATATGATAAACCCACGATCTCGACAGAATTGAAAGTAACAAAGTGCAAACCTACAACTACCATAATACTTCCATATATAGCATATACATATTTTACTCCTGTAGTTAACACATCCAACACCGATAATCCGATAATCCATAAAAACCACAAAACACCATAAAGTAACCAACTTTAAATGAATGAACACATTCTGAAACAAACGCATTAAACTAATCAGGCTAAAATCCAAATCACTACACCTAAAGAGTAATCAGATAATCACATACAACACCGATAATCAGATAATCCCTACAAACCACAAAACATCATAAAGTAACCAACTTTAAACGAATTAACATATTCTGAAACACAACCATTAAACTAATGAGGCTAAAATCCAAATCCCAGTTACAAAATCAAACGAGCATACAAATAAAAAAAATAATATCTTAATGACTTAAGCAACTCTGAAATCCATATTGAGATTAATGATCAAACATTCAAATCCTTAAAGATATTCATTGATTTTATTGGTTGTTATTTGATTAAATTTTTGTGGCTTGGAACTCAAACCCCTAAAATCGCTATAGTGATCTATTTCACCAAGATCCGTTTATGTATGTGCTTTGCGGATGAGTGTGTGAGAGAAAAAGTCAAACACACAATAAAGTCTAAGTATGTTACCATTTTTAATAATAAATATTAAAAATATATGTAAAATAATAATAATAAACATAAAATGAATACCTATTTTAAACATACAACATATAAAATATTAATTACCATGTATTTTAAATGTATAAAATATGTATTATACACCAACTCATACTAAATAGTACATAAATAACAATACCATAAACCTATTTACGTAAATTACAAGTCATGCCCGCCCATCGGGCGGGCTTTGAAACTAGTGTGTGTGTATATATATATATATATATATATATATATATATATATATATATATATATATATATATATATATATATATATATGGTCCGGTTCTAGAGAAAAATGTAATTAGATAGAAAAGGGAGAAAAAAAGTTATATGGTAGAATTTGAAAAAATCTCAAACTTCAGGGTAAGTTTTGAAACCCACCCCCACCCCCGGCCCAAAAAAAAAAAAAAAAAAAAAACCCGCCAAAATTTTTATGACTATGATGCACCTTTTTTTTTTGGTGCATCATAGTTATAACTAATTTTTATAACTGTGATGCACCAAAATAAAAAGGTGCATTATAGTTATAAAATTTTGGCGGGAAATTTTTTGGCTGGAAAAAAAAAATTTTGACCTAAATTTTTTATTTTTTATTTTTTTGCGGGAAAAAAAAGTTTTTTCGGGGGGGGGGGGAGGGTGGGGTAGGGTGCGAATATACAAAACCTCCCTTAAAGAATGAAGGAAAATACAATAAGGTCCCTGTAGTTTGGTGTGAAAGAGGGAGGGGAATGAGTGGGTGATTTGTACATTTTTCTCACTTTTCTACCAAAGCGGACTTTTTTATAGAACGAATATCTATATATATCTACAATATATATATATATATATATATATTATATATATATTTATATATATATATATATATATATATATATATATATATATATATATATATATATATAACAGAATGCGTATGACGTCATCAATGCCATATAATGCCCAGTAAGCGGCCTTAAATGCCACCTCATAATTCCAAGTAAGCACACTTTGTTCATATATTTTTTTTTAATTAAAATTCGTATTTAAATTAATCCATATTTATTTTGTTTAAAAATTTAATGTGCAGGATTCGAACCTAGGATTTGCTAATACATTAATAACTATTCTTACCACTAGACCAACTTAATTTTTGACATATATCTTGCAAATCTAAATTTATAAACCTACAACCAATTATCCACCATATCTACTCCTTAATTATAGGTTTATAATATTTTTAGTTAACATCGACCTTTTATTCATTCATCACATAAAACCCTAATATCATTCGTATCCGGACTTTTTTTCTGAAAACCCTAATATCATTGCTTTCGTTGATAATTTAATGCTATATACATGTTTCTTATTGACAGGCTTATCAAAGAGTATGCTAGAGAAGTCAAGGAATTGGAATATACGGCTGATGCAGACACCATCAAGACACTGAATGTGAAAAAGCAATCAATGGTACACTCTTATCACAATTTTGTTGTTCTACTATACGCATGATTGTAATGTTTATAATACATGTTAACGTTGCATGATATAATTATTATTTTTTTTGAGTTTGCTATGCTTTTCTTTGAAACCTTGCTGATTTGTGTGGTTTTTTCCTTATGGAAATCAACCTAATGTTTTTTCCCTTACCTCTATCCGCCGTTTATTGCTTTTCCCCTTTTTTTTGGTTGTCGTTTTACTCTTATTTCTAGACGAATGGGAACTAAATCAAAGGATGCTCCAAAGAGTAATGATAACCAAAGTAAGATTTTCTTATTGCTATACTTTTCTCTGGTGTTTTATATTTGATGGTTGTGTTTTGAATTATAAACAATGTTTTTGCTCATAAACTATCCATCTTTGTAGATTAAACTCATTGATTATATAAAACTTTGGCTGAGAGTGATGAACAAAGATGCTGATAATTATATCTTTGGCAATCAAAAGGTACATTCAAACAAGCTCCAACTCTTTTGAATCTATCCGTGGTAGTTTTCTCAATTTCATTAGTTTTGTTGTTTGATAAATAAGTTGATGATGTAATATGTGTGTGTGTGTGATAAAATACAAATTTTTATAATGCTGGTTGTTCAATCATACTGATATGGCTTTTTGGAGTAAAGATCACAAGCTGGGCATCTCAACCGAGTACTAGGTACTGAAGTGTTAGTCGATGAAAACATCACAACTGATTCATCTTCTTTAAATACCATTGAGTACTAGGTACTGAAGCATAGCACGACAGTTTGGCTTTTGAAAGTGGTTGTCTGATATATGGAGTATTTGATTGGTTTATGCAAATGAACATCTGCGACTGAATGCTACGACGTCCGAAGCTGAACAAGAATGTATACATATTTTGTAAGCATGAAATTCTTCGTGCTTTTTATGTGAGTTTGCTTCCTTTCCTTGCACTTTTAAAACCTTCAGTTTTGTAACTGACTTTGGGCTACACGATTTTTGTAACCTTCATTTTTGTAACTTTGTTCCAATTTCATGTCTCCAAAGATGAACTAAAAGCTAAAGCTGAAGAAGAGGAGTTATTGAACAAGAAGAAAGCTTTAGAGACGCGCCGTCATCAACTTGACCAAGATGTATGTATATAATATGGGTTGCATCCTTCATATCCTCTACTCATTTTTTAGTCTTATTGCTACACGAAACATTATCAAAATTTTTAAACATTTTCTTATAAAAAGGCCATGTGTCTGGTCTTTAAACTATTTTGCACCTATGCTTCTAATTGTATAATTGTATATGTTATTTTTTTTGTTTATATTCAAATTTCAGCATTTTCAAGTGTATGTGTAGGTGGCAAGATTTGAGGAACAACTTCGAAAGGAAATAGAACTGAGTAAAAAAATGGAGACTGGAATTATGATATCGCAATTGGCCTTATTTTTCCAATTCTCTACTAACGAAAAGGTCCAATCCTGATAGTCTATTCTTTGTGAGTTTTGGTTACACACGAAGTTATAGTACTTTAGATTTTCTAGAGTCTGAATGAATAAAGCAATGGTCAACAGCGAAACCCGAGGAGGTCAAGGGAGAAAAAGTATTGAAACATTAGATTGGTAACGGATCAAAATGGGTAGTTTTTAAAATAGGTCAAAAATACGTGTCGGTTTGGGCCAAAATGCTTTACCTCTCCTTGAAATTTTGTTGTAATGAAACGTTTTCTTTAATAATTGGCTTCATTACCCGACGATTGCCATTTTAGCACTTACCTACTGTATTTTATTGATCATATATTTTATGAGAGGTGTTTGGATGAGCATCTTGAATGTGCTTATAACAAAAATTAGAAAATCAAGTGTCATAAAACTCTAGAGGATACTATTTGGATGTCCTCCAAGTTTCAAAAATTTAGTAAAACTCTAGAGGATACTGTTTGAATAATGCGAATTCAAATAGTAATAAAAGCAGATGTTTACGATTGAACGAGAGGCTTCCTATGCGGCGTGGCATTTGCGTATTTTGTGTTTTTTTGTTAAGTTTTGTATGACAGTGGCGGTTATGATATGCAGGTGAAGATATGCCCGTTAGTGGTGGTCAACCGCAAACTGTTGCAATGCATCATATGACAGAATCTCAGGTTGCTTGGATCAAGAGATGAATATGTTGGTCTCAGGAAGCTGGAATAAAACTCTAAGGTGCGTGTTTTTATTTAATAGTGTTGATTTTTAGGATGTAATAGACATGGACTCCTATTTTGTGCTTTTAAAAAGTGTCTTCATTGTTTAAAAATATTGTAAGATGATATAGGCATACAGAGTGACAACTAACAGACTTCGCTAACATAATATAACATTGAATCAACCCCATTATTAAATTCTGACCGCAAATAGCTGGACATATGATAAAAAACAGAAGAGACAATTTTTATTGTCATATTTTCGAAATATTTTTTGTATCGTGGTCTATTGGAACATATTATTCATGAGCCGAACAATGATATTTGCAGTAATAACAGCTCGGCCCGACCTATGGTATTTGCAGAAGTGAAAATTTATACTCATTTAGACGCGCAACCTCTAATAATTATGTGTGGTTGGGTGATCTGCTTATAGCAGAAATCAACGATGATGGGTATTCCATCTGGTCAGACATAAAGAATTTGCAGAAGCGAACCACCCTTGCTTCTGTTAAATATTATTCACCTGAGTTGGATATGCCACTGCCCATTTAGCTTATGTGTGTGCTTCTTAAGTCAAAAAATAATCTCATAAGATGGAGATTTCTTTTTGTTGTTGAGAGACTTCTCATGCGCTGCAAGTTTTTGTTGGATGAGAATGAGATCAAAGTCCTAGTCCAAGTCTAAAGCTCACTCAAAGACCAAAACTGTCAAGACACACAAGGAGTTCTTTTCTAATTAGGCCTTTCTTACTACCACAAAAAGAGAAGAAAGCAAGTTTTTTTTAACCAGTTCAGCTTTTAACCCGGCTGACCTTTTCAACCCATTTAACTAAGTTTCTTGAATTGAATATTAATGAGTAAATGGGTGTATATGATCCCTCTTTGTCTATTTACAATGAAACAAAGCATAGATCTGTTTATCATATTAATATTTTTTCGTTTTTATAGTTTTTATTAAGGCCTTTTGACAACCATTGCATGAAGCTATTATTTTGCCTGTGAAGTTTCGACAACTATTTTTTGGTGAGTTTGCTTTTAAGGCCTTTTGATATATTAAATTTTTTATATGCGGTGGTTACTATAGGGGTGTTTAGATATCTACTTCTCAGGTACATGTGGCTATGTTTCATGGCCATGGAAACTATGAATATGCATTATACATTGTGGCAGCTAAAGCCAATGCATTGGATAATTTTGAAGCAAAACTTCTTGATTCTGTTGCAACTACCACTAAAGTCTCAACATTTTCTCAATTCATGATAGAATTAGCAGTTGCGGCAAATGTTAGAGTGAAGGACATGAATGAAATCTATGCATAAGCTAAATTTAACCGAGGTTACACACAACCTCTTGGGTAAGATGGTTATTCCTTGAGCTCAAACATACCCAGTGAGCCTCACTTTGTTATATTGCAAGAAATGGTACTCCTCACATACATTCATTCTACTCCTTTATGAGTTACCAGTTACATTGTTGAATTTGTTGAATTTAGGGGTCCTTTGGCATCTGGTGGAAAGGTTTATATGATTGTTTGATTAGTGTGTTTTGAATTGGTATATGATCAGTTAATAGTATTCGTGTACAATCAAATAGTTAGTATAGAAGTAGCTGCAACAAAAAAAAGATATAGTAGTAGCTGCAACAACAACAAAAAAAAATATAAAAATTAAAAAAAAAAAAAAAAAAAAAAAAAAAACAACCACAACAACAACGAGCTTCCGTTCTTAATTTGAACGATTACCCGATCTAATTAGACATTAAAAAAATATTACTGCCCAATACGAGAAGGCTATAATAGGTTGTTTGGGATCGCTCAGTTTAGTGCTTATCAGAATCATTAAAAGTAGGAATTATTAACCATGTGGTTGTTTAGAATTTGGGTCAAGTATTAATACTGAATGTTGTATGGTTTCAAGAAGGATTGACAAGAGGAAATTGGGAGTCATACACAAAGCATATGTTATCAAGATCAAGAAACAAGGATTCGCGTGTTGTGATTTTTAGCACCAAATATTGTTGCTACATCAAAGAATAGGCCGAGGCATTCAAAAAACACAGCTGTTAAGAGCAATAATAAGCGGTGGTACACTGGTGCATATAGACGCTGTTTGGGATAATATGGTTCACAAGCTATAGTAGTTTATTTATCCACCCATCTTTTATTAGCAACTGATTATAAGTGTAGGTAGGAGTAGAATTTGCAGTTGAGATAGTCATTCATGTCCTTATGCTACATAAACAAGGACACAAATAAGCACAATGGTGGTGGCAGTCTTCATGTCTTATGTTATGTTTGATCCAATTTATGAACTTTCACAAATAAGAACAGTGATAGTGTTGCGACACTTATCTCAACACTATATAATGGTTATCTATTTTTTGCCTTAACCATGAAGTTTAATTTCAAGAGGATGAACATATGATGTGCTTTGTTCATGTGATTAATTAATTCAATAGGAGTAAGATATGATGAGCTTTGTTCATGATGATATTAAGATACAATATCCCTAATACAGTGAATAAAAAAACAATTAAAATGTACGTCAACCTCCCCTTTTCTTAAAATTTTTTAAACGTAAACTAATACTATAAAAAAATTAAATAAAATCGATGTCCTTAAAAATAATTTTCCGTTAACTGACACCATAAAAATAATAATTATAAGTCATGCCCACCCATCGGGCGGGCTTCGACATCTAGTGTGTGTGTGTGTGTCTATATATATATCTTTCTATATATATATATATATATATATATATATATATATATATATATGTATATATATATATATATATATATATATATATCTTTCTAGTTTCTTCTTCATCAAGAAATTATAATAATGTCATCACCCGGAGAATTCTACAATTCATTCCCACCTATAACCAAGGCTTATGCTACTTTGTTTGTGGCGGCTACAACAGTAGCCACATTGAAGTTGCTACCTATCTATTACATTGCATTGATCTATGAGGAAGTGTTCTATTGCCTTTAGGTTTGGAGGTTGTTTACAGATTTCATCTTTCTTGGCCCTTTCTCCATAATTTATGGATTATTGCTCTATTATTAAAAAAAAAAAAAAAATGGATCTTTATGTTTTTCAAGGGTAAAACACGCCCTGTTTGTTTGGAAGGTTATTTGGGGGTTGAAGTTTTAGAACCAACTTTCGTTTTCTCATGTTTCTGTTGTGTTAAAAAAAATGTTTGTTTGTTTGTTAGTCGATTGTTCGTACGGCTTTGTTACCAGTTGACTAAAGTTGACCGTTGGTACGGTTTTGTTACCAGTCGACTTAGCCGACCGGTGGTACCAGTCGATTAAAGTCGACCGTTAGTACGGTTTTGTTACGAGTCAACTAAAGTTATGCTTTTATTACGTTAATGTTTTGGTTTTCTTTTCTTTTTTAGTTTACTACTCTAGTCCGAGCTTTCGCAATTTTGCCGCTCGGACTGCGGGGGAGTGTTAGCTGTGTTAGTATGGATAGGTACCACATTTGTGTTAGCCATTAGTAGATAAGTTCAAATCAATTAGTTAGCATGATTTGTGGGGATTACCAAATATATCTTTTGTATCCTCCTATATGTAGCTTATGGTTCGTCTGTAATCGATCAAGGAAATCAATAAAATAATTCTCATTATCAAGTCTTTCACATACATGCACAAGGCTTACAAAACGCACGACGCCTTGGGCTTTAGAGCCTTGCACTTAGGCGCGCCTAGGAGAAGTGACGAGCTTTGAACCTTTTTTTTCAAATTTAACATTCATCGACCTCATATGTTAGTAAAACCTAACCTAGAAACTAACCAAATCAGACAATTTGGGAGTTTTATCCTTCAATTCAAGCGTCTATACATACAGACCTCTCCTTCAATTTCGAGTATGAGATAATGAAATGTCATCATGCCATCATCTTGATTCATTGGTTGATATTTTAGGTTTGAATTTGAAATTTGTTTCAATAAATTAAGTATTTTAGTGTTATTTAAGTAATCATTAATATATAAATTATCGCAAAAAAATTTAAAATTTTATTCAATTCACCGCGCCTTATATTCATGAAACCCGCACCTTGATCTGCACCTTGCCTCAAGGTTCTATAAGCCCTTTGTGCCTTAGTGCGCCTCGAGCCTTTCAAAACATTGGTGGAAAGATTAGACACTAAAAGAGGAATTGTCCCTCTTACTTGGCTGTTGAAAAGGAACAAGGAGGCTAAAACGTCCAGTAGATCATGCTTGTTCATGACAGAACTCTTTACTTTCTCTCCCAAATCCTGGGTACTTGACATAGGATGTGGAATTCACATTTGTAAAAATGTTTAGGGAATGAGAAGTAGTAAGAATATAGAAAAAGGCGCTATGAACCTATATAATGGGAAGTAGAGATCATGCTGATGTTCAAGCTATTGGCTCTTATTCACTTTATGTACCTAGCGATCTTATTATTGTTTTAGAACAATGTTACTAAGCACCTTCTATTACTAGAGGTGTTGTTTCCATCTCTTGGTTGAGAGATGTAGGTTTTGAACCTGCATTGGAATACTTTGGAAGTTCTGTATAAGGATACTATGTTTTATTTTAATGCATTTCCTCGTAATGGCATTTTTGAGATAGATACGGATGGGGCTACCTTAATTGATAGACATGTATTTAATATTGTTAAACGTGCTAAATGTGATGTGAGTAAATACTATTAATTTGTGGCATTTTTATCTTGGCCATATTAACAAGCAATGCATGAAGAAGTTCCAAAGTGATGGAATTGTTAATACAAATATCTCGTGAAAACGTTATTTATATTTTACGGTCTCTTAAGGTTTTGATAATGAAAATTATAAACTAATACGAAGTAAACGTCTACGTAGCCAAGTTTTAAGTTACAAGTTTACATTTCGACGTATATCACTTCAGGTATGAATAATGTGATTATACCTCACGTCGAATAATCAAAGAGCCCATGTAACACCCCCCCAATTTTGGGATACGCAGCGGAATTCAAGCTAGGTGTTACTCAATGGCACAATAGTTATAATAATAGAAAACGATCTCTAATTGAGTCGTTTTGAAAGATTTATCATTCGAATTTTTATAAATATCAGAGTTTACAAAATGAGGTCCCATTAGTTTTACAGTTTGTTAATAAGTTTCGAATGATAATTAGATTTTAGCCTTCAATCAATATCCGTGCACCTCCATTCCATCCTCGTTCATTATGGACCTGAGATAAACATGCTAAAAAGTCAACACAAAGGTTGAGTGAATCCATAGTGGTTTATATAATAATCATTTGGTTGAACACAAGTTAAGTAGTGGTAAAACAATAATATTGCAATACAGTATATTGCCCTAAGCCTCATGACACGCAAACCTTAACAGTAGGACATCACAAGAGTGATGTAATTACTAACATAATTAAATGTAGTAATAATGCCCTCGGGTAGGAGCTTGCCAACTTCCTAATTAGTCTCAAATAAAGTGCATTTTTCTATCAATCCGGCTAGCATTATAGCTATCTATCCGGCTAGTACAAATGGGCGGTCAACCTCTAATAGATCTATTCACTATATTCGCGTTCACTCACAAGTGATTAATGACTCATGATAAGAGGGTCTTTTTAGTGGCAATAGCGTAAGCATAGGCAATATCAATCAGGTTAGCATACAGAAAAATATTTGTGTTCAGGTTTGTAGCATGTATCTCCCCACGAGTTTGGAAAACGTATAAAAGTGGGACTATGAACTCACCTTGGCGTTACAATAGTCTGATTTGAAAGTAAATCAACACGCAACCTAGGTAAATATGTCTAGTTTTAGCATTTGAATAGCAAGAGTCGTGTTGATGGTTTACTCTTGAATGAGACAACATGAAGTCTTTTCAAAAGTTTAATATTTATCGTATTTCATTTTTAAGGTTTGTTTGATCATTAATGAAATATAAGCATCCCGTTTATTAGTTTTTATCAAATACGAGCCAAAAGTATATTTCCCACAATAATATAAAATGTTACATTTTTATACCCTTATAGTTTTAGGTATTGACAGTTTATACCCCTGAACTTTCATATAATATCAACTTATACCCTTCATCTTTTATAAAATGACAACTTATATTCTTCATTGTCATAAATTAACAACTTATACCCTTCATCTTTTATGAAATGACAATTTATATTCTTCATTTTCATAAATTAACAACTTATACCCTTCATCTTTTATGAAATGACAATTTATATTCTTCATTTTCATAAATTAACAACTTATACCCTTCATCTTTTATGAAATGACAATTTAAATTCTTCATTTTCATAAATTAACAACTTATACCCTTAATCTTTTATGAAATGATAATTTATACCCTTTAATTATTAGTTGTTTACTATTTCAGCCCTTGTTGTATATAACAAATCAGAATTTACAGTTTTGGCCCAAGAAAACTCCAAGTTTCAAAATATTAGAGTTTTTCCCTTTAGGTATTTTAGTCGTTACGTATATGGTCCTTAATTCATTTTAACCACTTTTTAAGTTTAGGAAAGGGTGTGATCTGTTATGGCTTGCTAAATAAGTTGTGGTTAGTTTGTAAATAAGCTGTGAACAGCTTATCAGCTTATATTTTAGCTTATAGACTTAAAATGAATAAAAAGAGTGTGTTATTTTATGTTTCGAGACACCAAAAGTAAACAAGAATATACACGAGGCCCGTTGACCCTTTTACGATGTTCTTGTTGTTTTATAATCTTTGATGGGAGCTTATTAAGTTTGCAAAACCTCACGGCTAAAAGCTTTTAGCTTATGGTCTAAACAATTTGTCAAAGTTGGGTACTTGGGTGTTTTCTCGATAAGAAAGAAACAATAAATCCAGTTTTCAGTTTTTGAGCGACATGTAAAGATCACAAAATTTGAGCGTGGCTTATGGTGTTTGTCCAGGGTCTTGGAGGATTTAAGTAGTATCTTGGGTACTTATTAAAAGTGCTTATTGGCTGGGCTTATAAGCCTTGGCTTATGATAGAAAAATAGGGATAAAAATAGGGGTTTAGGGTTTTCTCAAGTCGCGACCACCCCAAAAGAAACACAAATACAAACGAAACATGGATAGTTTTTAACCAAATCTTTGGGGCTTTGTAAAGTCACCTAGGGGCTTATTAAAAGTGCTTAATATCTCAGCTTATGCTTGTGAGCTTATGGGTTAAAATCTGATTCAAAAAGAGGTGTTTGGGGCTGTTGTCGACCAGAATCAAAAAGAGGAAAAATGCAATTTTGATCTCGAATTTTATGAGCTTATTTTTGTAACTTATCAACATGTAATATATCTTATGTAGATGTGTTATTTGTGTTTATCAAGGCCTTAAAACTTAAAACAACCTAGTAGCTTATTATAGATATTTATTTAAGTACTGGTTAAACAGTAAGTGTAGAAGCTATAATTTTTTTTCATGGCCTTTTATTCTAATTTATGTAACATCATTACTTTGAATTCAAGTGAAGAACACAAGAAGCTTTCCATGCCTTCAAGTGTTGTCGTTAGTTGTGTCTTATCATATACTTTGTTGTATAACATAGTATATCATTTGTGTGTCTTTGTAACTTACCATCTACTACCAACTTCGGTAGTGATCATCATACAACAACCTAGAGAGCCCGGTTAATATTTTAGTCCTTAAAATACATTGAGTGATAAGGTTGGTCTTGCCTTGTGAAAGACTCAATATCTAGCTTAGTATCGATAAAGAAGTGAAGCGACGTTGTAAGGTTTTCTCCGCCATAAGGGAGCTTGTTGATATAGTGATTGCAAACTCTTGAGTTGGGTACTCGGGGAGTGGAGTAGGGCGAGGAAGAGACCTTCGTGCCGAACCACTATAAACGACCGTGTCTATTGGTTTTAGCTTTCCTTTAAATTTCCGCATTTACTTATTGAATCTTGTTTATATTCATATATTGTATGTTGTGTTGATTTCACATCAAGTCACCGAATCTAAAGTTTTTGTAAACAATCTAAAAACAGGAAAAACTATTCAACCCCCCTTCTAGTTTTCCACAGGAATTTTTTAATCAACTGGATCTGGGACTTTGGATATATGCAAGCAATGTTTTTGTGGGAAGATGACTAAGCTCCACCTCTGGTTTAGGAGAAAGAGCTAATGATCTATTAGGTTTTGTACATACAGATGTATGCGGCCCTTTTAGAACTGTGTCTCAAAATGGTGAATCATAATTTGTTACCTTCATTGATGATTATAGGAGATGTGGTTATGTTTATCTGATAAAATATAAACATGAAGTTTTTGAAACATTCAGGGCTTGTCAATGTGTGAGGTAAAGAATCAACTTAGAAAGGCCATTAAAGCATTGTGATTGGATCATGTGGTGAATATATGAGTCAAGAGTTCCTAGATCATCTTGTGGAATGTGGGATTATTTCCCAATTCACACCACCTTATACACCACAATAAATTAGTGTATCTAATAGGAGAAATCGAACACTATTAGATATGGTTCGATCAATGATGAATTTGAGTAACTTACAATTTTCCTTCTAGGGATATGATCTTTAGAGTATTGGCGCATTCTAAATATGGTTCTAACGAAGAAGGTGAATAAGACACCATATAAATTATGGTATGGGAAGAGTCCCAATTTGTCTTATCTAAAGGTATGTGTATTTCTTTCATTCATATTATTGTGTTCTATATTTGCACGTTTTCACCTTTGAATATGATTGTTCAAAACCTTATAGTCAATTACATTGTTTGGGCACAATACGAATTAAGATTAACGAGACTTTTTTTTTTGGGTAAAGGTTTTTATCCCTGGTAAATTTATTACTCTAGAAAAACAGTTAAGTACAAAGTGTTGGGAATAAAGCTTCTTGATGTTACTCCTGCTCACATTATTGTTACTGCTGCTCTAAGGAATTACAACTGCTCTTGGGATTTAAAGGAAAATATGCTAAGTGTTTACAGCTACCAATACAAAAGTTAAGACTGCTAGTGTAACTTAAGACTGCTCTTGGAAAGTTACAATTAGTGAAGAAGTTCATGGAAAATACACTAAGTAGTTAGTGCTACTAGTGCAAAGTTAGTGCTGCCAGTACAAATTTACAACTGCTGAAGGAGTTAATGCTACTAGTGTCAAGATTATAACTGTTAGTGATAATTACAAGTGTTAGAGTTATAGTTGATGTTGTTTATGAGATATACATGTATAGTCGGTTAGATAATTATAAAAAAGATTTAGAAAGATTTATCTTGAAGAGAAAGTTATTGTAAGCCGACTAGGAATCCTTAATCTATAAAAGGAGGTCCTAGGGCATAGAGTTAGATACGTGATTCTTTTTAGAGTTTATAGCTTCAAGGTTGTATAATCCTAATACTGTTGAGTATTCGTATTATCATCAATAATATTGAAGCTTTGTTTGTTTGTTAAATTGTGTTCTCGTGTTTACTTTTACATTGAAAGTTCTTCTTAATATTGAATACTAGATTCCGCATAGTATTTGATAAACTCAAGACAGTTTCTACTCTAGTTGTGTTAAATTTATCTAGCATAGCTAAACCTTTACAAGCTAAGGGAATTCAATCAAGTGTTCAAATGGGATCAACACAAAGGATGCGGGTGAGTCCCACATCTCAGCCTAGAAAAGCAAAAAAATAAAACATATACTGTGCATTAAACCATAACTATCATAAGAAAGACAGACCAAACTTATGAACAACTACTATAAACACCTATCTAATTTGACCACGAAGATTAATATCAAAAGCTTTAGCATAAGCCATTTGATCTTCAGTTAGCCCAAGAGAATCGAAATCATCATCATCATCATCATACAGTTCGTCTTCGTAGGACTCTTTCGATTGTTCGTACATAGTAGAATTCCCAACTCCAGTACCACTAGTAGACGCTTTATTAACCTTTGGATTAGATGTCATGAGGTTCGCAGTTTCATTACACACCTCATACATCACATCCTTTTTGCTATCATTATCCTCATTAACCAAGTCATTGACCATCTTTACCAGTACTCGAGCCTTCATTAGGGACGATATTCTTTGGCAGGTTACGCTCGTCAATAGGAGGGTTTTCAACATTAGTTAATGTATTAAAGTTAGAACTAGGCTCCATATTATCCGATTTTCCTTCGTCTAATTCGGTCAGCATCTCAAACACATTTGTAGTTTTCACTATTTTATCATTCTTTTTTGGTTGTCTAAATGTAGATGCGTTTGTTGTGTCATCCTTTGAAGTAGAAGCCTTATTAATCTTAGGTTTCGCAACAGGCCGATATTCTACATTCTTGGTCATATATACATCATCAAACTTCTTAGGTTTAGATCCGCCACGTTTAACTTCCGTAAACCCGTCATTTTTTTCCCTTTTCGGTGCTACCTTGGGCTTAACATTAACATTCTTCGAGCATTTTTATTGATGTGACCAAAAATATTACAAAGATCACATCTAGGAGGAGTCCATTCATATGCAACACAAATTGTCATCATCGTGTAACGAATGTCATCAAGCAACGGGACCGCATCTACCAAACATTGTTTAAATTCGTTTTCAGCATTTAATTCAATGAGAGCCCGTGCATAGCTATTTCTACCCCACGATTTCTCATACGTTGTATTTGTATACAAGTCCAGAAGCATGGGAGTACCCAGTTTTGATGCAATCACACTTAACTTATCGCCTGTGTATGCGGCCATAGGAACATCATGTAACTTCACCCACACCAATATCTATCTCAAATCCCCTTTTTCTAAACAAACACTCGTCGACGAGGGTTTAAGAATAATATGTATCGTTTGAATCGTCCAAGGTTCATTAAGAAGTACAACCTCTATATTCTCTTTGAATGAGAATTTAAAAAAGAAAACCCCTTGGGATTTCATCATAATTTGTTGAAGGCCATATTTAGTCCACATAGTACGAGCTAAGTGTTGTATAATGTGAAACGCCAACTGCTTTCCAATAAAATAGCCATACAATGTATTAAACAATTGTTTACCCCCTCTATAGAAAACTAGGGGGTTGAATAATTTTATCGATTAAAACTTTGTTTTAAAACTTATAGATCGACTTATGTCAATCTAGTTTTGACGTGTTGGATATTGATAGTAGAAAAGCTTAGAAAACTAAACTACGAGATAGAGATAGAGAGACACAACCACAACACAAGTATTTATAGTGGTTCGGCTACAAGGACACCTTCCTTGCCCTACTCCCCTCCTCGAGTACCTAACTTGAGAGTTTCGTAAGCACTACACAGGACTAACTCCTTTCACCGGCGGAGAAACCTTCACAACGTCGCTTACACTTTATCCGGTACAAAGCTAAATACCGTGCTCTTCCACGAGGTAGAGCCAAACCTTTGTCACCTATAATTTATCCGGTACAAAGCTAGATACCGAGTCCTTAGCACGGCGGACCAAACCAACACAACTAGCAAAACACAACTAAAGGAAACAACGTCCTTTTTACACTTAACGATTCAACATATCTACAACACCCTTTGAGAAGAAGAAAGAACAAGATGCACTTCTGTGATATTGGAAGAGAAGAATCTTAGCAATTCATATCACGAGCTTGCAAGTCTTCGAGAGGTTGTGATCTCGCCTTTTAGAAGGAACCTAGAGAATCAGAAAGAAAGACTACATAGAAAGATCATTGGATCTGAGGTTAGAGAGTTTAGAACATAGAGAGAAGATATGTCTAAAAGGGGTGAGGGATAAGAGATAAATGGCTCACTATTTATAGGCAAATATGAGCACTATTCACCTGGTTCCACCGGATCCCTTCACCCAGGGATCCGGCAAGTGTAAACCCAGGGATCCGGCTATCTGGTATCAACAGTTCGGATTTTGGGTTACATTTCTGGGTTTTGGGTTATGGGTTATGATCCATGGTTCATGTGATGCCATGCATGATGTCAAGGACATCTTAGGTCATGGGTTATGGACTTTGGGTTATGGGTTATGAACTTTGGGTCATGGATCATGGGTTTTACCGATTATGAAGTCATGCATGATGTCATGCAAATGGGTTATGGCTTATGGATCAAGCTCCATGGGTTATGGACTTGGTTTTTGGGTCATGGATAGTCCAAGTCTTTCCTAGTTAATTTACACAAGTAACATGTATTTAATAAAATGTAAGTAACTAAGTTACTTAAGTTTTTTTATAAAATGGTTTTGGTTTTATGTAAACTTGTTAACTAAATATTTTTAAGGTTTGTTTGTTTAATGAAATGAGTTAGTAAACTTTTGGCTCAAAGTGTTACGTATTTTATATATCTTGTTAAAATGATTTTACATTTTTTATCTACAAAACATTAGAAAATCATAAAATATAAATAAACGTTTTTATGGTTTATTTGTATTAACAATCTCTCCCTTTTTGTTGATGACAAAACATAAAATTATTTTAAGTAAAACGATAAAATTCGTAAGTTTTTGAATTTAAGTTTTTACTTTTTTCTCCCCCTTTTTGTCGAAACAAAAAGAGTGTCGAGAAGAAACTAACCCGAATGAAAGTTTTTAAAAAAAATGAAAGAGAGGTGTAAAGGTGGAGTAAAGAGAGTAAGAAGTTCTTAGTTGCTCCCCCTCAACGGTTGATCCCCCTTGTTGAGGGCGTCAAGTAATTAGGGAGACTAAGACATGATCATTGGAAGTTTTTACAATGTTTTTGCTTGGACGAAAGCTCCCCTTTAATGAGGGCGTCAAGCACTCCACGTGTATTTTTGAAAATCTACAAAACATAGGTTAGAAAAAAAGTATATGTTGTCCCTTTGTTGAAAATTTGGCTGCATAAGAATTTCGTTAGTCCTCTGTATCCCCGGATCATCCGGATCCTTCTCAGAAGGGATCCGCCTAGTTTAAAATGAGGGATCCGGCTTACCTGCAACTTGTTAGCAGAAGTAAAGAATAGAAAAAGGTATGAAATCAAGTAATAATCACACCAATCATGTTCACATAAACACAAAGCACATAATCATGAAGATTAATAAACATAAGAGAAATGATACAACAATTGTTAAATCTATAAAAACTAAGAAAATGATCTAACATGATAAAGTCCTAGTAACTAAAGTTAGGCCTAAGACTAAAAGTAGGGAGACCACTTGTGCTTGCACTTCAAGATTTTTAGGGAAGGTTAGGTTTGGTGACGTCTTCAAGTCGTTCAATTATGTGACGAAACATGAAACGCATTTTATTGCGTAATTCATGTACCATGGTTTGAGTATGGTGGTAATGGATACAAGTCTCCTCATGACTTGGTTGGTAAGAGCCTAAGATAGTAGGTTCATTAGGCATGTTTGAGGTGGAAGCACCTTGGTGGAAAGGTTGTGGATGTACCACGGGTGTTGGTTGAGAAGTATGTGTGGGAGGAAGTGTGTCATTATTTGGTTGAGATGGTTGACATCTTCTCATAACCCAAAATGGGCCATTTGAGGGTGGAGGAGAGGAAGGTAAGTTTTCTATTAGTGGTGGATTGTTTATGTCAACATCTAAGTGGTAGGATGGTGGTTGAGTTGACATTCTCTCATTAGATGAGAATATGGGCAATGGTGGTGGATTAAAGGTTCTAAGAGGTAGGTCCTCTAATGAGTTCAAGAATGGGTGAGGAGAGGTAGGAGGTATGGTAAAGGAAAGGAGTTGAGGTTGAAGAGGTGAGGCTTGTATTGGTTGAGTTGAGATAGGTGTTGGTTCAAGAGGAGTAGGTTGTGGTGAGGTTGTTTTGGTGAAAGCAAGTTGTGGTGGAGTTGGCTCATTAGAAGGAGGGGTTTGGATATAGTTTGAGAGAGATGTTCTAGTAGAGGGTGTCTTGATGGGTGAGGTTACCGTTGAGGATATCTCATACACAATACGTGTAGTTTTTCTTGGAGGGCTTCTAGTGGATGATATTGCACTTGGTGCTTTAGTCATGTTTTGAGGTAAGTTTAGAAGGTGAGTTTTCAGTAGAAGAAGGTTTGTTTAGGTGTGGTTTAGAAGTACAAACACAAGTAGTTTATATAGTGAAGGGTCAAGTGAAGAAATTAAAGCCTAAACCACTAAAATCCTTTGAATTGCAATGATATGCATGCACCAAGGTCAACTACAGAGATACAATCTTCTAGGAGATTTATTAAAGGCAATATGGAGTGTTAGAATGGATAAAGTTGAGTTTTGGAAGGCTATGAGTGATCAAACTTGTGTCTGTTTGCCTGGATCCTTTTCAACAAGGATCCGGCTAGCTTTAGCTGAGGGATCCGGCTAACAGATCAGGTGTGAAGGAAAAATGATTATGATTAAGCTATAGCAGTCCTATTTTTCCTGGTGTAATGAGTGTGAGAAGGTGTCTTAAATGAGAAAAACCTGAGTAATTTAAGACTAATGATGAGGGGTTGTCATTAATGGTCTTTAGAGAGGAGAAAGAGATCTAAAGAAGACCAATAAGTGAATATGAGTTAAGATAATCATCACTAAGTGTTAATTGTTTGTAGGCTTCAGGAAAAGGTGATATGAAAATTTTAAAAATTCTTTAAAAATCATAAGAATTACAAGATTGGTTTTAGAGCATTTGTGAAAAATTTATTTATTGTGTAGGTAAGTGAATTATATTTAGAGAAAGGTGATGCAAGAAGTGGAACAGGAAAATGTTGGTTATCTTGGAGATGATAAATCATAAACATCTAGGAAGGAATTTAAGTTTTTCCTAAGAGATCAAAAGAGCTACTAACCTCAAGATCAGCTCAAATGTGACTAATAGGAGATGGGTAACAAGTGTACTAAGATTAGAAAGGTTGAGGGTGATAAGAGGTGGTATAAAAGTTGCTCTGTATGACCGGATCCTCCGGATCCTTTCTAAAAGGGATCCGGCTAGTTGTAACTGAGGGATCCGGCTTCTAAGACTATTTCTTTCACAGTGGGCTCGTAGAAGTTTCCTCACTTGTCGAATAAAAAATCTAACACTCTAGGCAACACTTATACAAAGATATACTACTGATAGAAAAAGTATAACACTTAAGGAGCACACAAGGATAATCAAATGAGATAAAGACCGACTTTTGATATATGATCAAAAGTGGTAAAATTTCCTAGTAGGTAATTAGAGAAACTACAAGAGTTAAAGACAAATATTACATCTTTCAAGAGACATAATACCGAAATTATTTTTGAGACATTCACCAAATTGTTTTAAACTTGTTTGATCAACATCATTCAATTTTTGTTTACCTCTTCTTCTTTCCCAAGTTTGATATGAAGTGAGTGAGACACTTGAACTCCTCAGTTTCTTTGTGAATTCTAGGGAGTTGATCAATGTCTGTGATGGGATCGAGTTGATAGTCTTGGATTGGGTCGTTAGGATCAACTTCAACCTCATCAGAAGAGTCGGTGGGAGGATGTGGCCTTTTCCCTTCAACTATGAACCTCTGTGTCCGTCCCTCGGTGAGAGGTACCATGAAATGATCACAAATAAAGTGTTCATCGTTCATTGAAGAAGGTTGCATTCCATTTACGTATCTTGCAAGGCGAGTGAGAAGCATTGCATAAGGAAGCACCATTTTGTCAGTACGGAATACACTAGTCATTCTTTTGACCATGTAGTAGGCGAGGTTGAAAGGAGTTCCTTGAATAAGACAGAGGACATTTTCTTTAAGGATTCGTTCCCACTTTTTGTATTGAGGAATCATCTCGGAGAGCTCCATTTGGAATGGGTTTCGATGGATGAGTTCTGAGTTTCTAGTGAGACGAGTTGGTGAGATTCTTTCAATGAAGATGGTGTTCCTAACCGTGATGGGATCATCAAGAGGAGTGAGATAGACTTGATGTGGATCGACCATTTCTTGAAGTTTAGCAAGAGACCAGTCGTTTGAGTACATTCAAATACCTTGACATGGAATGCGAAGGACTTCGGCAAACACTGTGAGGGGTAGGACAATGGTGTGATTGTTGATAATGAAGGAAATAGAGATAGTTTCATCATTATTGCGAATGACACGGATACTCTTATAGAATTCAAGAACAAAGACGGGACAAATTTGTTCATTGATATGAAGGAGACAATCAAAGTTAATTCTAGAAAAGACATGAGGAATATTGGTGTCATCGAGGAAGGATGGGTAAAAAACACGTACTTCGTGGAAGCAACGCTTTTGAAGCATTTTGAATGGTTTTCGGTCAATGGGAGAGAGGTTATCATTGTGATGATGCATAGGGATGTAGTGGGCGGTGTCGCGGTAGTCTTGTTGAGTTGACTTAGGCATGTTTAAAACCTAGAACAAAACATAAGGTAACGATACAAAATACGACTTTTATATACGAAAATTTTTCTAAGTGTATTGTATCACAATGTTAATTAAATGGATTTTTGAAACTCATCATAATTTGGTTGGAAAATATAGTTTTTGATGAAACCTTAATTATTCCTCATTTTGTAATAACAATGCTAAATTACACCATTTAATTATTTCATTATGGTTATGAGAATTCTTGTGGGAAGAGTATGATGTTTAATTACACAATGTTTATCTAAAACAAAAACAAATAATCACAATGTGATGATCATTTAGTGTTAATTTGATAAACCCATTTAGGTGAACATTAAGAACAAAACACTTAGAAATTCATAAATTACAATGTAGTAAGATTAGTACTTACGGAGATGGTTAATTTGATGAGATGAATGATGATGGATCTCCAGGAGGGTTTAGGGGTGTTTTTAGGTCGAGTTTTATGAGAGAAAGAGTAAAGTGAGAGTGTACAGTGATCATCATATTATAATCTGTTTTGCTGATATGCCGGTTCCGCCGGATCCTTTGGAATAGGGATCCGACACCATATAGCCAAGGGATCCGGTTGTTCAGTTATTTCACAGATTGGTATGATTGATTTTTGACGTAGAATTTTGATCTTAATTATTTGTGATATCAATGTTTGTTGGTACAAGTTTATGATGAGGTACTTAGTGATCTTAAATTTAAGATATTCATAAATATAACGAGACGTGAGTTAAATAGTTATTCGAAAGACAAGGTAAAATAAAGCAAGAAAATACTTATATTCCATTAACTTCAATGCACAAAGCAATACAAAGGATTGGATAAATAAACAACAAGTAGAAGAACAAAATAAAGAAAACGTCGCCATGAGAGAACTTGAGAATGGGATAAAGAAGTATCACGAGTGAGATTATGAGGAGGGTCAACGTATAATACACCATTTTTGTGACGACTTTGATTTCTTTGTTCGAAGGTGTTTTTGGAGAAGAAAGTTAATTTGAATTTTGAATTGTGAGAAAGATTAGAAAAAATATTAGATTAAATAAAAGATTTTGGGGTGATGGTTTACTGTAGTAAAACGTCGAGTGGTGTGGGAAAGTGTGAAAAGGGATTTTTGAATGTTGTGGTTTGATATTAATGTATAGTATACATTTAGAATTTAGAAGATTTTTGACATGCTGAAGTATTTAAAGGAATTAGACCCACTGAGATACAAGAAACTATACAAGTACTTATGAACACGTTGGCACATATAGGCAAAGAGAAATAAAGGCACACATGTTAAGACAAATGTATATTAAAGAGATGGACATACCTTTAATTTTTAAGAGACTTCTTGAGAAAAAGAATCTTCGCATACTTTTTGACACCTTTGAAAGCTCTTTGAAGAAAATTATAACACATCTTTGTAATGTGTCAATTTTGATCTTTTCTTGGATTAAGAGGTGTACAAATTTTCCTATCATGAAGACACTTAAAGAAAGTAGTTTGAGTTAAGTATCTGATGTGTTACGTGTCTGCAAGTTTTAAAATTTATAAAACATGATTTATCCGATTATCTATTTAACACATACGAGCAAGTATACTCGTCTAAAATATTAAAGGTAGGTAAGTCGAGATCGTCCCAAAGGATTTTTGATTATCGTAGTTAAGTATAACAAGCATTTGTAAAAAGGGCTGTCAATCCAATTTAGTGAAAATTTAAAAGTAACAAAATCCAATCAACTCAAAACATATACATGTGTGTAATCCATAACCGATTGTATAGAGTATTCATAGAAATTTGGTGTAACTTGTAATGATGCACAAATCTAATTTAAATGATTTACAATCAATGGTTTATATCACGAAAAATCATTGCTAAGAATCCAATCATCTAGTTAACCCATTCGGCCTATTTAACCAACATGATAATTCTCTTTGAAATCCATTTGTTTGAAAAATGTTTCTTATTTAATTTGTTCTTACGAGTCCTTTCGGCCATATCTCATGATGAAATCGTTTCAATTCTATTTCAATGAGAAAACATGATGGTTGTCATCCATCATGCTCCATACTAATTCGTGCACTCATGTTTTGGAATAAAAACATAAAAGAAAATCCTTTCGACCTTTTTAATCTTTTAAATGTTATTACCAACAAATTAAGCAAGACTAGATGTTAATTCAACAAACTCATTAAACAAGAAAGATTATCATGCATCATAAGAACACTCATGCAATAGTTACATCATACACACAAGTATACTAAAAATTACTCCATAACAATCATCATAATAGAACACAAGTAACAAACAATACTTTCGTAAAACTTAAAGTAACAATAGTTCATTGTAAAGTAAACAAGATATACCTAGATTTGAATCACTAGAACTAGAATCGTAGAACTATAGTAACCACACTCCTCCAATCGCCTAATATGACATGTAAAAAACTCCAAACTCGAACCAAACACTTGAGACTTTAACTCAATGTTTCCTAGACATTTTTACAACACTTCTAGACTTTCCAGCAATATAATAAGTGTGTAATAGCTTTGGTGTAAAGTCTATCACAAGAATAAGTTGTCACACTTATTAAACTAGCCTAGGATCCAATATATAGATAGGATTCACTTAATGGCCAAGCAAAAAAGTCCCTAATAGTTAATAACTGGAAATGCTCAGCCCCTTATGATTAAATTGAAGTAAAGCCATCATTAAATGTGAAATTTGTAACAGCAGCACCATCCAACCGATCGGATACTCCACCATCCGATCGGTTGCTCCATCCCACAACACCCATCCTATTCGGATGCGGGCTCCAGCCGATCGGCTGGAGTCTTCTTGCACTCACATTTTTTACTTTTCTTTGACTATTCTCGTTGCATGCTTTATCCTTGATCGTGGCACTGATTTCTTTCATAGAACTTGATATTTTCTTGACGTAGAATCATGGAAATCTTGTTACTCTCAAATCACTGAGTCCTTGCATGGTTTCTAACTTTGCTTCAATCACGTGAATCTTCCAATTGTGCATAATCACTTCAATTCTTCGTCTTTTCATCATCTTTTCCTGTATTTGGCTACATTCACTTGCATATACACTTTTTCATGATTAAGTAACAAAAATATATAAATATAACCAAATATGATGAACAAAACTAATGATGATGCAACTAAAAATATGCTCATTCTGAGCGTTATCAAATTCACCCACACTTAAGTTCTGTTCGCCCTCAATATCGTGATTCCCAAAAATCTAACAACTATACCAAAAGAATAATTGTTAATTTAAATTTTATGTGAATATTCCTAAAACGTAAATAAAATGATCTTGAGCTTGATAACTTAACTAAGCACCTCACGAATGATTTTGGAATTCACTCAACACTCATATGTAGATTGGTTGGTATATGTAAATCACTCATTGCCCAGTCATGATTCCTGCGTCTTACCATAAGCTTGTACAAGTATCAAAACAAACAAATAAAACGTCAAATAGGTCTTTTATTCGGGTTTAGGTTAAAAGGGTTTTCGGCTAATATCCAAATATTCCATATAGGAATATAATAGATCGCTGGCGCGAATTTTTGACTAGCCAAACAACGGATGGTCACTAGAATGTACCTTGGCTCGCTGGCGCGTTATTTGCATAACGGATGGTCACTGTAATACGCACTAGATCGCTGGCGCGTCATTCGATTATTCAAAAACCGGATGGTCACTAGAATATCCATGTACTACATATTTTTACAAAGCCATTACTATATCCGGATGCTCGAAAGCTAACAACGAATAAAGTAATTTGATAGAGATTAGAGATAAGGCAGGAGAATTATTTGTGATTGGTTTCTACAAAATGAAAAATAAGAATCAAGTCCAAATTCCGTTCCCAACTCTTTATACCAGAAATGACTACTTTCCAAACTTCCTCGATCGTCATTCCGAATCTTCATACTTACTTATCACCTCTTAGCACATTGGCTAATTTGATACTTCATACATTATAGCACATTGGCTATTCACTTTATTAACTTTTTTTTTAACAATACTTTCTCCTTTCCTCGTCACCCCCACACTTTGGATGAGCACACGCTACAAAAGAAATACAAATAAGAGTAGCGACCTCCTGTTTCGTTGGAACAACACATACTCATATCAAAGTGTGGCCAACGCGTAATCATCAAAAAATAAATAGCTTTCGAACTTCAAAAGAACTTGATTCGGGTAAGGCTAAGGTGTAAAGTGTAAAATATTTTTATATTTTTCTGGATTTAATCAAAAGAAAATAAAATGGCTCAGAAGGTGTAACTAAGGGTATCTAGCGTTAAAGAAAATGGCTCAGAAGGTGTAACTAAGGGTATCTACCAGGGTAAATACGCAATATGTATATTTAATCACAAATAAGCAATGAGTTCTCCAACTCCAAATATTGACCAACAGTAAGCTTCCTGCACATCAATCCTCCAAAAACTGCAAAAATATATGAAACAAACAAAACAAACAATACTAAAGCAAACCAAAGTAAATTAAAAACAAACCATAGTTAAAAGTACATTATTAATCCTTAAGAAAAAGTTAAGTAAGTAGAGATAGAAATAATTCAACACGCATAGTTGTTTTGAAAACAAACATTGATCAACCATCCCAGGTAGTCATTGGTTGTACATCTAAAACTTCTGGAAGTCCTTTGAGTTTCCTATACTTGCTTTCTCTAAGGTGCATGAACCCTTCGACGTCAATGCTCAATGGAATAACTGACTCACTAAAAATATTCATTTGCTTCTCAGTAAATAGCCCAAGATTTCTGACTATCCGTGAAATAAAATGACCCGCACATATGAAATTCCTTATCCCAACAGCCGCGCGTTGGTGCAAATGTTGCACTATCACCCAAGCTACGTTCAAATGCCTCAAGGGATGCTTCTCTTCTAATGCTTGTAAAATCCATAAATCATTTTCATAAATCACATTGATACTAGAAGTTCTATTTAACAATGATTGTACTACAACCCCATGTAGTACTTGCAAAATTGGTTTCTTGATCGACGAAACCCTACTTTCCCCATATACTAGCTTATCTTCCGTGCTAATTCTATTCCAATACCCATGTATGTCAAAATTATTTTTACTCCTTTCTCCATTCATTATTAAAAACTTGAAATCCTTAGTACTTAAATGCTCATCAGAGTATAAACCTAACAAATTTCCAAACTCAAATAGTGTAACTTCATGTTTCTTCCCTCCTAGTCTGAAATCAAGAAATTTGTCGGTGGTAACCCCAATATCAATAACTTCCAGTTTCATCCGCATGGAAAACAAAAACTCTAGGCACCATTCCTTGTATATCGGTTCTCTGATATCAAATGCTCTCTTCCACATTCTCGAGGTCAATATCCATTTGTTCCACAAAATCCTAATAAGGAACATATCTTCTAAATACTCATCACAACCGAGATCCTTCATTGCCTCCCAGCTAATAATTCATGGTAAATGAGTCACCCATCCGCCAATCTTAAGAAGAATGACATTATAAGAATTCCGAACCGTCGGATCTTCCACTCGCCATAGGAGGTTAGGATGACATTCCGGAATCGGTATTTGTTCCCTCTTCCTGGTGGCTTCTCTAGTCCTCTTCGCTATGCTCGATCCTCCTGCAATATCCTTAAAGAAAAACATTTACAAGACATGTTGCGTTAGTTGTTAGAACAAATAGGTGACCTAATCATAACAAAATGATCTTTCCACCATAGAAATAACAAATATATGTTAATATTGGAGTATTAGAACCAACACTACACATTAGAGAAGTCCCGAGGTTTCATTTTAAAATTTTCATTTTTCATTTACTGAGAGCTCCATTCGATCGGCATGCTGTTGGGAATTAAACCTAACAGTTAGTACTGTCAGGCTTGAAGTTTGTACTGATGAAAGATAACACAAGCAGTATTAACTGCCAGTACAAGTACTTTGTACTGCTTATGTTTTGTAAACATGTAATAGGATAAGTATAGAAAGGATTTAGTGAATATCCTATACAATTAAGTTATAGTTATCTTGTACAGGAATCCTTGGTCTATAAAAGGATATCCTAGGTTAGGTTTTATATACAGAAGTACGTATTGTTTTGCTAAGATTCAAGGTTGTAAACCCTAGTGACAGGAGATCACCCGTATTATTATTATTAATAATATTGAATCGTTGAAAGAAAAACATTGTCTTCATTGTTCATACATACAATTCACTGTTTCATTCATTCATACAACACATAATATCTTCTAAGTATAACTAAGTAGATTCCGCATACTTAGTTATATCCACTCAAAGTATCTCATACACATCATACAGGTTTAACACCCTAAGTGTAACACAGCAGATCCTATCAAGTGGTATCAGAGCGTGGCTTTGATACTTTGAATTTGAAGATCCAGACGAATTTGATTCAGAAGAAGATGGACATGGAGACTACCACAACCAATGTTGCTGCTAAATTACCTATGCTTAAGCCTAATGAGTTCGATATGTGGAGATTGAGAATTGAACAATTCTTCCAAGTGCAGGACTATGCACTCTGGGAGATCATAGAAGAAGGGAACTCTTTTAAGCCTACAACATCTACATCCATAGTTGATGGCAAGACTAAGACTAGAGTACAACAAAGGCATTGACTGCTGAAGAGAAGGTACAGCACAAGAATGATCTCAAGGCAAGAAGCTTACTGCTATTGACCATACCTAATGATCAACTATTGAACTTCAGAAAGTTCAAGTATGTAAAGACACTCTTTGAAGGCATTGTTGCAAGATATGGTAGGAATGATGCCACCAAGAAAACACAGAAGACCCTTCTTAAGCAATAATTTGAGAATTTCTCAACAACAAGCAATGAGTCACTATATCATATGTTCAACAGGCTTCAGAAGCTAGTGAGTCAGCTTGCTATTCTTAGAATAGAGATACCTCAGGAGGACTTAAACTCAAAATTCTTAAGAAGTCTGCCAGCTGAATGGGGTATGCATGTTGTTGTGAGGAAGAACAAACCTGATATAGATTCCATGAGCTTAATGGATCTATATAGCAACTTCAAAATAGTGGAGCATGATGTGAAGAGGTCTACTGGAATAAGCTCAAGCCTTGAGAATTTGGCCTTTGTGTCAATTCCCAGTACCTCAAATCCAGTGGAAGAAGTGCAAGTTGCTGGAGCAGTTGGTACTGCTAGTTCAAACATTGGTACTGCTAGTACTTCAAGCAGTACTAATTGACTCCTGGATGAGAATACTTATTGTGCTTTCCTGACCACTCAGTACAATGGAACCATGTTAACTCATGAAGATCTTCAGGAGATCAATGATGATGATATTGAAGAGATGGACATCAAGTGGCAACTCTCTCTTCTTAGCATGAGGGCTAAGAGATTCTTGAAGAGAACAGGCAAGAAGATAGTCATAAATAGCAATGATGTTGCTGGTTATGACAAGTCCAAGAATAAGTGTTATAACTGCCACAAGATGGGTCATTTTTCAAGAGAGTGTAGGAAGCCCAGACAGCAGGACTCAAGGAATAAGGGCTATGAAGGCAAGTCAACAGGATCAAGGGTTATGGAGATTACAGACTCAAGCTCAAAGGCAATGATAGCCATTGATGGCTTAGGGTTTGACTGGAGCTACATTGCAGAGGAGGAAGCAACAACTATAGAGATGGCTCTCATGGCTTTCTCAGACTCTGAGGTACAAGTTTCTAAATGTTCTAAATCATGTGATGCTTTAAAAGAATTAGAAACACTTAAAAACATTATGATGAACAGAGAATAGAGCTAAACAAGACCAATTTTAATTTAGCAAATCATAAAAGAGGTTTAGCTGTTCTAGAGGAGCAAATTGTTCATTATAAAAGCAATAAGTCTACTTTTTCTGAAACTGTAGCTGTACTTAAAAGAGATTTAATGTTTAAAGATGATGAAATTAGTGTGTTAAGAGCTGAGGTTGATAGACTTAAAAAGGATAAAGAAAACATTCAGTTAAGTGTAGAGACACTAGAGTATGCATCTAAGGGTGTAAGTAAGATAATTGAATGTCAAATTCTTAACAAGGCCAAATTAGGTTTAGGTTACAAGTCTGTTCCACCTCCTTATAGAGGAATACCTACACCTCCAGGTATTGACCTTGAACATATAGGTTTGGAAGAATTTCAACTACCTAAGATGGAATATGGACCAAAACCAAAAGAAAAAGAAGTAGTTGAACAGCCTGTAGAATTAAGATTTGAGAGTACAAGTGATAAATCACTCTTTGAGGACAAGGTGTCCTGTGATAGGTCCTCAGGTAGGGAATCAGATGCTCCAACCATATAAGATTGGACGTCTGATGATGTTGAGAGTGATCAGGATCAGATTAAACCTAATAGTGTTAAGGTAGAGGAAGCAAAAGTTCCAAAGGTGGTCAAGAATACAACTGTTAGGCCTAAGTAAAAGGTTAATACTGCTAGGAAAACAGTTAGGTATGCTGAAATGTATAGAACCACATACAAGCCCAAAGGTAACCAAAGGAATTGGAACAACCTCAAGTCTCACCAACTAGGTGATGACTTTGTCTGTTATAGGGAAGCTTGTTTTTTATGTGGTAGCTTTGACCATCTTGCAGCTTATTGCAACAAATGGGTAACTAGGTATTCAAGTCCTAGGGTGAACTCAGATAGACTTACAACTCACCCTACAAATGCTAGAATGATACCTAGATCAATTCTTTTAAGGTCTGGACCAAGAGCAGTTCATACTGCTAGACCAGCAATTCATACTGCTAGACCAAATCAGACCTTTTACCCAAGACAAGCAGTTCAAAGTGCAAAAACATTTTTCAAATCTGCACCATCAACTGCTAGAAGACCATTTCATAACAATGCAGTGATTAAGAAACAAATTTGGAAGCTTAAAGTTGCAATTGCAAACCCAGCAGTTCATACTGCTAGGCAAGCAGTTAATACTGGTAGTTTTAAAAACACAGCTAAGGGAAATATGGGGAATGGTGTTAATGCATCAGCATCATGGGTTTGGAGACTACTTCAATCTAATGGTTCTCCAACTGTTTTAAAAAGATTTAGTTATATTGATGCTAGAGGAAAACCAAAGTCAGTGATGGCTTGGGTTCCACAAGGAAACTAATTTTCTTGTTTGTGTGCAATCTTAGTCATATTGCTTATTTTGTTATGAGACAAGTGCTTTGCACTTTGTTTTCTACTGTTGGACTAACAATTTCAGGTTGATTGGAGTTTGTGAATTAAGTATTTGATGCTTTGGATGGTGAGATGCTTTGGAGCTCAAAGTGTGTGATGTTTTGAGCACACAACAAATGGTTATTGGTTCACCATGTCTAACCTACATAAGAACCAACTAGTCTAGAGCAAACGGTTTCTGGTAAAGACTAATCAAATCCGTTCATGGTTGATAGTTTAACAAAAACTATATGGTTATCAACTCACCATATCTAATTGTGAAGAGTTGGCTAGTCCAAAGCAAACGGCTATTGGTAAAGACACATCAAATTCGTTGATAGCTGATAGTTTGCTAAAACCTATATGAGAGCAATCTTGTTTTAAATCATTAATAAGTTTATACTGCTCATTAAAAATTTTCTCAAAAATTAGTACTGCTAGTGCAAAGTTTGTGCTGCTAGTGTAAACTTTATGCTGCTAAACTAGCCGTTAGAACTGTTGTGTCAGTAAGAGATTTTTTTTAACTAGTCGTTGGGTAAATCAGTTTCTTACCATATAAAAGGGTTTTTCTCAAGGATAATTATCTTCTTACTAAATACTCCCTCCATCCCTAAATAAATGTCCACTATTAACTTTTAAAGTCATTTTCTTACAGCTTTGACATTGAATTATTTCATTTGTGTTATACAATACTTGATGAAAATTATACCAATGAAAATACATTTAAAACTCAATCCATGCATATATTTTGCATCAAGTATTACACAACATAAATAGAATAATTTAAGGTCAAAGTTAAAAAGGAATGACTTTAAAAGTCAATAGTGGACACTTATTTAGGGACGGAGGGAGTATTAACTTATTCACTCTCTAAAGATAATAATTATCCCTTTGCGCTAAAATCTCAAACCCTAACCGAACCTAAATAAAAACCCAATTGGCTTTGCACATCATCAATTGAACCTTAAACGATCATCTTTCTGGTATAACTTTCATTCATAATTCATGGCTGTGTTGGAATTTGTTAAGACGCACAACCATGTTGCTTATTTGGAGAAAACAGCGGAAGGGGATGGTCCACTCTTTTATGAGATTGTGTATTTTCTCAACAAATCTCATATAAGGTATGCTTTAACTGTTTCCCCTACTCTTTTTGTCTCTCAAATCACACAGTTTTGGCAAACTGCTATTGTCATAACTAGTGAAGATGGAGACATAGAAATTCACTCTAAAGTGGATGGCTTAAATTTCATTGTTACTGAATCTACTATTATGAGACATCTTAAGCAAGGAGATTCAGATAGTATCAGTGATATGCCAAACACATAAATTTGGCAAGAAATTGCCAGAATGGGGTATGATACATCCAACCACAAATTTACTTTTCAAAAAGGATGTTTCTCTTCACAATGGAGATTTCTAATACATACTCTCTTGCACTGTTTAAGTCCTAAAAGAACATCATGGGAGCAATTCAGTAGCAATATTGCTATTGCTCTCATATGTTTGTCAACAAACAGAGTTTTTAATTTTTCAAAATTCATATTTGAGAGTATGGTTAATAATGTGAAAAGTTGTAGCATATTCATAAACATATAACACATAAAGAGTGTGGATTTGGCCGAATCTTAGAGAGAGAAAGAGAGAGAATGGGAACTAGTGAGAGAAAGATGAATATATTAGGTTGAATGTATAAGAGGTTCCAACCCTTCCCACACAAGGGAAGGGGTATATATATAGTTACTAATATTGGTGCCCCTAGTGGGTTGTGGAGTGAGCTGACAGTGGGTAAGTACCCGACCCAACTCCACAAATACTTAATATAACTAAACTAATATTACTAAAACTAAACTAATATTAATACGCCTACGAGCTATATAAATGCTAAATAGATACTCGGGGTGACCGAGTCTTCACATGAATATTTATATTCCTAACAATCTCCCCCTAAGGGAGGTCACCCCGGAAATAATATTTAGAATTCTAGCATTCTATCATTTGATCTAGACTTCATAGCTCGTAGTCTCTGATTCTTCAATGTCATTGATCTTTGTGCCTTCAGCAGTGAACTTGTGATGACTGTTCTTTGTCTTGGATGATCTTTTTGTTCTCATTAGCGATATCATCCAACATATGTCTCCAAGTCATCTTTAGGCAGTATGACTCCATGTGATGAGATATTCTTTGAGCCGACATGCTCACACTATTTGAGTATGATGATGATGTAGTGTGAGCATGTGGTGATGGATTGGCATCTTTTCTGTAATTAGCTACAATCGCAATCAGCTGCAACATCAATCAGCTACAACCGCAAATAGCTGCAACAGCAATCAGCTACAATCGCCAGGTGTTCCTGTATATGATAGTTAGCAATAAAACATCCGGTACTTACAGGTTCGGACTTTGAGATAATTAACAGCATAGTGTGAAAACTCTCTCTAATCCTTACCAAGGCCGTTCCTAAATCGGAAACCCACAGAGGGCTTTAAAGATCTACCGTAGTAAAACAAAGATTAGGTGAGTCGCTGGAGATCACTCCACGACTGTAGACCGTTTGAAACCGCCGCGACCACTAAGCGTAATCCACAAGGAATTACCGAAGTGACCTGCTTTCAGGGCTGTTTGATGTTGACCCTGGCAGGAATTTCCATTCAATCACTGGGAATTACATTTGTAAATTTCCTCATAAATGTTCTGGCAGATTGCTAAGATCTGCGTAGGACTCATAAGTTTACAACTGGTGTCCTTAATGTTGAAAATCCAGTGTAGAAGTAGCACGTGTTCCTATGAGATCTTATGATGCATCTCGTGGCTCTAAAATTGATAAGTGCAATTTTGGTAGACGGAGACTGGAGCGGTGTCTCCTGTTGCAATATCAACATAACTCGTAATGAGCGGTCGATATATGTAGGGTTCCCGTGAGAATGAAACAAGTCCTTTTAAGAGAACTTGAGTGGTTTAGAAGGTTTAGTGCAGTGCGTCACTGGGTCCATGATGTCTTGTCTTCAATATCGGTGTTACCTTAGTAACCACCAGTAGCATATGAATTGAACCCGGTTTCTGCCCTAAGGTTGAATAAATGGAGGGCTATTTCTTTTCACCCTTTCTCATTTCATTTCTTTTTAATTCTTCAACCCCTTCTTTCTCCTTTCTCATATTACTCCTTTTTTCATAATCATACCTAAGGACTTTCTAACACTAACTATTTGGTATTGTCCTTGGGTAGATCCCTCCGGCTCTGGCGGATCATAGGACGGTTTTCCTAACCTTAGCCACCTTATAACTTCATGACTATCCTATGTTGCCGTTAACAAAATCCTTGAAAAATCTCTCAAAGTGTTCATGATTATGAAACACATTTTTCTAACACTTTGAGAGTTTTATATTTTTCAAATTCTCCCCCTTAACATGTGCTCATATGTTTTAATTTAAAATTTGCACATGTTGGGTAGAGATTGCACTTTTTGAATTGATCCACTTTCAGTGAACATGACCGATTCGAGACACGCTTACATCACTCGTTGGACTAGCTTGAAATTATTACCCGGCCTGGTCAAGTCCACAGAATGTTTCTCGAAACGGTACACTCTACTCAGACACATCCTTTTTCGAGACACGCTTACATCACTGGTTAGACCAGCTTGAAATTATTACCCGGCCAGGATATGTCCTTTTGATTAATGACAGTTTATGTTTCGTCAATTCATTGGTGAAGTCTGAGTCGTGTTCACATGAGATGCCACATACATTTTCATCCATTCGCTCCCCCTCAATATGTGCATCGATATACGAAAGAGTTTAGCACATATGGGAGAGTCTACGCTTGAGTCCAAAACATCACATTTAAATCACATTCTCTCCCCCGATCAAAAATTTCAAACCTTTTGAGATTTGTGATCCCAATTGATTTAAATACGTTTAGAAAACATGGGAGAAAATGTGGTCAGTTTTTAATATATTCCGATGATGGAGCATACTATGCTCCCCCTCAAGCCAAGAGAGAGCGTCACTGCTGATGTTGCACAATGTTTAAAAAGGTGTCATAAATTTGAACAAATACTCTCCCCCTTAATTAATGACCTATTTTCTATTTAAAGAGCTTTAGTCATTCAATTGAGGGACAAATATTTGTGAAAATTTAAGTCCAGTTACCACCTTGTGTAACACCAAAATTCTCCTGAAGAATCATAGCTGGGTAAGATTTTTTGGTGCAAAGAAGACTTCTCTTCTTATACCAGAAATGATGCACTGAAACATACATCAGTTCAAAGAAACATGTATATAAAGTAATCCATGCCCAGGTGAACATCACCCAGTTGGAGGAACAGCCGTCTTTTTAGCGAGGTGTTTTCCCCCTTTAGAAACGTTGGTTGCTATCTAAAGTAATAGCAAGCCATTTAGGCATGTTTTGAAAACTTTTTGAACTTCTGATCGAACTTCATTTAAAGTCCCGTGTCATTATTGAATGACATTTCTAGGACCGTAAATGTTATCGATACCAGAAGACATGCCTTGAAAAACTATTTTTGGTATTTTCTATTTTTTCAGATTTTAATGGTTTTTCTTGGTTTTAATATTTTTCTATATACAATTTTCTGGTATTATAATTTTCTATATACAGTATGGTTTAAGATATATACAAGAAAATACAAGGATATGTGAAGCAAATATATACAAGGATATAAGAAGGAAATCCATTACTCCTCAGTCTCTTCCTGAAGGCTTTTGAGTGTTTCTGGATTCAGACTCTACTCAGCTGCCATCACTTTACTTTCTGAAGAACAATGTCCGCAAATCTAATTAGGAATTAAATCTAGCTTTTCACTCTCCCCCAAACTGACAACCTTTCTGATGAATGCCCAGGATATGAAGAAGTCTTTTGATAACCAAATGCATGCCGTCTTTAGTCTTCTAAAACACAGCGGAGAATGTAGAATAGACTGTAGACTCGAACTTCTTCAAGATTGTCCATTTGGAGGAACAGAATACCTACATCTTCATCTCACCAAATGCATTCCAGTAATCTTACATATAACCCATCAGCCCGTAACGTACACATGAGATGATAACACCAAAGTAACAAGTTGAAACACTGATCATCTATAGTTTGTATCCTGAGATATTAAGCCCGATCACGTGAACCTGTTTTGCGTCCTTGATGTACACATTTCTTTCCCCTGATGGTTACGATTAATCAGCCCGTGACGTACACATGAAATGATAATACCAAGGTAACAAGTTGAAACACTGATCATCTATAATTTGTATCGTGAGATATTAAGCCCGATCACGTGAACTTGTTGTGCGTCCTTGGTGTACACATTTCTCTGCCCTGATGGTTACGACTAATCGGAATCATCATAATGATGTGTACATGAAGCATAATGATGTGTACATGAAGCATTAACTAGAAGCCTTTTATCACTGATTATATTAGTCTGTGAGAAGAAACTTGGTATGCTCGACTCCTGAACTGATGTATTCAGGAGTCGTATGACCATTTCTCAAACATCAATCAACATGTAGTTTATTCACCCTTTCCCCCCCTCAAAAGTTGCATATGACTGCCATTTTTGAGTGAACGAGTGAATAAGAATACCATCAACGGTAAGTAGATCCACTTGATGACTGACATTTAGTTTACTCACCCTTTCCCCCCTCAAAAATTGCATATGACTGCAATTTTTGATAGAACAAGTGAATAAGAATATACTCCAATGTACGTTGATCCACTTGATGACTAAGTGAGCATGGGAAGAGCATGAAACTTGTTGATGAGAATGTTCATAAATAAGAAGATTTCTCTTCTTTCGAAGATAAAGCTCACTTAAGCGTACACCTTTCTTTTCTTTGAGGAACGGGGCCTGAAGTGTTATCTGCAAACGCCATTTTCGTTGAAGAGCGAGGCCTGAACTGATGTGAACATACGTCATTATTGATGAGGCGAAAAGTGTACCGCTTTTAAGGGGTCATTTAAGCCCGAAATCGTATTTATTTGATCAAATATTGCCCTAAATCGTTCCTTTTGTCATTTTAGGTACTTTTGAGGAGAAATCTGGAAAAGGAGGCATTTTGGACGTTTTTGGAGCATTAAAGTGAAGAAAACGGCAAAGTCTCAAGAATCGGCTGAAAGTTACTCTTGACGGCGTCAGACTTTACTCTGGACGGCGTCATGCCTTGGCAAGAAAAGTTGGATGTGAAATTTACTCATGACGGGCCAGTGAGTTAGCATGAGAATTCTGACGGCGTCACGCTTTAACTAAATCAAGGGCGTCACGGCTTAAATCATAAGGGGACGGCGTCACGTTCATGATCCGACGGCGTCAAGCCTTGATAGGCCAGAATGGATTTTTGAAGAGCTAAAGAGGGACGGCGTCAAGAAGGTCACCCGGGAACCCTAAAAGCGGCGAGGTGACGGCGTCACAATGCATAAGGTGACGCCGTCAGATCCAAAAATCTATATATAGTTTTCTAATTTTTTGTCATTAAGAGAGAGCTTAGTGTGTGGAATTTTGGGATAAAACCCTAAGACGATTTTAGCTACTTTTTCAGGGCTTTTTGCCTTGAGATCTTCCATGTTTCATTGAAAGATAAGTTATCAATTAATCATTCAATATGTCTATGTGTTGTTTGATTCTATCTTATGCTTGTCTTTTGTTTAACATGTTAGGCTAATTTTATCTTGTGTTTGCTTAGATCTAATGAAACCTAGCCATTGATTATTGGTTGTTAGTGTGTTGTTAGTTGTATTGGATGATTGTTTATCTATGTTAGGCTTAAGAAAACTGGCTAACTTCCTATTCGGTAACTTGCTTGAACGTCTTAAGAAACATGAACCAAACGCGTACTAAAGGTTTTTATGGTTGTATTTAATGCACAAGCGAATTCTAGTGATCCCATGTTAGGAGCTTCCTAGCCGGCTCGACATAGGAGTGAAGTAGGAGCTTGTAGAGTTGGGGAAGTAAGTATGCCACCCCACGAATGGTATTAAGGAATACACCCGTCATCCACGCGACTAATACACACTAATTAACCGGTAAAAGATAGTTAGGGAGTAAGGAAATCTAAGTAAACACATTTCTCTACACATAAGTTTCTCACCACATTTCATTTTTGTTATTTTATTTTATTTGCATTCGTAGTCATTTGGGTTAGTTGACTAGCAACTAATTCCGCCCACTCCTTCAAACCCGAGATTTTACTTGCTTTCATAAAACTATAAAAACATAAAAAGAATCTTCCTCAACCCTTAGACCTAATTAGAGTAGCCTTTCATACCTAACGAACACTATTCCCTGTGGAGAACGATCAATCCCCCGTACTTACCACTACACTATACTACATCGGTCAGGTACACTGCCTGGTGGGGTTGTAAGCCTCTTGAGATCCCTCGAGAGGTAAAACCTGTTGTAAGGTTACAAAACCACGCAATCAAGTTTTTGGCGCCGCTGCCGGGGAATAGTTATTGTTTAGGTTGAATTTTTATTTTATTAGGTCTACTCGCTAGATTCCTTTCTAGTGAGATTTTTATTTTCTTTTTCTAGGATTTTCTTTAGTCTATCTTTTTCTTTGTGTCTTTGTTCGTAAAAGAAATTTCCATTGACTCTTCTGTTCACCATTATGGAGTACGCGAATCCACCATACCACCAACCACAAAGGCCATTCTACCCTATTGACATCTCGAATTTCAAACAATATCGAGATGAACCCATATATGATGCATGGACTCGTTTTAGAAATTTACTCCGAAAATTCCCTCATCATAGTTTCGCTTTAGCATCCCTAACCCGAACCTTTTACTATCGTGTTGGCCAATATGACCAAATGCGCATTGAGGATTTTGCCAATGGGGACTTTAGGGAATTAAGTGCTGAAGAAGCATGGGATGCCATAGAAGATTGTGCCCAATATTATTATAGGGTAGACAACCCAACAAACGTTAGTACAAGTCAATTGAATATAAATTTTCTGGATCATGAAACAAGTTTGTTTGGGGATGAATACATTAGTGTTGAGATACCTAAGTGGTTGTCATGTAATGCCATAGTACAAAACGAACACATAGGTGACCTTGATGTGATGAAGGATCTAGCCGAGCATGATCACATTGATCAAAAAGACCTAGGTTTTATGATTGATGACGTTGAATCTCAAGAAACACATGATGAATCTTTTAGGCAATTTGAATATAGCAGTCAGAATATTGAGGATGATCCTTATGATTCGGACATAGAAGTTGAGATGCCTAGAGAAGCACTTGAGATACTTGGGAAAATGTTAGGGTTAGATCCTACTAAAACACATGATGAGGATATAGGTGATCTTGACATAAGAAATGATGAGGTAAGTAACATAAGCCCACCAAGTACCCCACAAGTCCTACCATCATTTGAGGCATACACACCACCCATGACTTACCCGAAAGAAGTAGAAGAGACTATAGGAACCCCAATAGAGGTAGAGCCCTTGGACCAAACAAAACTAGAAGAAATAGGTTTGAATACTTGTAGTCATAACCTTTCTTTTAGTTCTATGGAAGTTCCTAGTTTTGATGAACCGGAGCCTAAACCAAAACCGTTACCTAATCTTCCATCCTTAGATGTGAACTTAGGAATTGAATTAGGTCCCGACCCACCCATCAAACCATGTAGTCCGGGTAGTTTTATGTTTAAGGTAGTAGACTCTAGGCCATGTGGAGTGGAAGCTAATATAGGAGTGAACCATGACCTTACATACTTACATCACCCATTTATGATTGATCACAAGAAATATTATGGGTTTAAACCGGGTTTATTAGGTCAAGATGGATTCCCAACTAGGAGTCTCTCGAAGCTGATAGAAGATGATCCCTTTTTAGGAGGAAACTCAAAATCACCCATTGACCAAAGTGAACTAGGCAAGGTTATAATGAAAGGAGCACACCCCTTTGAGCATATAATTCATCCACCACTTTTTCCTCACGTGGCATACTCCTACCGAGCTGGTGTGTATCGCTACTATCACCCGCACTTAATCCTAAGTGTAGGGAAAACCTCTCCTTTATCCATTAAATAAGGGTAGAGTCAGGCTCATGACTCGAACAAAAACAAGCGCTTCTTGGGAGGCAACCCAAGCTTTATTTGTTTTATTTGCTTTGCGTGTTTATTTATTTGTTTGTTTGTTTTTATTTGTTTCCGTATGTGTGTTTAATTTTTATTATTATTGGTTCATGTTAAAAACTAATTTGTGAAAATGCTTTATTTTGTTTTTAACTTCGTCTTAACTACATATAAAGGTATTTTGCAAAAGATAAGTGTAAGGGAAATCTAAATCGGTTTATTAGAACACATATGAACATGAATCGTAATAATAATAAATTAGCATACATATTAGTATTTGTTTGAGTCAAATGCTTGTATCGAGTCATAGTGATGTTTTGCAGGATTTCCAGGAAGTAAGGTAAAGGTTTTTCCAGAAATTTTCCGGAAACTTAAAATGAAAATTTTTGTCAGGTCATTTCTGACGGCGTCAGGGGTTATAACCTGACGGCGTCAGATTTAATTTCCAGAAATTTTTGAAAGTTTTGTTTTCATAAAAAGTTTTTATTAAATCTCCAACTTATAATCTCCAGGAATCTGCAAAATTATCAGTCCACAAGCATTATATCCTTATATATAGATTTTATCCCGCCGATGTTATGCAGGTTTTCGTGTTTGTTTTCTCAGGTTAACAGGTTATTTTGGACAAGGAAATGTTTATGGAATCAAGCTTATGGCGATGCATTAGTCATGGAGCTTCAACATTCTCTTTGGAGGAAGATTTAACCGTGTGATTTCACTATCCAACGAGCGAATCAGGGGAGTATTTGATTTCATTCTTTTACTTTTTGCTTTTACATCTTGTTATTTGAACATTGGGGACAATGTTCATCTTAAGTGTAAGGGGGAGGGTAAAAGTACGATTTTAGATAATACAATTGCGCTTGATTTTTGTTTGTTTAATAGTAGATGTGTAATAAAACTGAGAGAAATACTTGATTAGGGTAACTTTAGTGCCAAATTTAAAATTTTTTACAACATATAGGAGTGAAACTTTGATCTTAATGAGCGTCTCACGGATAGGAGTTATATGACTAGCACAAAAAACCGTACCACTAAAAAATTTTCCACCCCAAATATGTGAGGTTCGCCCCTAGAATTGGTAGGAAAAGCATTTATGCTATGATGTGTGTACCGGTAGCACTTAGATTCTAGAACTTGCGTTAGGACCATTCCAAGGCCACAAGTGAGACTACATTCGTGTAGTTAGATTTACTACATGATAAGAGGCATTAGGATTAACCCATTGTTTTACACCTGTGTTTTTGTTATAATTACGTTGGCTACATTGGTCAAGTAATTCTCCCACACCCTTTGCGTTGTACTCATTTTTAGTACACGATACCCCTAGTACACCCCTCAGAGCCTATCTTTTCGTTTCGACCTTTAAGCATTTTACTTAAAGGAAGAATTTGTTACACCCCACTAAAATGTACACCCAAATCGCCTTAGCCTACCTTGTATGCACTCATCTTTAGTGCATTATTGTTACAACATTTGTTTAAACCCAAGTTAATGATCTAGTTGATTACATGGTTGCTAAGTCGAGTCATATCCTTGTACATATTGTTTTGGGACTATTGGGACTCATGGGTAAAGTACTAGTGTAATGGAGTAACGGGGAAGAACATCATTTATTACCCCCATATGTGCTAAATATTTTAAAAGTACTCCAAGTGTTTCAATTATCTTAATTCGAGTCATTAGATTAGTATTTGTAAAGTTATGTAAAAATTCAAGTGTAAGGGGAATGCAATGCCCCTATGATGTATTATTTTGGATGGTAGGGTAAAAGTGTATGCAAAAAAAAAAAAAAAAAAAAAAAAAAAAAAAAAAAAAAAAAAAAAAAGAGAAAAAGAAAAGTAGAAAAAAAAAAAAAAAAAAAAAAAAAAAACACAAACGGACTACCATCCCGTTTCATTTTATGTTTGCTTTATATTTTTGTTATTTTGTTATTTCGTTTTTAGATTAAGATCGAGTCGAGTCTTGGCTTAGCAACATTGTATAGTACATGTAATTGATCAAGATCTTTAACTCGCCACCAGTAAAATATCCCGTATCCAACAAAACCGTGTTTTCCTTTTCCCTACACCTAACGTTATAACCCATTTAAAAGCCCTCTTTGATAGTTTATCTTAGGTGCTTACGCCTAGTGGAGGAGGTTTTCGATCCTTTCCCAAGCCTATGGTAATCTATTTGCTATGACAGGTAGTGAGAGATATTTTCCGTTTTCATTTATGAGATTTATTTTGATGACACTTGAGAGATGTGAGTATCTAAACACTACTTGTGAGGTGCTAGTATGTAATCTCCGTGCTTATTATGATTGAAGTGGAACGATTATTTGTTGTAATTACTTTTATGTTAGCATTAAATGACCCCTAACTTGTATTTTGATTAGAATAAAAGCGCATTTGCTTGAGGACAAGCAAATCTCAAGTGTAAGGGTATTTGATGAGGCGAAAAGTGTACCGCTTTTAAGGGGTCATTTAAGCCCGAAATCGTATTTATTTGATCAAATATTGCCCTAAATCGTTCCTTTTGTCATTTTAGGTACTTTTGAGGAGAAATCTGGAAAAGGAGGCATTTTGGACGTTTTTGGAGCATTAAAGTGAAGAAAACGGCAAAGTCTCAAGAATCGGCTGAAAGTTACTCTTGACGGCGTCAGACTTTACTCTGGACGGCGTCATGCCTTGGCAAGAAAAGTTGGATGTGAAATTTACTCATGACGGGCCAGTAAGTTAGCATGAGAATTCTGACGGCGTCACGCTTTAACTAAATCAAGGGCGTCACGGCTTAAATCATAAGGGGACGGCGTCACGTTCATGATCCGACGGCGTCAAGCCTTGATAGGCCAGAATGGATTTTTGAAGAGCTAAAGAGGGACGGCGTCAAGAAGGTCACCCGGGAACCCTAAAAGCGGCGAGGTGACGGCGTCACAATGCATAAGGTGACGCCGTCAGATCCAAAAATCTATATATAGTTTTCTAATTTTTTGTCATTAAGAGAGAGCTTAGTGTGTGGAATTTTGGGATAAAACCCTAAGACGATTTTAGCTACTTTTTCAGGGCTTTTTGCCTTGAGATCTTCCATGTTTCATTGAAAGATAAGTTATCAATTAATCATTCAATATGTCTATGTGTTGTTTGATTCTATCTTATGCTTGTCTTTTGTTTAACATGTTAGGCTAATTTTATCTTGTGTTTGCTTAGATCTAATGAAACCTAGCCATTGATTATTGGTTGTTAGTGTGTTGTTAGTTGTATTGGATGATTGTTTATCTATGTTAGGCTTAAGAAAACTGGCTAACTTCCTATTCGGTAACTTGCTTGAACGTCTTAAGAAACATGAACCAAACGCGTACTAAAGGTTTTTATGGTTGTATTTAATGCACAAGCGAATTCTAGTGATCCCATGTTAGGAGCTTCCTAGCCGGCTCGACATAGGAGTGAAGTAGGAGCTTGTAGAGTTGGGGAAGTAAGTACGCCACCCCACGAATGGTATTAAGGAATACACCCGTCATCCACGCGACTAATACACACTAATTAACCGGTAAAAGATAGTTAGGGAGTAAGGAAATCTAAGTAAACACATTTCTCTACACATAAGTTTCTCACCACATTTCATTTTTGTTATTTTATTTTATTTGCATTCGTAGTCATTTGGGTTAGTTGACTAGCAACTAATTCCGCCCACTCCTTCAAACCCGAGATTTTACTTGCTTTCATAAAACTATAAAAACATAAAAAGAATCTTCCTCAACCCTTAGACCTAATTAGAGTAGCCTTTCATACCTAACGAACACTATTCCCTGTGGAGAACGATCAATCCCCCGTACTTACCACTACACTATACTACATCGGTCAGGTACACTGCCTGGTGGGGTTGTAAGCCTCTTGAGATCCCTCGAGAGGTAAAACCTGTTGTAAGGTTACAAAACCACGCAATCAGACGTCATTATGATGAAGAACGAGGCTTGAACTGATGTAAACAGACGTCATTATGATGAAGAACGAGGCCTGAACTGATGTGAACAGACGTCATGGTCGTTAAAGAACGAGGCCTGAACTGATTTGAACAGACGTCATTTTCATTTCCTCTCATATGTTGTGAGCAGCCTGAGTTCAAATGTCAAAGGATGATCCGTACGACTTGCATTTGAAAACAGACGAAAGAAGAGAGTTTGGAGTGCCGAATCCCCAATTTAAGTTGGGTTCCAGTTGGTTAGTGCAAACAATCTTTGGAGCTGCTGAAACCATAGGTGCCTTGGTTTTATCAATGGGGGCAACACTAGTAGATTCAATGGACCTAGTTACAGGGCATTGTGTATCTAAAGGGATAACTCTACCAGTTGGCTTCCATTCCTTAACAAGCACTACTCTAGGTATGGTAATCCTCGTTAAAGGGCATTGTTCGCCTAGTGTGAATATTCAGCCCGTGGGCTTCCACTGAAAGCCCACATTGGTAAATATTTTCCCTGTAGGTTTCCAAGATTGCTTAATTTGTCTAGCTCTCCAAACTTTCTTAACTAGGGTTTTGTTGGACGACTTCAAAAATTTCTCAACACATTTATCATGATTACCCGAAATTAAACATTCATTACATGTTTTGCAAAGTGAGTTAGGATTTGAATTATGAATCTTTTTGTTCAAATCTGACTTGATGTTTCTCATGTGGTTTTCTACTTTCTTCTTGGGAACACTTTTAGCTGGTGAGGTCCTATAATTCTTTATATTTCTCCTAGGTTTTGACTCGCTAGCTTTAGTGTCTCTGTTAACTCCTGTAGAAGGAATGATGGAAATCTTAGTCTTTTTCACTTCTAATTGCTGAACATGTTTTGATGTGTTGGGATCTGAAGTTTCCAAGGGTGCCTCAAAGGTTACATGCTTGTTCTTATTCATTGAGGATGATGCAATAAACCTATCTCGCTTGCTATCAATCTTAGGGCCAGTGCCAATGACGTACTCTAAAAATTCCTGAGACCTTTTAGTGAGGAAGCAGGCATCCACAACTGCTTTATCAAGTGGTTTGTCTATCCTATCCTCCTCTACAATCTCACGAAGTATATCCATACTTTCTAAAAACAGAAACCTTTGGAGCAACATTATCACAAGTGCCAATTGGCATTTTTCCTTTCACCAGAGTCTTAAGATTCTCAATTTCATTTAACAAAGAAGTTATCTTTTCATTATGACTGTTTCGTGTGACTTTAATTGAGTCATATAACTCTTTGTAATGCTGTTTGATTTTTGAATTTTCAGCTCGAAAACACTCATTTTCACCATGTAACTTATTGATAGTGTCCTGATAGTGAAAATTCTGAGAATCCAAAGACGATGGTTTATTGGTGCCAATTGCTTCACTCTTATTTGACTTTAATTGGGCAATTTGAGCCCTCAACTGTCGAATCGTGTTGGTATGAGCTTGAATTTTTTCATCGCGTTTACTCAATTCAAAATATGTATCAAATTCAGGAGCATCCAGAGATGTCTTGGCATTTGATATTTTACAATTTTCTTCTAAGTGTTGATATTTTAATTGTAAATTAAGATAATCAACTTCTAGTTTTAAAAAATGCTTGACTATGTTATCATGGTCATCATTTTGAATTTTCTCTTGCAGTTTCAAATTCTCCCCCTCAAGCTCAATAACACGATTCTGGGTAACATTCAATGCAATAGAATACTCATGAAATTGACAAGCAGTTAAAGCAGAATTAGTGGCAGTATAAAATATATCCTGTGCAATACATCTAGCAATCAAATTCTCATTGGTGATGAGAATGTTCTTTCTCTCGATCTCCCGGCTCTTAAGTTCTATCGCATTTTGAGCTACCTCATTTTCTATATCTTTAAATATTACTTTCATTTCATTTACTTCAGTTTCAAGAGCGTTTTACAATCCCTCAAACTGTTCCTTGAGTAATTTAAAGAATGGAATGACCTCAGTTAAGTAACACCTTTTTGTCTGTTCGAAACCCCTTTCCCCCTCAGTAATTTCGGTTGGTGTAATTCTCTTCTTACATGTTTTATCAAAATCAGCAAATAGTTGACAAAGTACATATATGCTAATTAAGGTTTTACATTTAGTAGGAAGAGTCAAAGGGACCAGATGCCTAGGTGTATTTGGAGGATACACCGTTGCAGCTGCAATTTTCCTAAGGGATGGAGTTTTGGCTTCAAGCTCATTGGCCTTTCTCTTTTCCATATCTATAGACCAAAATATTTGTTCAGGCGTTAACTTCTTTTGGGGTGCAAACACAGTCAATCGATTCTCCTCATAATAATCATGGGGTTTGACTATTATTCGATTGGCTATGCATTTGGGATCCTTCATTTTCTCATTCATTCTTTCTCTTTTTCTCACATCTATTTCATCACTCTCTTCTAAAGATGAAACATCAGGTGGGGCATGACCAGGCATAATCATCACATTGGCATCATATAAGGCAGGTTGGACTACTTTAGCATTCTTAAGAATAGCTAACTTAGGTTCACCTACATTACTCTCACTATGCTTATCACACAGCTTTTTGTGCTTTTGAATCATTTGAGCAGTTTGTCTGGTCTGGTCTTGTGTGTACAACTTGTTTTCAAGTTTATTCTTTAACGTTTTAAGTCTGGAAAAATCATTTAAGAGTTTAGATTCTTTTTCTTTGAAATCTTGCTTTAGTGTTTTCACACTCTCTTGCATTACTTGATTAAGCTGAACAGTTTGCTTAAGTTTCACTTGTAAAGAATGTAACTCTATTTTCAATTTTTCTTCCCTTAGATTACGTTCAGTAATAAGTGTACGCATCTGACCATCCATTTCTTGCTCACGTTTAGTCAACTCAATCTTAGCACATTGTTCATATATGGCCACTTGTTCTTTGTAGATGTTAAGTTGAGTGGTTAATGGGTCTTCAGGAACAAATTCAGTGTTCTCATGCAGCACATAATCATCATTTAGAACAGAAGATGCACAACTAGGTACAACAGACGCTTCGTTGTGTTTCACATATTGTTCATATGGGATAACATCACTATTTCCCATATTAGCAATATCTGACTCAACAACGTTTGTCTGTTGTACTTTGTCAGGAATATTTTGTTCATGCAACACATTATCATCATTATACAATCTGAGTATCTGAGATATAACAAAATCTGAAGTGGTAGACATGATGTAAATGTGCACGGGATTTTACAATTCTATGATTTAAACTGAGAAATAGATTCTTTCGCGGGATTTTACAAAAATCAAGAATAAACCGTGATTTGATTACTTGAATGTGTTATGATGAAAGTTGATTTAGTTTGGTTGACGCAAGTTGTTACGGTGAAATTATGGTCTGAAAACTTAAAACCTCAATAACTTCATTTTGGAGCGATTTTAGGCTTCGAAAGTTACGGTTCAAAACGGAGTTACGGTTATAATTCGCTAAAAACGGAGTTACGGTTCAAAAGTTATGGCCGTTTGAAGTTTTGACGTAAAAGGTCAACTTTTAGTCAAACCGCTAAAACCCTATGCAAACCGCTAATATCTAACCGCTAAACCTGAAGACCAAACCGCTATATCTAAACCGCTAACACACAACAGACCGCAAATCAAACCACTAAATCAGAAGACCAAACCGCTAGTATTAAACCGCTGAATCAAAAGACCGAACCGCTAGTATTCAAACCGCTGAGAGCTAAACCGCTGAAACCAGAACCGCTAAGACTCAAACCACTGAAGACTAAACCGCTGAAGACTGAACCGCTACGATCTAAACCGCTATATGGTTAAACCGTTGAAAGTCTGAACCGCTAAGACCAGTCAAACCGCTATTACAAAACGACAAACCGCTAGCGACAGAAACTGACCAACCGCTACTGCAAGTGGACAAACCGTCCTTTTCAGTACGTTTTGTCCGTTTCCTAATTTATTTAGAGTCCAAACCGCTGCTTAGAATTCCCTGAATAATACAAACCGCTACCAATAATCCTTCACCGAATGTCAAACCGCTACGATAAAAATACTTCTGAAACCCAAACCGCTGCCAAGAAACTCTTCTAATCTTCCACAAACATCAAGTTGTATGTTATTAATGAAGATTTAAAACAGTTCAATGAACACAAAAGTACAGATTTCCAACTGATTTAACCACAAACTAGAACAAACAATAGATTTTTCTACCTTACTTAGTTCGAACCAAAAACCACCTAGAACTCACACTACGAATTTGAATATGCTCTTACACGAACCTAACCATGGCTCTGATACCATTTGTAGCATATTCATAAACATATAACACATAAAGAGTGTGGATTTGGCCGAATCTTAGAGAGAGAAAGAGAGAGAATGGGAACTAGTGAGATAAAGATGAATATATTTGGTTGAATGTATGAGAGGTTCCAAGCCTTCCCACACAAGGGAAGGGGTATATATATAGTTACTAATATTGGTGCCCTTAGTGGGCTGTAGAGTGACCTGACAGTGGGTAAAGACCCGACCCAACTCCACAAATACTTAACATAACTAAACTAATATTACTAAAACTAAACTAATATTAATAAGCCTACGAGCTATATAAATGCTAAATAGATACTCGGGGTGACCGAGTCTTCACATGAATATTTATATTCCTAACAAAAGTAAAACAAAGTTTCTAATGTATCCAAGGTTTATTCAAACATTTTTGAACAAGAAAAAGAATTTGCTTAAGAAACACAAAGAGACTTTTCCAACACCTTGCCTACAGCAAAAACTCTTTCAAAATATGGCTATGGCAAGCAGACTTTTTAATGGGGTAGTGATACCTCTTTTTCCTGAGATGCTACAACATGAACAGGATGAAGGCTCAGTAAACCCAACTGAACCCCAACACACATCCATTGAGGTACCTGAAACAACATATACACCCCCAGTAACCACAACATATAGAATAAGAACCAGAAAGGAGACTATGATTGCTCAGTCTAGTCCTCCTACTCCAACCTTTGAAGTAGATGAGCCTATCTTTCATGATAGTATGGATGGGGCTTACACTACTGCTAAGCAGGCCAGTGTAACCATAGATAAGACCCCTACCATGGCAACACTTAATGTGCCAAGTCCTCAAAGACTTGACACAGGTAGTGAAATCCCAAGCCAAATTGAGCAAATGGGTGGTTCAAGAGTACATCCTAGTCTAACTAAGGTAGAAACTGGATCTATGCCCCTTGATTCACCTCTCCTAGCAGGTAACACAGCTAGAAGTGATGAGGGAAGCTCTACACTAAATGAATTGATGGTTCTTTATACCAATTTGTCAAAGAAGGTGGTAACTCTGGAGGAAGAACTTAACAGTCACAAAAGAAACTTTGCCTTGGTATATACAAAGATGCAGATGAGAATACAGAAATTGGAAGATCAAGTTAAGAAGTCCAAGAGTAAAAGGTCAAAGTTGGTGGTATCTACTAGTTCTTCAAGTTCTGAATCTGATGATGATGGTGATTCTCCCAATCAGGGGAGGAATTTGGATCAAGAACAAGAAGGTACTGGTGGCAATGGTGATGAAAAAGAAGGTACTGCTAATGGAAATGGTAATGAGGATATGGGTGATCAAGATGAGCAAAGTGGTACTGATCAACATCAACAAGATACTGCTGGATTAGAAGTAGCAGTACAAACTGCTAAAGTTGAAAAGGAAGCAGTACAAACTGCTAAAGATAAAGGAAAAGGAATTCTTGTTGAAGATGAGGCACAACAAAAGAAAATCAAGCCCAGAACTCAAAAACAAATTGATTTTGATGCAGAAGTGGCAAGGAAAATGTATGAAGATGAGGTAGCTAGCTTCATGAAAACTAAGAGAATGGAGAAAGAAAGAATGACTTCAGATGCTCAGACTGCTCAAGAATCATTTGAAGAACAGATCCAATATTTGATAGATACAGATCCAATAGTGAAAGCAAAAGCAGTTCAACTTGTTTCAGATCAGAGTTTAAGTGTTGAAGAAAGATCTGCTAAGCTTGAAGATTTTATTTTATCAAAGAATAAGGAAGTGGCTTTGGATGATCTCTTTCAGAAAATCAAGGAAAGAAAGAAGAAAGGTTACAAGAAGAAGATTCCTTCAAAGAAAGAGCAAATAAGTTTCATGAAGAGTTATTTGAAAAATCAAGCATTTTGGAAGCAGAGTTATTTCAAAGGAAGATCAGAAGCAGAGATTGAAAAAGCTTATTATGAAGCTTTTGCAAGGTTAAACAAGCCAAGTTCAACAAAGTTTGTGATTGATACTGGACACAGTAAAGAAGAGAAGAGAAAATCAGAGTTGTTAGAGTCAGATACTTCAAAGAAGCAGAAGACTACAGCTTAGAGTTTATCACAAGAGCAGATCAAAAACATGATAGTGGTTGTTCCTGAATCCACAAATGTAAGACCACTCCAAGCAAAACACCTTATTATAGATTGGGAAGTTTTCACAGATGGAAGGATGAAAAGGTGGAAAATCATAAGGGTTGGAGGAATAACTGAGAAGTATAAGCTGTTTGAAGATATGCTCAGAGGATTTGATAGAGAAGACCTAAATCAGTTATGGAATTTGGTAAAGGATAAATTCAAAATCTCAGATCCTCTTGATGATAAAGATAAGGAATTGTGGGTACAGTTGAAGAGAATCTATGAACCAGATGGTGGTGAAGCAATATGGAGGTTTCAAGCTCCAATTAAAGATGTTTCATGGAAGCTATTTGATACATGTGGAGTTCATAGAATTTCTACTAAAGATGGTTTGGAGATATACATTTTAGTAGAAAAAGACTACCCTCTCAGACCAGCTGTGTTGGTTACATTAGTATATTCAAAACTGGAAGTTGAAGCTGATTCAGAAATGGTAGATGAGCTAGTAAGGAAGATGTTTGATCTTGCAGAACAGAGAAAAGCTCAGACTAAGAGATTGACATGGTAGTGTTTGGAAGAATCCCCCCTCATCAGTATTGAAGTTTAATGCGAAGAAACTTAGTAATTTGGAGAGAAATCATAAGTTTAGGGGAGGATTGTTGAGAATTAAACCTAACAGTTAGTACTGCCAGGCTTGAAGTTTGTACTGATGGAAGATAACACAAGCAGTATTAACTACCAGTACAAATACTTTGTACTGCTTATGTTTTGTAAACGTGTAATAGGATAAGTATAGAAAGGATTTAGTGAATATCCTATACAATTAAGTTATAGTTATCTTGTACAGGAATCCTTGGTCTATAAAAGGATATCCTAGGTTAGGTTTTATATACAGAAGTACATATTGTTTTGCTAAGATTCAAGGTTGTAAACCCTAGTGATAGGAGATCACTCGTATTATTATTATTAATAATACTGAATCATTGAAAGAAAAACATTGTCTTCATTGTTCATACATACAATTCACTGTTTCATTCATTCATACAACACATAATATCTTCTAAGTATAACTAAGTAGATTCCGCATACTTAGTTATATCCACTCAAAGTATCTCATACACATCATACAGGTTTAACACCCTAAGTGTAACACATCAGATCCTATCACATGCCCTCCATCCGATCGGATGGTGTTCTGAACCCAGCCCAACCGATCGGCATGCCCTCGCATCCGATTTGGTTGGGTGTTCTGCAGAAGACAAAAGCCTTTCGATGACTTCTCGATCGATTCCTATCACTTCTACTCTACTCCTATCTTTCATATGAACTCTTATGTCTATTTCTACATCCTCAATTCGTCCCTATATCTATCCAAAATATCTCCACATGATTTCTTAATCATTATTAGAATACTAGAAATATTTTATGAATTTAATTCCTTAATTGGTGCTCTCATCAACAATGTACTATCATAAAATCACTGAGAAACAAGCCTATAACATTTGGGAATCATTAATTGCAACCTAATTCGATTATAAGTTATGACCTAATTGAATCTGAAAATTCATTCAATTAATTCTCTCCCAAAACTTAATCAATCAATGTAATTCTTATTGCAATACATTCCTCTATCAATTACCCATCTATTCCTAAAAGATTACATCTCAATTCAAAATCTATCAAAAATCCCCAAATTATGACCTAATTTAATAAATCCGAATTAAGATCTAATTAAACCAAATTGATGATGTTACTTACTTGTTTTGGAGCCATGGATGATCTCTAAACACTCCTGTAACTTCCAATTAAAACTTATGGTCGAATTTCTTGGACCCAATTTGGTGGATTTTGTGTGTGTGGGTTTCTTGTGATTTTTGAAATTGCGGGTTTATATATTCAAGTCCATCCGATCAGCTTCACAATCCAACCAATTTGGTTTGGGTTTTTGTAAAAATTCACTTTTTCTTGTCCACACACTTTTGTGAGATTGTTGGAACAAGTAAAAATGAGTTTAGTTTCAAAAACACTTATTTTGAATCTAAATTTTCCACCACACTTGGTCTACCAATTTGTCCAAGTCTATGTCCACTAACACTAAAACCAAAACTAACACTAAAAATCTCAACTAAAAACATAAACTTAATAATCCTCAAAACTCAATAATAGAAAGAAGTCTTAACATAAACGTTAAAACTTAAAAAGAAATAACCGAAATGCAAATATTAAAATACTAAAATTCATAAAAGAAAAGAAACAAACAACTAGCACAAGCTCGCGCTTTATTCTTCAACTTGTTGATCTTCTTCATCCTTGAAAGTATTCATGCCTTAGGATGTCCTCACTTTGAAATTTACTGGATAACTTTCGGTTTGTCTTTTGTGTCTTGAATTTCCTAGCAAAATTTCTTCCACTTGGGCAAACAATATCGAACTTAACGAGCCATTCTCCGTCTCCATATTCTTTCTTATAAACACTTGAACCGTCGGGCCCCCATTCCAAATTCTTGAGTTGGACGGGCAATGATCCAAGGAAATCTGTAAGCTTGTTAAACATAAAAACATTTTTAAACTGATTAAAGAAAGCCTCCATTGCTAGAGCTCTTTCCATTTCGTCTTCGATATCAAAGAAAGTAGGAGTAACCAGCCCATATTTAGGCCTTCCTTCCTCATCTCTTCCTACTTCAAAACAACCCAAGTATTCTTCCTCTTCATCATTCTCATGCATTTCTTTTACCATCTTTCCCCTAGGTTTTGGGTAATAAGTATGTTTCAAAATACCATCATCTATGGTCATCGTACCATGGCCTATGTCAATAATAGCCCCGCAAGTCCTTAGAAATGGCCTACCTAACAAAAGTGGTAGGTCTTTGTCAACCGGTATGTTAAGTACCAAAAAGTCGGCTAGAAAATCTTGGTACCCAATTTGGACTCTAACATTCTTCACTTAACCCATAGCCTTCGCTTGAGAATTATCGGCCATAGTAAGATTGGATTGATTCGGTTGAGGGTTACTAAGTCCTAACCTTTTGTATAAGGGATATGGCATTACACTTACACTTGACCCGGTGTCGGCCAACGCATACATAGAAGTTGTACCGTTCACTTTAATTGGTAACACAAAGTTTCGCGGATCACTCTTTTTCTTTGGTAATCCATTCTCAACAATTATCTCTCTCTCCCCCTTCATCAAAATCTTTGTCTTCAAGCCTAGACCTTGCCATCATAACCGCATCTAACTTCTTGCGGTAAGCCATATAATTATTCAATACCTCTATCACGGGTTTCTTCTCCCTAAGCTCATTGAATTTCTGCTCCAAATTCTCTAGGATAGCTTCTTTTTGCTCTTGGGTCAAAGGTTTAACGGTTGGTAGTGTAGTGGGTGGTGATGATGTGGAATCCTCATTTTAGAGGTTGAGGGTAGGGTTAATTTGTTAAGGGTGGTTTTCCTTCTATTAGCCTTCCCTATTTTGACAACTTCTACCTTTTCATCCTTAACTTCTTCCATATCTTCACATAGCTCCGCAATCATAACTTCCACTTCCTTCTTTTCTTCCAACTCGGTGATATCGATCCTCATTTCACCAAGTGCAAAATCAAGCTTACACTTAGTAGTAACAAGAAAATCTCTCCCGAACACTACTTCCGGCTCATCGGTGTTTCCATAGTCTATAACAACAAAATCAACCTTGAAAATGTGACCATGAATGTTAACACGCACATCTTTAACTTTCTTCCTTCCGTAGCCTTCGTAGTCGAGCCTAACAAACCCAAGCTTATCAAGTACATCCTCGGTGATATAGTTATCACCATATTCCATATTCAATTGCGCATCCCAAGCTTTGACCCCTTCTACACCACACGGTGTAGCGAACCTCATGAATGGTGAGTCAAACTCCTCCTTAGGTGGAGCTCTTGTGAATACCACAACTTTGTTCTTCCTTGGTTCACAAACTTGGTTCTCTCCAACTACCTCTAACTTCTCGAGATCCATCTTACTTTCTTCTAACATACTTTCTAAACGTTCCAAGGAATCACCGCTATCCTTGAACATTTCTTCCAAATTCCTCAAGTACTCCGAAACTTCACTTAAGTTTTCCATTTCACTAAGGCAAATAACAACTATAACATAACCAACAAAACACAAAATCCAAATCATTAGTATTAGGGTTAGTCATAATCGAAACATACTTAAAATGAAAATATACAAAGTAAACCAACAAGTTTGAACACTCAACAACATTAAAAACTAAAATTTGAAATATTTGAAAATTTTTACTGAGGCCTACATCCGATCGGCTTGTTCACCATCCGATCGATGGTGGCTGATCTCCAAACCAAAATCGTCTAGCTGAATCGGATGCGGGCGCATACTGATCGGTTGGATTTAATTTCCAGACCAAATTATTTTTTAATTAATTTACAAAACGACTCTTAAATATTTTTAATAAATATTAATGAAGAATTAACTCTTTTAACTAATGGTAAATGAAAAGATTAAACTTATAATTAATAACTTTAAAAATTAATTAACTCTAATAATTATCCATTAAACTTCTAATTATTAAGCAAAGTAAATGTAAAAACTCTTCATAACTACTCATTAAACTCTTAAAATTAAACTAATAACAGATTTTAACTAGATGTTTAAGTAAAACTAAATACACATAATAATCATAAAAATGAAAATTAAATAACTAGGCTAAACATAATATCTTAAAAAATAAACATTCAATATCTAACAACTAGTAACTTAACTAACATAGTGCCTTCTGTAGCGGCTAATTGGTGTGGTTTTCCCTCCCCTGTGGTTCCCTGACTTCGTGGATCGGTCGCTAGTGTCTGATTGCACAATTGGATGTTTCGACTAGCCGTCCCGTGACACGAACGTTCAAAAAAAAAAACTATCATTAAACACTAAAGAAAATGAAAAATTGAAAAACTAAAAATATTTACCGAGAGCTCCATCCGATCGGCTGGTAATCCTCTGTTGGATACTCTGGTGACAAACACTACTTACTTTTCTTTTTTTTTACACACGAATTTTCTAAATCAAACACTTATAAAATACAAAATACAAACAAATCTATTCAAATCCCCGGTAGCGGCGCCAAAAACTTGATGTGTTACGTGTCTGCAAGTTATAAAATTTATAAAACACGATTTATCCGATTATCTATTTAACACATACGAGCAAATATACTCGTCCACAATAGTAAAGGTGGGTAAGTCGAGATCGTGCCAAGGGATTTATGATTATCGTAGTTAAGTATAACAAGCGTTTGTAAAAACGGTTGTCAATCCAATTTAATTAAAATTCAAAAGTAACAAAATCCAATCAATTCAAAACATATACTTGTGTGTAATCCTTAACCGATTTTATAGAGTATTCATAGAAGTTTAGTATAACTTGTAATGATGCACAAATCTAATGTAAATGATTTACAATCAATGGTTTATATCATGAAAAATCATTGTTAAGAATTCAATCATCTAGTTAACCCTTTCAGCCTATTCAACCAACATGATAATTCTCTTTAAAATCCATTTGTTTGAAAAATGTTTCTTATTTAATTTGTTCTTACGAGTCCTTTCGGCCATATCTTGTGATGAAATCGTTTCAAGTCTATTTCAATGAGCAAACATGATGGTTGTCACCCATCATGCTCATACTAATTCGTGCACTAATGTTTTGGAATAAAAACATAAAAGAAAATCCTTTCGGCCTTTTTAATCTTTTAAATGTTATTACCAACAAATTAAGCAAGATTAGATGTTAATTCAACAAACTCATTAAACAAGAAAGATTATCATGCATCATAAGAACACTCATATAATAGTTACATCATACACACAAGTATAACAAAAATTATTCCATAACAATCATCATAATAGAACACAAGTAACAAACAATACTTCCATAAAACGTAAAGTAACAATAGTTCATTGTAAAGTAAACAAGATATACCTAGATTATAATTACTAGAACTAGAATCGTGGAACTATAGCAACGACAATCCTCCAATCGCCTAATATGACCCGTAAACAACTCCAAACTCGAACCAAATACTTGAGACTTTAACTCAATGTTTCCTGGATGTTTTTACAGCACTTCTAAACTTTCAAGCAATATAATAAGTATGTAATAGCTTTGGTGTAAAGTCTATCATAAGAATAACTTGTCACACTTAGTAAACTATCCTAGGATCCAATATATAGATAGGATTCACTTAATGGCCAAGCAAAAACGTCCCTAAGAGTTAATAACTGGAAATGATCAGCTCCTTATTATTAAATTGAAGTAAAGCCGTCATTAAATGTGAAATTTGTAACAGCAGCACCATCCAACTGATCGGATACTCCACCATCCGATCGGTTGCTCCATCCCACAACACCCATCCAATTCGGATGCGGGCTCCAGCCGATCGGTTGGAGTCTTTTTGTACTCACATTTTTTACTTTTCTTCGACTATTCTCGTTGCATGCTTTATCCTTGATTGTGGCACTGATTTCTTTCATAGAACTTGATATTTTCTTGATGTAGAATCATGGAAATCTTGATACTCTCAAATCACTGAGTCCTTACGTGGTTTCTAAATTCGCTTCAATCACAGGAATCTTCCAATTGTGCATAATCACTTCAATTCTTCGTCCTTTCATCATTTTTTCCTGTATTTGGCTACATTCACTTGCATATACACTTTTTCACGGTTTAGTAACAAAAACATATAGATATAACCAAATATGATGCACAAAACTAACGATAACGCAACTAAAAACATGCGCATTCTGAGCGTTATCAGTATCTATTAAGAATGATTTATTGAAAGTAATGTTATTAAAACTATCAATATCTAAACTGGTTTTATTTTGTAAAACTTAGTTTCTTGTTTATAAAAAGATTTTCTTTCTTTGTAGTTTTCAAAGCATACACGGATCGTTTCAAGTTTTAAAGTACAATATCCTTTAAGAAACTTGGTAACGAAGCTCTGATGCCAATTGTAGTAAACTAGAAGGGGGGTTGAATAGTTTTACCGATTAAAACTTAGTTTTGACGTTTTGGATATTGAAAGTAGAAAAGCATATAAAACTAAACTACGAGATAGAGATAAAGAGACACAACCACAACTCAAGTATTTATAGTGGTTTAGCTACAAGAACACCTTCTTTGCCCTACTCCACTCCCCGAGTACCCAACTCGAGAGTTCCGTAAACACTACACAAGATTAACTCCTTTCACTGGCGGAGAAGCCTTCACAACGTCCCTTACACTTTATCCGATACAAAGCTAAATACTGAGGTCTTCCACGAGGTAGGGCTAAACCTTTGTCGCCTACACTTTATCTGGTACAAGGCTAGATACCGAGTCCTTGGCACGGCGGACCAAACCAACACAACTAGCACAACACAACTAAAGGAACCAACGTCCTTTTTACACCTAACAACTCAACATATCTACAACACCATTTGAGAAGAAGAAAGAACAAGATGCACTTCTGTGATCTTGGAAGAGAAGAATCTTAGCAACTCATATCACAAGCTTGCAAGTCTTCGAGAGGTCGTGATCTCGCCTTTTAGAAGGAACCTAGAGAATCACAAAGAAAGACTACATAGAAAGATCATTGGATCTGAGGTTAGAGAGTTTAGAACATAGAGAAAAGATATGTTTTAAAGGGGGTGAGGGATAAGAGAGAAATAGCTCACTATTTATAGGCAAATGTGAGCACTGTTCACCCGGTTCCACTGGATCCCTTCACCCAGGGATCCAACAAGTGTAAACCCAGGGATCCGGCTATCTGGTATCAACATTTCGAATTTTGGGTTATATTTTCGGGTTTTGGGTTATGGGTTATGATCCATGGTTCATGTGATGTCATGCATGATGTCAAGGACATCTTGGGTCATGGGTTATGGACTTTGCGTCATGTATCATGGGTTTTACCTATTATGAAGTCATGCATGATGTCATGCAAATGGGTTATGGGTTATGGATCAAGCTCCATGGGTTATGGACTTGGTTTTTGGGACATGAATAGTCCAAGTCTTTCCTACTTGATTTAAACAAGTAACATGTATTTTATTAAATGTAAGTAACTAAGTTACTTAAGTATTTTTATAAAATGGTTTTGGTTTTATGTAAACTTGTTAACTAAATATGTTTAAGGTTTGTTTGTTAAATGAAATAAGTTAGTAAACATTTGGCTCAAAGCGTTACGTATTTTATATATCTTGCTAAAATGATTTTACATTTGTTATCGACAAAACATTAGAAGATCGTAAAATATAAATAAACGTTTTTAACGTTTATTTGTATTAACACCCTCGACTGACGATTTTGGAATGTTCAAATCAGCGTTTTAATTGTTTCACTTGTTTCAATGAGGCAAAGTTTTGCTTTACTTGTAAAAGTTTCAGCTTTCACAGCAGAAGCATATGATGAGGTATTCGTATTAGATGAAGCACTCCCCATAGCCTCCTAAAAACTCTTGCAATCAAACACCGTCAATTGTTTAATAGTATACGTATTCATGTCAGTATCCTTAACAGTCTGAGTGGTGTTAATAACCTGTTCATTAGGCTTTTGTACTTGACCACTTCCAACTTCAATTTTTGTAGTATCACGTGTTTCAACAATGCTAATAGACACATTAATCGCATTAGTCTAATAAGTAGCTCTACCATTGCCTCCCAAGGACGAGTTTACAACCTCAACGTGACCATCATTCGAGGTACCAAAACCAGTAGCAATATTTGAAGCTTTATGAGAATGTTTTAATTGTTTCTCATCATCACCAACTAACACAAGCTTTCCTTCAAGCATTTAACTCCCAAAATCATGTATCTTTGCAGCTAATGAAATAGGAGTTGAATTACTAGATGCCTCTAATAAGATATGGAATGACCCCAAATCATCATCTAGATTATTAACTTCCGAGTTTGAACCAGAAGCAACTTTCCTACCAACTTTTTCTTATGTTTATTATCCCTCCCACACGAATCAATGAACGCTTTTTGCATGGTTACATTAAAACAAACCAATCAAAACCACACAGCCAAAATCCAAGTAACAGTAACTGAACGAGCAGCGATTAAAATAAAACAATAAAAACTTAGGGTTTTCAAAAATTAATTAAAAAGACATAACTGCCTGTCATAAATACAAGATATGAATTGGTGTGTCGGTTACATTACAGCAAACCCACAAAGCGATTATTACGAATTGAAACCCAGCAAAACAATACAAAAACCTAAATTATATGATAACTCAGCTGCTAACAAACTCGTAAAGATCAAAACAAATAACGAATGATAGCCAATAATAATCACAGGAGTGTTATAAAACTAGTTATCAAAAGAATTAAGAAGTTGAATGGAAGTTAGGGCTTTTTTTTGTTGGATCGCCAAAATCGCCTGGGAGAGAGATGTTGGTTTTTTCTTTTAGAGAGTAATGTGAATTTTGGTATTTATTTGTGTATAAAAATAATTTACTCGTTGGGAAAAAAGTTCATATGTATTCATTGGGATGAATATTGAATGACTCGTACGAGATGTCACTACATGAATGATTGTTAATTAGTGAGTCACGTTTATGATTTGTATTCTTATGCGTCCTTATACCTTTGATATATAGCACATTCATTACACATGATGAGTTTTACTTTGATTCAACTCCAGCATCCTGGTAACACGGGACCATACAAGGTTGCTTTGGGTATTGTGATTATGTATTATGATGTGGTTATCAAAGGATTTTGTTCATCTTATGATAAGAGCATGATACTGATGTATGCACTCAATGAATTAACCGATAGTAACACGGCTGTGACTTGTAACTTGTGATAGAATCGTTTAGAACTCGAGATTTGTTAGATCTCATCTATGGATAACAATAACAAAGACAACAAGATGCAGCGGAATTAAACAAAGAACAATTGTTATTGTAAACAAGGTTTCTTCATCATCATCATCTATAACAATTACAAACACAACTAACAACCCCAATTCTACTTGATCAAATGTAGAACGGTTACTCAACAATAACAGGGATCACACGATCCTTGAGGCTGAATACAGACTACGCTAGGCGTTTACAAGAACAACCATACGCCTGGACACACACTTTTTCTAGTTGACTACATTTTTCTGTGCACACATAAAACCTAGACCCTGTATCTCTTTATATAATAGAGACACCTAGGGTTTACAAAGACTCCTAACTTTATTCATTATCTTTTAAGCCCTTGTAGTTTCGTATTGCTTTATTCTTCATTAACTGTTTTGTATTTATCAACTCAATATAAATCCCAATAATCTTCCCCTAGTTGATAATTACAAAACATTCTTCTAGATCTTCCATGAATGAAACAATCTTCCCCTTATGCTCATATCGTGAACTTACATAACATGTTGTACCACTAAGGATCTTCAAGTTGCAAAACTTCTATGTACTTCTTCCCCTTTTTGTCATTATCCACTAGGAGACGTTAAGTAGATGCAACTTTGATTTTGACAACCACTAACCAATATCACACTTCCAATCCAGCCTTCCAATGTCTCGAATTACCCTCCATGAAGAACACCAAAAAGCTTACTAAAAATGAATTCAAGATAGTGGAAACCAAAACTATCAGTAGCAATAATGACTAGCAGTTATAAAAACCTTCCCCTCAAATGGTGCATGTAAATGATTAAACACCTTATAATATGTTTCCTCTGAAATCCATGTGTTAACCATTTGAAATAACCATAAGAACGTTTCGAATAACTAACCACTATAGCAACGAACACCATGTAGTACCATCCATGAACGAGCACCAAAAAGCGTACTAAAAATGAATACAATAGTATTTTAGACCAAGCAGTAGTAACTTTGAAGAATAGTTCTAAGGTTTAGCAGTAGAAACCATGTAACAGTAGTAATCTTCCCCTTAACATGATAACTACTTTACCAATTTTTCCAATCATCATCAAAGTCCAAACAATAAGTGTAACAATACCTGAAATCTTGAACTTTGAAATCAAAACATGTATACTGTGTGTGTTTTATCCAACATTTCTCAAACCATCCGAGATTCAAACTGATCATAGTAGTACTTTAAACGCAGCAGCATATACCAATAACCATTAGCAGCATTAAAAATCTTCTAGTAAACAGGCAGCTTAAATCAACTAGCACCACTAATTTATCAAGTCGAGTAGCATTAAGCTTTAACCGGCAATATTAACGAGTAGAAAAATGAGCAGTGTTAACTTGAAACAAGCAGTACTAAATTCAAGCTAGCAGTACTAACTCGTGAAAGCAGCACTAATAATGAGCAGTACTAACGTAGTTAACAACTAGTAGCATTAAGATTGAAGATCAGCACTAACTTACCACGTAGCAGTATTAACACAATAATCAGAATAAACTTACCAGTAACCCTATTCAAAAACCACGCAAAGATCTACTCCCATCAGTTTTAGCTTTACTGCCAAACCAGTAACGTCATCAATATTCTTGTCCAAGCAATCAGTAACTTTAGTTCATCCACAAGTAGACTTATATCCATAACAGTAATGTTACAATCTTTCCTCAGTCTCTACATGAAGATCTACTTCCAACATCCAAATTACAACCGTTAAACCAGCATTCCCAATCAGAACGAAAACCAAACGTGCTTCAATCTAGGGTTTATTGCATCAGTATTCAATAATGAACAAATGCATCAGACCAGAACCCGAAACCCTTAATGGAATTAAGTCAATCGACACAAGAGAAAACCAAACCTTAAAACCCTTTGTGGTTTGTAACTGGTCTTATCTCCAATAAATCATTAAACAAATTGCAGCAGCAGTAATTTAAACTCACAACAGTAGTAACTTGATAACTTTAACATACAAACAAGAACCAGTAACTTCAGTTAAACTATGCGTGGGTCTTTTTCCAAGAGAAGTAGAGTTATACCAGCAACCCTAGTCTCTACTGCAGTGAATTATATACAATCGTATTTAACATAATAAGTATGATTGTTTAAATAATGAACCAGCCCCACAATCCAGCTAGAATAAATCCATATGCCACCAACCCATGATCATAGAATTGAGTGAGAATAATAAATACACCGACCAATTGATGAAAACAATCTCACCAACCCACAATCAATTCGTACGAGGTTATTAATTGTAAATAAATCAACCGTATGCACTATGCGACACAACAATGAATAATTTTTACCATGATGTATTATGTCGCCATATAAAACAAAGAGGTTGATATTCATGAAACTTTGAATACAACAAGATTATCTTGAATAAATACCTTTTTGTCTTGAACAGATCCAATCGTTGAATCAACAGAAGATATGAATAAGGAAAGTCGTTTAATAGAAAACACTAAATAATCCGATAAACATGAAGAACCCTAGAAAACTGATCAGACCTTCTTCAAAGCTGCTTCTCATCGACAGTAAACCTTGCAATATCCTAGATCACGAGCTCCTTGAGCTCTGATACCACCTGATAGAATCGTTTAGAACTCGAGATTTATTAGATCTCATCTAGGGATAACAATAAAAAAGACAACAATAACTAATCAAAGAACAATTGTTATTGTAAATAAGGTTTCGTCATCATCATCATCTATAACAATTACAAACACAACTAACAACCCCAATTCTACTTAATCAAATGTAGAACGGTTACTCAACAATAACAGGGATCAAACGATCCTTGAGGCTGAACACACACTACGCTAGGTGTTTACAAGAACAACCATACGCCTGTACACACACTTTTTCTAGTCGACTACATTTTTCTGTGCACACATAAAACCTAGACCCTGTATCTCTTTATATAATAGAAACATCTAGGGTTTACAAAGACTCCTAACTTTTTTCATTATCTTTTAAGCCCTTGTAGTTTCGTATTGTTTTATTCATCATTATTTTTTTTGTATTTATCAACTTAATATAAATTCCAACAACTTACTTTAGTAATATCATAAGTTCTAGATCAAGAAACAAATGTTAATGATTTGAGATGACTTAATACATGTCTCAAATTAACATGTATCAGAAACAAAAGGGAAGAAGAATAAAGTTCAAGTCATATGATCATTAACCGTTAATGTTTGTTGTTTTGGTTCAATCAACGGACAAACAACTCATGTATTATAGGGAGGCAAGTAGAAAGACTTTTTTTTGGCGAAAAACAAATAATATTGATATTCATATGGATCTGAAGATCCAATTGAGATACATATGAAAGGTTGTAAGTGGACAACCTTGAAACTACATTGAATAGTATCACATCCTTTGGACGAACTTGAACTACAACACACCTTCGCATCACATTGAAAAAAAACCATATGAAAAATACTTTAACCCTTGAGTGAGTGAAAATAACAAGAATATAAAGCTTGAGATTCATTGTGAAAACTCTTGAAATTGAAAGTACCACTTGAGCTTGTGTAATCTCTTGAACTTGAAAATACCACTTGAGCTACCATAAAATCAAAAAAAACAACACCCCCTAACTTTTAATCAACCTAGCACCTATAACCTCCAAACACCAAACCACCAAGCACCTAACCACAAAAATGGGCAAACACCTTGTGAAAGACATGGAAACGGCCGCTAAGCAGAAACTTGAAATCGAAACCACACCTCTAACACCAACTCGTGACACATTGGACCTACTACAATTGAAGTGAATGGGACATATGTAGAGGAAGACAAGATGGTAGAAGGAGGCCCGTCGGAACAACAAAGGAATCGAAGCCGAATGTCATTCACCAAAAGAATAGTCAAGACAACGCAATCCGACGAGGTGGTGGGTCAGCGAGATGCGAGAATGATAGATGGAGAAATACAAAGGTTGGAGATATCAAAGTCGTTCAGGGCACCGGATACAAGTAGAGCGAAACAACCATGACCTAACATAGTGATTAGATATGTCATATCACTGACATGAATCTGATGGCCAAAGATGGTGAGTTTGAAACTGAAAATCCAGATCTGAAACTCTTGAAAGTGAAAAAAAGAAAAAACATTGTGAAATTTTTGAAAGTGAAAAAGGAAAGAAACATTGAAATGAAGAAACTACATTTAAAAAAGAGAATGAGTGCCCTCCGAACCACCGGCGGAAGCCGTTGGCCGGAGGCGTAGATCTGAATATTGGATTTGATAAAGTAGAAAACGGTTGCTAGACGATTACTTGTCGGTGTTAACTACCTTGAAGCTATATGCATGCTCAAGTGGGAGTTTGTAGCATTATGTACATGAATGTAACATATTAAATACTGCCAATAATATACGAGACTATGGGGTCACACACAATAACATGAGACTTCCATTTTATGTATTTATTGTGAATGCATAAGTAATCTATTAAGGCGAAATCAGGCTTGTGCTTAATCAGTTGGACTGATTAAATAAGTAATGCGCTTAAACCCAAGAACCAGATGGAAAGCCCATCTGGCCCTCCTCCAATTCATACACCTCATAAGTGGTTGTATTGGGTTTGGACTATATCCATTACTTAGAAAAAAGATAAGTATATTATTGAATAATATCATATCTTTTTGTTGTGGTAATTATCTTATAATATTTAAAGTATATACAATATTTAGATATAGTGATCATCCTTTAAGTGTATTATAAATACCTTAACTAGAAATTAAGGTTTATCACTCATTATTTTTACCTAGGGTTTTTGAACCCCCCCTCCTCCCCTCTCTTTGGTTTTCGGCCGAGCACACAGATACACACACTTGTGTTTGTTAAATATTGATTCTGATCATTGTTGTGGTGTTACAAGATCAAGCATAAGTATCCTACTGAAGTTTTCTGAGTGTTAGTGTGGACTAGCCGTGGATTAGCTTATACTATTGATCTACCTGTTCGTGGTTGTACTCCTCTCCAAATCACTTGGTACACAATTGTTGTTGTTGTTTTATTTTGATTAGTCATACACATGTAATTGGACCACTGACATGGAAAAGGTTTTAAAGAGTTTATGCTTCCACTGTAATATTTATTAATGTCTATTTAATTGTTAAATAATTTTAATTTATAACCACGTTTTCCATCAACTTGAACCTATGGTAGCTTACTGTAAGAAAACTGCCTAACCTTGACCCACATGCAAGAAAACAATTGATCAACGGATGACCGGGTACGATGGAAAAGAGAATTAAACGAATGAAAGTATGAAGACATAGATACACAAGTATATATGCACAAACATCCGTTGTAATTAATTGTCTTTTTTTTAGTAATAATATTTTACCACGGGTAATCTTTTTACCAAAAAAAATATATGCACAGACAATTTAACACTATTATACACCATCGCCGTTATACACCAATCATCTGCTATTTATATTATCACTGTCATTAACTAACTTTAAACATTTATTTTGAGGTCGCAAAGATACATACAAAGATCAATTATTTATATATAAAAAGTCAAATCTTGCAAGGGAAAAAAAAAGAGTAACAAAAGAATAACTCAATTTTGTAATATAAAAGGTACTAGTGTAGTAGTTACATGTGATGAAACGTGAAAAGAAAGTTGAAAAGTTGGAAGTGCATGCTTTTTTTTTTTTTTTTTTTTTTTTTTTTTTTTTTTTTTTTTTTTTTTTAAAAAAAAATGTGCAAAGCACCCAACCGTATATTTATACCTTTATTACCTCTTCTTCCTCTATTACACTAGATAAAGTCATAAAACTATAAAAGAATATAACCAATAATTAATTAATTGTTTGCTAAAAAATAATAATATTAATTAATTGAAGATTACTTTATTTTATTCATAGTTAAAACAACAAGTAAAATTTCAACATTTAACATAACATACAAGATTTTTAAACTAAACAAGGCTAAATGGTAACGTAGCCGTCAAAGGATTATAATCATCGTGACAAATGTTACATTTTTGGGTTATGCATTCACAATGACATATCATTTCTTAAAATCTTTTTTCAATATTTTATGTTCGAGCATGTACAAGTTTTTAATATCTTTCTCAATATCGGGGTCTTAATGGCTAACAAGTATCAAATAGACAAATAATGTAACCTTGATCGATCGATTTAACAATGTACGTAGTTTTCTGAAGTTGTGTATATGAGATTAAAACAATATCGTATTTCATGAATTGTTGGCGCGAGCAAATAACTATAGCGTTGCAGTCTCTCACCTGTATGATCGAAGTACATTTAGTTGCACATGTTCTTTTTAACGTTCATTAGAATGAGGAATAGATATAGATTATAGTGGAACAATCATACTATTATTGACTTGTTGCAAATTAAATTTATTGTCTGCTGGTGCCCAGGCTTTGTACCCATATTGGTTATGTTGTTTGTGTCTATTGTTTATTTTCTCCAACATATTTAAGTGTTTTCAATTATAATCAGACCCACAAATCTAGCATGGACCCAACATTCCTTCCCTCTCTATATGTTAACTTTTTACATCTTCCCTGATCCCTTTTCATAGTTTTAAGGTTATTTTGGATAGATTTATGTGTAAACAATAATTTTTGAGCCAGATAAGTGACAGGTGAGTGTAGTAAATAAGCTAGCTTGTTTATAAGTTAAGAACATTCTTGAGCTTGCTAGCTAGATAGAAACTGGACAAATGAGCTCGATACATTAACACCTCTCCATTTACCTTTTTTTTATCTAACTAGTTGGTGGTCTACATTCATTTTTGTACATGTTGTGCCCAAATGAATGTAGACCACCAACTAGTTACATAAACATGCATCATGTATACTAGTGTGCATACACTTGTGTGTATGCATATGTTTGAAAAGTAGTAAAAAAAATAAAATAAATAAATAATCATGCTTCTTGGGTTTTACCATCCATGTGTGACGGGATATTCCCTTATCAGTTCGTCCACATCTACCCTTTCTTTTGTCATAACATGCATGCACCGATCCATCTAGTAAATTAATGATCGGCTTTAAAATATTAATATATAGAATAATTGAATGTTAATGCGAACTTTGGAAGTATAATATTTCTTCGTTAAATACACTCTAGGTTGCCCAATACTTTTCATCGAAAATCAGATTATTATACATAAAAATGTAATCGAGATAGAGATGAGATCAATATAGATCTCATATTTGTCATAGAACCAATGGACCAATCATAGCCACCCATTTTTATTTTCCATCTTTTTTTTAAAAACAACATATCTTGCAAACGGTAAATCTTCAAGCTACAAAAAAAATACCATCGCGACGAGAATTAAATGATCTTTCTATAGATATGCATTGTTATATACTTTCGACGAACTTTTTTTTTTTAATTTCCGCCCAGAAAAAATCATATATGATTCGTAAAAATCATATATGATTCGTATCTATAGAAAGATAATTTAATTCTCGTCGCAATGGTATTTTTTTTGTAGCTTGACGATTTACGGTTTGCGAGATATTTAAGTTTTAAAAAAAAGGTGGAAGTTTATTTTTTTTATTTTGATAAAAAAAATGAGTGGCTAAGATTGCTTGATGGGTTCTATGGTAAAAGTTGGATCTATAAAGAACTTTTGCCAATGTGATCGAGATAAAGTTTAATTGAAACCGATAGTTTAAGTTGAGCCAAGAAGGCATGCTGTTTTTCTTTTGCTTATTAATTTCTACTCGTGCATATATATACAAACAAAAATGTATGAATACATATACCATTTAGAACTTAAGACAGGGAAATGAAAGGTTAGATACCGATCCGGCCGTTGCATAACCTAATTAGTGGAGTATAATGCTAGTTTGTTAATTAAACGAAACAAATATGCATGACATAATCACATCTATTTTGCAACCACCGCTCACATTTATCAAACCTATTTACCAATTACCCAACCATATACTCCTTCATTTAATCAAGCATAACATTATATAACTTTACAAATGGCGTTGAAAGAATAAAGTTATTACGTAGTATTAACTAATTACTTAATTATAAATGGTAATAAATGTGATTAATTAGAAACCAACAAGTAATTAAGAACACTTATTGACGATATAAATACTACAGTACTAATTTGAAACTTACATGGTTACATTACCAACCATGGATTTTTAATTTGTATTTAACATAAGCATTAAAAACATAATATTTCAGCAATTATAGTAGCTTTTACCTATAACATTAAACTTTATATGATCCTTTTTTTTTTTTTTTTTTTTTAATTTTAATCTGTAGAAATCCTCTATTTGCAATCTAGCAGTAATATCATTTTTCGTTTGAGCTTTAGATCAGAATCAAACGATGAATACAATATTTAATGCAATTCTTTAATAAATCAATGAACAATGTATCGTGAAATTTCTCAGTGTTAATTAATTCGTAAAAACATTGACATAACTACATACGAGTAATAATTTCTTCACATTAAAAAAAAAAAAAAAAAAATCAATTAATGACAACAGTTAAAAATAGAAAGATAGTACTCCGTAATACGTATGGTTTGTTAGTATTGAATTCATAATTCACCGGTGATGACATCCATTTTCTTGACTTTCTTTACACGTTCACTGGAATCAATATCCTCCACCGGATCACACATTGCATTAAACATCACCATCAAATCGACCGAAATTCGACTAAAACTCGGCGTTTTCCGCTTGTTATTCATTGGTACCGATCTAGGTTTTCTTGGTGCCGGTGGACATGTTGTAATTATGGGAATTTTCTGATCTGAAGAAGTTGGCGTGGTTGGTTCATCGTCTTCGTTGACATCTTTTATATTCGACGATAATTCGATCGTTAAAGATGAAATCTTTTCGTTATGTTCTTTTTCTTGATGTTGGTTTGTTTGTTCTTGGTTTTTTAATGCATTATTTGGTTGTTCCAATGTTGTTGTTGGAGAATTTTGGTTGTGTTGTTCTAGGTTGTTGTCGGATATCATGGTCGGAGATGCTGGCCGGAGATGATGGTTAAAAGGGTTGGGGCACTGAAAACAATGAAATGGATGTGAAAGATAGAAAGGGAGAGTTGTGTCGTATATGATATAGTTTGCATTTGGCATGGGATGGGATGGAGTTTGAGTGTGACTTACATTTTAATCAATAAGAATCATTTCACTTTTTTGAGCTAAGTTGACATTTTACAAAATGTTACCTAATTTTTTTTACCCACAATTTTAAATATCTTACAATATTTATACAGCAGGACTTGAACTTACAAAAATTTGGTTGGGAAACTTCTCACACAACATAAGTTGCCGTATGTTAGTTAGTGTATTTATTTATAAATATATATTCAAGCACTCAACCATAACCTAAATAGTTTACTTGTTAAGTTGTTAGACATTTGATGTTTTTACAAATTAGAATTCTTGTGTTCAAACTATATATTAGGATTGAGAGCGGCCAAGTAAGAGGTTTGAAAACAGTCGCAAGACTATGTCAGAGACTCGTTTACCCTGAAAAAATAAACAGAGAAAAACCTCGTATGTTTATATTCAAGCACTGACTCATTCCTTAATATCACATTGTATATTATTTGAGATTTGAACATATGATATATATTGGCTATCATATTTATTGATCTCACTTGTATAGCCAAGAACACCAATTTCGTAATACGAGTATTGTGGTAAGATGTTGTTAACTTAGCATAACACTAAAAACAGCATTAATACTCACATTTTTTACCTCATAGTAATAACACTGGAAACTAAGTTCAAACCAAATCCAAAACCAACTGAAACGCTAATGCATATATGCACATCTAACATATCCAACAATGCATAACAGAACAAATTAAGTGTGTAATCAAGTTGTTTATTTATTATAAGTTTTAATTCAATATCATAAAGATAATTTACAAGAAATTCATGACATAACAATATTGTTTGTTTAAGGAAGAGCGATTCAACAGAAGAAGAGATATATAGAGGTTAGTACACATGGCATAGAGAACATTTAAACCGTCTAATTCGGCGAAGGATCCAATGCAAAACACAGAAACAGTAAACACAAAAAACAAACACTAAGACACATGCATCTTATAGTCGACATTTTTTTTAATCCTGTTTTACTTCTAATTAACAAACACACCCCTCTACTTTACCATAATTCCACCAACAACGTTCAAGTTCCGTCCCTGCATGTTATAACAAAAGTGAATGAAATCGTTACATTAGTTTTGTCAATTGAATGTTATAACAAAAGTACTAAATTCATTAGTCAATGACTAACAAATGGTAATTGTTCGTGTATATGTCCGAACTATTGGCACCGGACAATATCCACTTGTGCAGAGCAAAACAGCACCATCCGGTATAACCTAAGTGTAAAGCAGCAATATTATAATAAACACCTCGGGAAAGACCAAGATGTCTCATCACCTAGGTAATGACCACGGACCGGTGGTTAATAACATAAACCAGGCATGCGCCGTCATCCCGGTTTCCATGGGCCATGGTTCCCCATACGTGTACAGTAGCCTACAGACCTAGTATAGGTATATATCGGCTCTCCACTTCCCCATGGTGGTCAGGTACATCGGTTGTGGTATTATAAATACCCAACCTCATTCATTGCATAACTCATCTAATTTCTCCCTCATTTATTACTCACATTTATTTCATACTCACCTTTGATCTAAACATCCAACTTATTCTCTCACCGGAGTTTGGTCTTGGGATAAAACCCAAGGCGAGGCTAACGTGTGCTGCTCTGGTTTCAGGCTCGTTAAGCTCAAGATCTGGGCCAAGAAGACCTAGTGCAAGACTTTACCTCAACAAATTAGCGCCATCCATGGGACCCAAATTTCAATCTACCAAGAGCTCAGAATGACGGGTCCCAGTCCCAGTACACCAATTAACCGAACGGACAGACCGGAGGTCTCTGGTAGGAATACCACAGACCCTTCAAATCATAGGAGTATCATAGAGGGGCATTTATCAGCCCTCAAAGAACTTCTGAAACAACAAGGCAACCGTGATTTAATCAAACCCATGTTATTAAACTTTGAAAATGAAGTGACTGAAATGGAGGAAGAAGAAGTTGAGACAAGACGGAACAATAAGGGGAAAGCGGTGGTAGATGATGACTTGAGCAAACCGTTCAAAGAAGTGATAAAATGGCCGTTTACAAGAAGGATCATAGAGTTCTCGGCTCCCAAGCATAAGATGCCGGCGAATCTCAAGTTGTATGATGGGACGAGCGACCATGATGATCATATCAACCATTTTACAGGAGCAGGAAACCACGAAGAATGGCCAATGCCCGTGTGGTGTCGCATGTTTCAGCAAACCTTGGACGGAAAGGTCAGGGGATGGTTTGATAAGCTACCCACCGGAAGTATTGACAGATGGGACGAACTCCAAAGGAAATTTCTCAATAGGTTTAGCATACTAAGGGCATGTGCTAAAGACCCCACGGAGATCAACAAAATCCATCGGAGGGCCAATGAAAATCTTATAGATTTTAACGAAAAATGGGTGAGCGAGGCAAACTACTTTCCAGATGTCCTAGAGATAACGCGGATCTCCTCTTTCATGAACGGCCATCATTGTCCAGAGTTGGCCAAGAAATTCTCGGATAGTATTCCTAAAACCGATGAAGAAATGATGCAAAGATTCGATGACTTTATTCGTTCGGAGGAAGCCTTTCGGAGCACTGAATTGCCAAAGGAAGAATACTCACGCAAAGATGTGATGGGTCAGCAACCTGTGAGACAAGAGAGGTACCACAAGAACCAACATTTCGATGATAAAAGAAGAATGGGGCCCAGGCATTACCACCATCCTAGAGAGTATCATACCCTGTACGTGGCACCTAGGTATGAACCATACAGGAATGGGGGAAATGGATTCAAGGATGGTAAACATAGGCTAACACCAGATGCTTTGGTGAACACCCCCAAGGAAATACTCGCTACGGACCATCATTTACATTTTCCTCAAACCCCTCCACTCCCAGGCACTCCTAGGAGGGAAATTTTGGATCGGTACTGTGACTATCACGGTGAGAAGGGTCACTATATCAATGATTATTATCAGCTCAAGAAACAACAGGAACTGGCTCTAGAGTCCGGCAAGCTGAATCACCTGATCAAGGACGTAAGGCAGCAGGGAAAGGCCAGCACAAAAACAATGGTCCTCAGAAGGAAAATGTAATCAATATGGTTGATTTCACGGGAGAAGTTCGGAAGAAAAATACGGTTGTCACGGAAGAAGCCTGGATGAATGTCCCCATAACCTTCCTTCCGGTAACAACGGAAGACTTGTCCGAAGCAGCTATTGTCATAGAAGCAGAAGTCGAGAGATATCTTGTAAAACGGATCCATGTGGATGAAGGAGCTTCAGTAGAAATCATGTACAAGCAATGCTTTGATAACCTTCATCCATCCATTAGAGTTAGAATGGTGGAAACACAGACAACCTTGTCAGGATTCTCGGGTGAACAGGTCAAACCTTTGGGGAAGATAGAGCTCGAGGTGTGCTTCGGTAGCGCTGGTTTGTGCAGCAGGATGACCATAAAGTTCATAGTGGTATCCGTGTCCTCCCCGTACAATATCATATTAGGAAGAAGTGGATTAAAAAAGTTACGCGCCATCCCCTCTACTATCCATTCTATGATGAAGTTCCCTACACCCAAAGGAATAGCCACCTTGGTAACTCAATCGGCCTCAATATATGAATGCAGGGCAGAAAAAAGAAGGATGATAGAAGATGGTCCAAAGGAAGATGATAAGAAAGATGTTGGTTTAACGGAGGAGGTTCTTGTGAACCCAACCTTCCCAGACCAACTCGTTACCATTAGGCGAAACCTTTCGGCATCAGGTTCGTCCGGATTGAAATCTTTCCTAAAAAGGAGTTTGGATGCTTTTGCATGGGAACCATCAGATATGACCGGGGTGCCTCGTCGCATCATAGAACACACACTAAATACCAACCCGTCAATCACACCAATCAGCCAGAAAATAAGAACTTTTTCTGCCGAAAAAAGCCAAGTAGTGATCAAAGAAGTGCATGAATGGTTGAAGGTAGGAATAGTTCGGCCAGTTCGATATCCAACATGGATATCAAATTCGGTGTTGGTAAAGAAGGGAGACGGAAGCTGGAGGATGTGTATTGATTTAAAAAAAACCTCAATTCTGCATGCCCAAAGGATTATTATCCCCTCCCAGAGATCGACTTGAAGATTGATTCGGTAATCGGATCCAAGTATAAGTGCTTTTTGGATGCCTACAAGGGATACCACCAGGTACAAATGTTCCAGGAGGACGAGGAGAAAACGGCCTTCTATACCGATCAAGGGACCTTCCGTTACATTAAGATGCCGTTTGGGTTGAAGAACGCCGGTGCAACTTACCAATGATTGGTATATTCAGCTTTCCACTCACAGATTGGCCGGAACCTAGAGGCTTACGTTAATGACATGGTCATCAAGAGTCCTACAGAGAAAGTGTTGCTGGCTGATGTAGCAGAAACCTTTGACAACCTCCGGCGAATTAATATGAAGTTCAATCCTAAGAAATGCTCGTTTGCCGTTGAAGAAGAAAAGTTTCTAGGATACATGATAACATCTGAGGGTATCCGGACGAATCCAACAAAGACAAAGGTTGTCGTCAACATGGCATCACCTCGGAGTTGGAGAGAAATACAAAGTTTGTCGTGAAAGTTGGCAGCTCTAAACCGCTTCCTCGCCAGGTCGGCTGAGAAATCATTGCCTTTCTTTGAAACTTTGAAAAATATCACCAAAGAAAATAAGGACGAGTACCGCTGGTCGGAAGATGCAGAGAAAGCTTTCCAAGAGCTCAAGAAGATTATCATCAACCTCCCATCTTTAGCGACCCCCCTGCCAAAAGAAACTCTTTGTGTCTACTTGGCCGCTGTGAGGGAGGCAGTTAGTGCAGTGTTATTGGTTGAACGGAATGGTGGGCAACATCTGATACACTACATTAGCAGGACCTTAGATGAAGCCGAACGAAATTATGCTCCATTAGAGAAGCTGGCCTTATCCCTGTTACACACATCAAGAAGACTCAGACGATATTTCGAAGCTCACCCTATCAAGGTCATCACTAACTAGCCGATCAAGCAAATCCTAAGTAAGGCTGAATCATCTGGAAAATTAGCAAAGTATGCGATCGAGTTGGGAACGTATGACATAGTTTATGAACCCAGAAACGCCATCAAAGGACAAGTTCTAGCAGACTTCATCAATGAAGTCCCTGTTGATAGCAATGGAAAATGGTGGAGCAAATCACAACCGAACCAACAAGTCCGGATGAGAAGGATGATTGGACGCTCTATACAGACGGAGCGTCCAGCAAAAGTGGTTCCGAGGCAGGTTTGGTATTAATCAGCCCAACAAAGAAACAATACACATACGCGCTAAGGTTGAACTTCGAAAGCAAGAACAACCAGGCAGAATACGAGGCGTTGCTAGCCGGGCTAAGGATGGCCAAGGAGATGAAGGTATCGTCACTATCTATGAAGGTGGATTCCAAGCTGGTCGCCAGTCAAATCAGTGGTGATTTTGTAGCCTGTAGTGAGAACATGGTCAAGTACCTGGCCGAAGCGAAAAACTGCATAAGCAATTTTGAAAACTTTCGGATAGTAAACATCCCTCGCAACAAGAATCAGAAGGCCGATGTGCTCAGTAAGCTTGCCTCGGTAGCATTCAATCATTTAACAAAAGAAATCTTGGCGGAGGTGTTAAGCAAGCCATCGGTGGAAGTGGCAGAGGTTAACTCGATAGTAGAAGAGGACAATTAGATGACTCCAATTGTAAAATGTTTGAAGGAAGGAATTTGGCCGACTAACAAGAACGAAGCTCGTCTCATTCGGATGAAAATTAGTCAGTACACCATGGAAGGAGACATACTCTTCAAAAAATCTTACCTAATGCCTATGCTGCGGTGTGTTGGTCCCTTGCAAACCAATTATGTCATCCGAGAGATGCACTTAGGAGCATGTGGGACGCATTTCGGTCCACGGTCAGTAGTGGCCAAGGCAATACGGAAAGGGTACTACTGGCCGACCATGCACCGTGATGAAAGGGAAGAAATACAGAAATGCAATTCTTGTCAGATACACTCTCCCGTGCCTAAGTGATAAGGATTTATTTGGTAACTTTTTAAGGGGTCATTTAAGCCAAAAATCGAGTAAATGTGATCAAATATTGCCTCAAATCATTTCTTTTTGTATTCTAGGTACTTGGGACGAGAATTATGTAAAATGGCACTTTTGGAGCATATTTGGATGATAAAGTGAATAAAACGACGAAGTCGCAAAAAGTACATCAGACATGGGAGTCTGACGGCGTCACTAGACACAACGTGACGACGTCCCTTGTAAATTCATGGAGGATTTCTAGTGTTGAGCTAACAAGTGACGCTTCAGAGAGTTTTGGTGACTTTACAACCTGACGCCGTCAGGTACAAATTGAAGATGGACGTCGCGCTTTAAGTCAACAAGAGACGCCCCAGAAGGATTTTATGAGTGACGGCCTCAGATCCCTTTCTGACATCATCAGAGCGGCGATTACACAGACGAAACCCTAATCCAAGGCGAGTTGACGGCGTCAGAGGCTATAACCTGACGCCGTCAGAACTGTATTCCTATATATATTTTCGAGTAAATTGCAAAAATCATCCTTGTGGTTTGGCCATATTTCACATTTCGTCCTTGTGGTTCAATAAGTGCAAAGATCGTCCTTATTTTGCACTGTTACGTGCACTTTTGGTCCTTTAACAGTGAAATTTGGCAAACCACAAGGACGATTTTTGCAATGATTGAGGACCAAAAGTGCACGTAATAGTGCAAAATAAGGACGATCTTTGCAATTAATGAACCACAAGGACGAAATGTGCAATTTGGCCAAACCACAAGGACGATTTTTGCAATTTACTCAATATTTTCGAATGTTTTCATGGAAAGGTGTGAAACTTTTTGGTAACACTTTAGAGGCAAAACACTAGTCGAATTTCAGCAGCTTTGTAAGGGTTTTTCAACCCTTGAACCTCATGCTTTATTGAATATAAGTTATTCGTTTAATCATTCAATATGTCTATGTATTGTTTGATTACTTGTTTATCTTTTCTTCTATCTATCATGCTAGCTTAAGTTTATTTGTGTTTGCTTAGATCTAATGAAACCTAGTTGTTGATCATTGATGTGTTGTCTATTGTTTAGTTGATTGCCTCACGTTAGGCTAAGAAAACTGGCTGACCTCTTATATGTAACTAGCTTTGAACGTCTTAGAAAACGCAACCGTAGAGTGCACTATTGGTTTTTCTCGTTGTATTTATTGCGTGAATTGCGGCTTGTAGATCCTAGATAACTTAATAGACTTTAAGGGATTTGGGGGAGACTAAGATTCATAGAGTTGGGGACTTCGGCACCACCCCACGACCAATATTAAAGAATACAACGCTTCAACTAAAACAAGGACGTGACAATTTTACAAATCAATAGGAGATAACTAGGGAGTAATTAAGTCTAAGTAAACACGTTTGTTTACCATAAGAGTTACCACCAAATTTACTTTTCCTTGTCATTAGTTTAATTTTAGTTTTATAATTAGTTTTGGGTTAGTTGATTAGAAAATAATTCCGCCCACTCTTTCAAAAACCGAGATATTTAATATGCTTACTAAAAAATATAAAAAATACAAAAAGAATCATCCCTCACCTCTAGACCTATGTCGACATACATTTTAACCTAACGACACTATTCCCCTAGAGAACGATCAATCCCCCGGATTTACCTATACTACACTACAACGGTCAGGTACACTGCCTGGAGGATTGCAAAACTTCTTAAGATCCCTTGAGAAGTAAAACCTTTTGCGAGGTCTTGCAAATCCCACATCACTAAGCTTCCAAAGAATCTCATGACCTCAATCATGGCCCCTTGGCCGTTTTACCAATGGGGCATGGATGTTCTTGGTCCATTGCCAGCAACCCTGGGCAAAGTGCAATATGTCATAGTAGCCAGCAATTACTTTACAAAGTGGATCGAAGCTAAACCTCTCGCCAAACAACCAGAAAAGAAGTAAAGAAATTCGTGTGGGAAAATATTGTGTGTCAGTTCGGTCTACCAGGTGTCATAGTCACGGATAACGAAACAAACTTTGTCAAAGATCCCTTCAAAAGCTGGTGCGAAAGATTGAAGATAAGGCTGGGATAAAGACACATCTGGGTAGAGAAAGGGCCGGCTGGGTTGATGAACTGCCCAATGTTCTATGGGCGCACCGAATGTCGCTAAAAACAAGCAATGGTGAGACGCTGTTCAGCCTCACATATGGGAGTGAAGCGGTGATCCCTGCTGAAATAGGAATGCCCACACATAGAACAATGATGGTGCACGAAAGAACGAATGATGAGGAAAAGCGCCTAAACCTGGACTTGTTGCAAGAGAGAAGAGAAGCTGCGGTGATAAAAGAAGCAAAGTACAAAGCAAAGGTCGAACAGTATTACAACAGGAGGGTTCGACCGATCTCCTTCAAAGTGGGAGAACTTGTATACCACAAAAATGAAGCAATCCGAGTGGAGAATTTAGGTAAGCTTGGACCCAATTGGGAAGGCCCTTATAGGGTAATAGAAGCCTTTCAAAAGGGCTCTTACAAGTTGATGACAATGGAGGACAAAGAAGTGCCGCGCACATGGAATGGAATTAATTTAATAAAGTGTTATTTGTAAGAAATGTTGTAATCCTCTCGTTTTAAGCAATATGAATGACAATTTTGCTAGGCCCAACATGGGGACGATAGTAATTTTCCGGCATGATTAATCGCTAGATATAATTCTTTTGTGGCTCCGGCGGACGGCTAGCTACCTCCAACCGAGATGTGTAGTCAGTGTCTAAAGAAA
>CP139506.1:138668499-138995999 GCA_021014915.2 Artemisia tridentata subsp. tridentata
CATTTTATTCTACAATTATGACAAATTATTTAGACTCTTTACACAGTAATTAGTGAAAAAAAAGTATATACAACATCAATTTTCTAAAATATGTTCTCTGTTAAATACTTGGTGATGCTGTTGTACAAGACCTTATTGCTTACATCTGGATTTAGTCTGGATGACCCGAACAAATTTGGAAACATAATTCACATGATGTTGAAGCTTTTACAAAGTTGGTACCAATGGTCAGTCTGTGTTGCGTTTAACTCAAATGGGCCAAAATGGTTAAAAATAATCAACTTCTATGTTGGTCAATTTAATATGCTACACACAATAATACAATATTGTGTCAACAGCTTTGAGTTGCAGTCCTTCCTCAATAGTTGCACTTTTTATAGCATCCACATTATTGAGATGAACTTAATACACCAATATAAGAAATTAATATTGCTACGCGGATTAAACCGTAAACACATTTATAAACTTATTACTTCCGTTAACCCATACATGCCCAAAAGCCCCGCCGCAACATGGCGGGTGCTACCTTTCTCGCTATAAACATAGGTAGGTTAGACAATTTATAACTATTATAAGCCTGGCCCAATGGGCCGCTTTTTTAGGGTTGCACTTATATTAGTTAATACGTCCTCCACCACTTATATTATAGTCACGGTTAAACTTGGGATACCTACTTTTGTTGTTCACCAATGGCGTATCTTATTTTACCGGGGAAACCCTTTACCCCGAAAAATCGATGGCCTATCTGTAAGAGTAAAAAGAGGGCAGTTTGGTAATCTTGTTTGTAAAACAAAATCATGTTTCTAAAAAGCAGGTGAAGAGCTGCTTTTGCAAAACCACAGGGCATGTTTGGCGCGAGAGATTATGGAGGCTTAAGATTATTTTTTTGAAAAATAAGCTTTGGTCAAAAAATAATATTTGTGTTGCAAACTAAGATTGTGAATTAATTTTAGAAAAATATAAGTTCCCAAAAAATAAATTTCCAGAACCAGCTTTTAAAAGATTATGGAGATTATTTTTCATAAATTAACTTATTTTAATCTTTTTCAGCAAAAACTAGAGCACCAAAATATATATATATATATATATATATATATATATATATATATATATATATATATATATATATATATATATATATATATATATATATATATACCTTTTTCAACACCAGCACTAGCAACATCTGTTTTTGCCAAACATGCCCATTACCCTTTATGAACCCCAAAAACGCAGATAAAGTTGTTTTCAATCTTGTTTTGCCAAACATTTAAAATGGATTATCTGCAAAACGCAACCCCAAAAAGCCAGCCCATACTGTGGTGGTATTTGTCTGGCCCATGCGAAAGTGGACTACTAACCGACTTTTTTTTTTTTTTTTTTTTTTTTTTTTAATAATATATTTGTTTCTTTTTTACAAACCACAAGTATAAAATAATCGAATACTCAAAAAAATCCCTTCCTCTTTCACATATCGTCTCCACAATCCATCATTAATCAGATCCCAGTTCAATTCATCAATCGACAACAGCAAGCCAAAACTCGCCGACATCATCCTAGTAAGTCTTTCAATTTATCAACCCTAACCTTTTTTTTTCAAAAAACATGGGAAAAAACGAATTCTTAACCCCAAAAGCAATAGCAAACAGAATCAAATCAAAGGGTCTCCAGAAACTCCGTTGGTACTGTCAAATGTGTCAAAAACAATGTCGCGATGAAAACGGGTTCAAATGTCATTGTATGAGTGAATCCCACCAACGTCAAATGGAAGTATTCGGTCAAAACCCGACACGTATAGTCGACGGATACTCCGAAGAGTTCGAAAACATGTTTTTAGACCATATGAAAAGGAGCCATAGGTTTAGTAGAATTGCTGCTACTGTTGTGTATAATGAGTATATCAATGATAGGCATCATGTTCATATGAATAGTACTCAATGGGCTACTTTGACCGAGTTTGTTAAGTATTTGGGGAAGACGGGGAAGTGTAAAGTTGAGGAGACGCCGAAAGGGTGGTTTATTACCTATATTGATAGGGATTCTGAGGCGCTTTTTAAGGAGAAGTTGAAGAATAAGCGTGCGAAAGCGGATATTGTAGATGAGGAGAAACAAGAGAGGGAGATAATGAGACAGATTGAACGAGCGGAGGAAAAGTTGGCGGTGGTGGATAAAAGTTTGGAATCTGAGGAGAAAAAGTATTTGATGAGAGATGAGACGGGTGGTGATGAGAAAAGGATTAAGTTAAGTTTAGCAAAAAATGTAGCTAAGGAAAAAGGTGAAGGTGGGTCGTTGGGTACGAGGTTTGTGTTTGATGAAGTGGAGGATGTTAAGGTTGGGAATGGGAAGGTCGAGAAAGGTAAAAAAGGGAATGGTGGTGGGTCGGTTTTGGATGAGTTGATTAAGGAAGAAGAGAAGGCGAAAGAGAGGAATAACCGAAAAGACTATTGGTTATGTGAAGGGATAGTTGTGAAAGTGATGAGTAAGGATTTAGCTGATAAGGGATATTATAAGCAAAAGGGTGTTGTGCGTAAGGTGATTGATAAGTATGTAGGTGAGATTGAGATGATCGAGAGTAAGCATAAGTTGAGGGTGGATCAAGAAGAGTTGGAGACGGTTATTCCCCAAATTGGTGGGGTTGTGAGAGTTGTGAATGGTGCATATCGTGGGTCGAATGCGAGGTTGTTGAGTGTTAATACTGATAAGTTTTGTGCGAAGGTGCAGATTGAGAAGGGTGTGTATGATGGGAGAGTTATTCAAGCGATTGAATATGAAGATATATGCAAAGTTGCTCAGTGAAGGGCTGTAGGTAAGCATTGTAAGCTTTTGATGTTATTGCTTGAAAGAAGTTCCTGTTTTCTACTGTGTTTGTGATGTAGTAAAAACATATCATTAATGGTTTATGCTGACTGCTTTAGTAATTTAATGATTTTGTTTTATATTGAGTGTGCATAGTTTAGAACATAATAGAACGTTATGTGTAGCTAATAGTTCAACATACATCACTATACCTGCCTTTGAAGGTCACTCGAAAGTTGATGCTTGCTGTAGGTATCTGGGTGTCACAAGCAACAGAATAGCTAAAATTAATCTGATCAACTTCTTAGAAGTGTTGTTTTTTGATCTTCTAACAAGGATAGAGATGTACTAGACCATAAATGTGTAAAAACACGTAGAGCATATATGTATGGTTATATGGTTATCGCAGAGAGCAAAATGGTGTAAAAACATATGTTAAGGGATTGTGTGGTTTGATGGATGATGAATGATGAATGATAGTAATAGCATGTTTGGTTTCCAGGAATACAAAATAATAATGCTTTACAAATTTGTGATAATCATACAAAACCCAATGACATGTTTTGGGGTTTTCTTTTGTAGTGGGGTGGGGGGCATTCTGGTTTTTCTTTTTTCTTTTCTGTTCAAAGACTACAAGAACATTTAACGTATTTGATTTAGCAGTTAGAATTCTGTTTCTGTCTTCTTATATCACTACTCGTAGAATTATTTATTGATTTGAAGCTATGAGCTGATTCTCATTGTCTCACTCTCCCTACAGCCTCTAGGAAGTATATTGCATAGAATTGAGTATTGGCATGAAGTGGTTTTCATTTGGTATGTCGGTTACTTCACATGGCCTTTTGTAATACATGCATGATAATCAAAATCGAACTCAGGGGAGTTTGCATTAGTTATATGATATCATTTTTTTTTTTTTTTTTTTACCTCTGTAGATTCTATAAGAAATCTAGTGTATCTGATTATTTTTATTTGAATGTTTGTTTTCTTCTAGATATGGTGATAGAAATGACATTGACTTCTGCTGTTAGCTACCTTGCATGCTGCAGGATATGTTACCTCATAAACTCACAGTTAATATTAGTGTATTACCTATTGCTCAAATTTTCTATTAATCCTAGGACCCACTACAAAATAGATAGAACTGATTAGAGAATCTCAAAAAGATATAGATGAATAAGTAAAAACTGATTAACATGGGGGTAGAAAGGCAGGCATATATGTTATCACGGCTTGTGATGTAGAGACCTAACAAGTGAAGGGAATGCTGTTGGCATGTTTGAGCTAAGCAAGTAAACTACTTATCTTCGTTGCGTAGGCGAAGTAAGTTGGCTGTTTCGAGCTAGGGCTAAGCGAGCCAAAAATGATCCAAGCTGGAAGTGAGCCGGAATTCGTAGGCTAAGTGAACGGGGAGCACTGGCTGATCGAAAAGCGAAGATAGGCCCATAGTTCAGTGATCCTCAATAGTGGTAGAGGTCCTGATCAGGCTTTTTTAATAAGCTAGCTAGGCAAGATAGGCTAAACTAGTAGTTCGTAGTTGCCGGACAACCAAATACATTTTATTTAGTGTGCTTGTGAATTGTGATATATATCACATGTAACATAATGAATATCTATTATATCTCCTAAGATAATATAAATACAGGAACTTCAAGATTGTTTTGCTGTTAAGCTTTGTAGGATGAAGTGTGGTCAGGCATCAAGTAGATTGTAACTGGTTTTGTAATATAGATCATATATCCTTGATCCATAAACATGTAAGAGCTTTCTGACAACGTGGAGAAAACAACTTAATTTTTGTTAATCGGCTTAAAAAAATTATATATAAGGAATAAGGCTGAAAACTGGTGTCAACCCATTCTAGGCGCTAATGGATACATTTGCTCTATGCTTGAATATATTGATTAGGAGGGCGTGTATGATGAAAGAGAGTATTCTAGCTTTTGAATATGAAAAGTTGTTTATAGCAGATGAGCACAATCAGAAAAGCTGGTGTTATTGCTCAATAGAGTGTCTTGTTTTTTACTATCTTGTGTAACAAACATCTTAAGGATAGTTTCGCTTTATGACTTCTAGAAATTCAATTTGTTTAATCACATCCGATACTACCCTCAACTTGGAAAACTGTTCAACTGTAAGCCTCCACTCAAGTGACTCAACTGCGTCGGTCACGTGTAAACATACGACTTGTTTTCATGTTTAACAAAGGAAATCTGATTTATCCAGGCTTGCAACTTCATTTATCCAGGCTTGCAACTTCTCATCAAAGTTAGAAAACTCCTTATTGTCCTTTTTCTGCAACCCTAGGTCTCTAGCTTCGACGATGCAAGTTATTGGAGTAAGTCAGAATAGGAATTCGTTACTTGTGTATGGATTGGTCGTGATTAAATATCTTCGTGATACATTTTAAAGTATGTTTTTTTTTCTCTAAAACATCAAAGTAAATGGGATTTCTTTTTAATTGGGCCCGTTTGGTTTATAGGTGGGTTTATGATTAGGATTAGGTTTAGGATATAAAGTTAAAAAATAGGATTTGGATTTGGGGTTTGAATTAAATGAAGAGAGAGAAAATAAATGATTGATAAGTTTATTTTATATATTTGTTTAAAATAAAAAAGTAATAAATAAAAATAAAAATTAATAATGTGTGGCCAAGAAAAAAGCATCAAATAAAAAAAATACAATTGATTTTAGTAGGACCTACATATAATCAAGAAACCCACGAATTAGTAGAGATTGTGAATAGTAGATGTCAGTGGGACTTAACCCCACGAATTTTCTTTAGAAAAATAACCAAACAGTTAATTTCAGTCCCAAAGTTATATCCGACCTTTAAAAACAACCAACCAAACGGGCCCTTAATTGTACTTGTTATACTTTCTTATGCAGAGAAAATATCCTATTGAATGGCATACGGTCCAAGTGAACAACATTTCACCTTTTCCAGTTACGTGTGTCTGTGGCATTATGTGTTCAACCATAGTTGTCAATAGCGAATAGCGATAAATAGCGACGAGTCACCTATATGCTACGTAGCGAATAGCGATAAATAGCGACCGCTATTTGTGTTTAGCGATAAAATAGTAGCAAAATAAAGATATGTTTTACCATTCAACACATAAACATTTGTAAACATTCAAAACACCAAAATAGCTAAATTAGTCTATTAGTAATCATCTATATCATCAAATGTCGGCTCCAACTCATCATCATCATCGTCATTGTTAGTTGTATACTGCTGTTCTACACATATTAATAGGGTTTACTTATTATATCTCTTGTAATATCCCCAACTATCCCCACTTGCCTTCAAATATATCTCTTATAATATCCCCAACTATCCCACTTGCCTTCAAAATACAAACAGAAAGCAAAAACCCAGCTCCTATCAAACAAAACACACAGTCCTACATATAAACCCACAAAATACACAATGATTTCAATCAAAAAATCGAAACACACAATGATTTCGGAAATAAAACACCAATTAAACCCACAAAACACAATCAATAAACACAATCATCTCAATCGGGGCTTCTTATCAGATTTAATTGAAATAAGAACATACTTTTTGAATCTTTGATTAGTGGTTTCAATCGGGGCTTATCAGATCTGAAGATAAACCGGCGTTGACCGTCGTTGACCGGTGTTGACCGGCGTTGACCGACCCGTCAATTACATCTCACCACCAGTACCATTCAACTCGGAATCACTCAAATTACAAAATTTAGTCCGATCCGCCGGTAGACGCGCCGCCACGCGCCGCCCAAACACCGCCACAGTTCACCGTAAAAAAGCTAGATCTAGCCATTTTTCCGGCGAGTGGGGTCTCACCTCCGACACCACTGTAATCACCATTAAATTCCGAACAAACCCTGAAAACCTCGTCACCTGAACCACCGTGACGCGCCGCCACCTGAACCACCGTGTCGCTATTTTGTCGCTAAATGATAATAGCGGCTGATGACCGCTACGCTACGTAGCGCGCGATAGCGACCGCTATCGTCGCTATTGACGTGTGTCTGTGGAACTATGTGTTCAACTGCTTAATTTTTTAGTGCGATGATCAACATAGAAGCAAACTATGACCTGATTTGTACTGTGTACAATAACTTCTGCAATATAAAAAGTATTATCTTTATTTTCATTTGTTTAATTGCTTGTGTTTATGACTCTAGTAGTACTGCAACAGGGGCATTTGGGTTTGATAATCAAGTAGAATGTATAAAAATAAAATAAAAAGTAGATGTGACAGTTTGAACAGATTTAGCAGTTTAAAATGTGTATGTAATGGTATTGATGTAGATCAATTTAGTAGTTTTGCAAATGAAGACTTGAATTAAGCCTTGCAATTTATAAAAATAAATGTGTGTGTAATGGTATTGATGTAGATCAATTTAGTAGTTTTGCAAATGAAAGACTTGAATTAAGCCTTGCAATTTAGCAGTTTAGGTTCTTGGTGCAAAAGCTTCTGAGATGGCTACTGTCGGTTTATTTAGGTACCACAAAGAAATATCAGCTGGTTGTTTGAGTTGTATGATTAGTTATGTTTTTCGTTTAGAGTTTGCATTATGTAATAGCTCAGTATGCGTTTTGTGGGAATGCTGGGTATAAGTCTGCACCACACCCTCTTTGTTACAATACCTTGAATCACTGATGATCATAATTTGCTGTTAAAGAAACCGAACTGTTTAGAAATGAAAGCAGAACAGATGCTGGGGTGTGCAAAATAATAAAGGAGAATGTGACAAACAAGCTAATGAGTATTAGAGTTAAAAAAATCTATTGCAGTTTTGAATATTGCCGAAAAGTGGGGTCTGAAATGGGCAAATTTGCAACTTAGGGCTGGTAATGGATAAGTTCTAAGGAATTTTGGACAGTGTATGATGCCTTTCAGTGCTAGTATTAGGTCTATATCTTTTGTGAGTCATGAAAGATAGGACTACACTAGTATGGAGATTCTAAGTAGATAGGACTACACTGGAGCTTAGTTATTCCTATTCAGTACCGGACATGTCTCTTGTTAGGTGCAATGCCTAATAAGAGCATTTCATTCTATGATTTCTAATCATAAATTAGTAAAAGCTCGGGGTATCTGATGAATGTTTCTCAAATAAAGATACTCAATATTGAGCTTAGTATTCCTCTTTTGAATCAAAATATTGAGCTTAGTATTCCTCTTGATTCAAATACCTTTTTTTTTTTTTTTTTTTTTATTGAAGCCGGTAAGTGAGATCCAAAATGGGCTTGGCATTGGTCTTCTTAATGGGCCGTTCTATAACCCGACTACTATCGCAGCTCATAAATATCCTTTTTTTTCCCACCTTTACATCAGTTCACAACAACAAACACCACTCCACTTTCTCTCTCTAATGGCTGATCTTCATCGTCGTCAGGAACTGGTATATTCTTGCCATAAATCTTCGTTGTATTTTGCGATTGTGTTAATTTCGAGTTTAAATCGATTGTGAATTTTGCTTTTTAAACATGTTCATCAAATTTTAATTTCATTAATCGTTTTATTGATTGCTAATTGTGACTGATTCGTTCAACCGATTGTGAATTGCGCTTTTAAATCTGTTCGTCCACAAATTAGGTTTTGGTTAAATTTCAAGGAGTAATGTTTAAATTAGTGCTAGATAGATTTCGTTAATTCGGTACTTTAAATTGTGTATGTTACATGATGTTTAATCTATAATTATAGTGAAACTGCTGATAGATTAGGTTTTGTTAAAATCCTGTTTGTTGATTTTTATTGTCTAAAATCTAAATTAGGGCTAGATTTTTTGTATATTCGATATGTTAGGTGCTGATTTACAGAGAAATGGTGGACATGATTTCACTAACTGAATTCTGACCTAGCTTGAGAAGTCAAACATAAAAGTCTAACTGTATGAAATATCTAGCAACTAACATTGAGTAGTAACGTGTGGTGTTAGTTGGTGTGTTTGGTATAACTGTTATAAGATGATGTCTGATTAATACAATATTAGTTATCATTACAAACAACATTGATTTAAACCTGTTGATGGCTGGTGGTTGCTTTTCGTATGCCTTATAGTGTTTTGTTGCTATAGGTTTACTTAAATTTTATTAGTTATTGTTAAATTAGGTTCCGTAGATCATCTTGTTAAACTCTCTGTTTGTTTGCACTATTTGGATACTCTACTATTAATGTATACCTTAAGTTTGGATATTATGCCGTTGAATCCTTTTTGTCCATTACGTACTATCTACTTATTGACAAAAACCAGCTACTAAACTACTAAACAAACATTCATACAGTCAAGAAAAAGAAGTAGCATTCAGTAAGTAGATAGTACGTAATGGACAAAAGGATTCAACGGCATAATAATCAAACTTAAGGTATACATTAACAGTAGAGTATCCAAATAGTGCAAACAAACACAGAGTTTAACAAAACGATCCATGGAATGTAACACCCCCAATTTCGTGATAGCAGCAGAATTCAAACTAGGTGTTACTCGATGGTATAACCGTTATAACAATAGAAAAAGGAACTCAAATTGAGTCGTTTTAAAAAGGATTGTCATTCGATTTATTGAAATATCAGAGTTTATAAAAATGAGGTCCCAATAGTTTCACGCTTACATACTACATCAATATAAAGTTTTTGATGTTTTTCGAATGATAATACATAATATAGCCTTCTCTGTTATCCGTGCTTCTCCGTGCCAGCATCGTATCTTATGGACCTGAGATAAACATGCTAAAAAATGTCAACACAAAGGTTGGTGAGTTCATAAGTTTATTGAAAATAATTGTGAAAACCTTTATAAGTGAATTCTCGTAACAAGCATATGTAAACATTAAATATAAATCACAAGACTTTAGTGTTTGATTCTCCAATATATTTGGTTGTATTGCTTTGACTAGTATATTCGGTCATTTGATTGATTTCACCAGTACCGTCAGTAGTACTTGATTTCATCCAAGTCCATTAGATTGATATTATCAAAGTCTTTTAGATTGTTATTATCTAAGTCCGTTAGATTGAGATTTTATCCAAGTCCGTTAGATTGATATTATCCAAGTCCGTTAGATTGTGATCTATCCAAGTCCATTAGATTGATATTATCCAAGCCCGTTAGATTGATATTAATTCATAATTTATTGTTATACTTAGTGTTCTCCAATATAGTGCGTTTGTTTGCCGTAAACCGGTCAACACAAATGGGATAGACCTATTCACAATATTTGCGCTTACTCAACTAGTGATTAATAGTTCATGATATAAGGGCTTAAGTGTGGCAATAGTTTTACTTAGTGCTAATAAAACATTCAATTCAGATAACATACAGTTTGTAAATAATCATGATTGTTATAAAATAGTTAAGCATGTATCTCCCTCAAAGAGTTTAATAAACAGTTATACGAGAAAAAGTGGTGCTATGAAACTCACCGTGAGTAAATGATAGTCTCCTCGGAAGAAGAATAACCCCGCTCAAGTGTATGATGAAAACGATGGATATGCCGTGAAAACCTCTACGAGCAACCTAAAATATTATATCGAGTCTTGGGTTCTAAAATAACATGTGTATTTATACTAGCATGCTTTATATAGCTAGTACATTAATTATGCTTGGGTACATATCGTTTTTAAAGTAAAACAAGTGTTTAAATTTAGTTTTGACACTTTAAAACTAGTTACGGTTTCTAATTTACAAGTTATTCGGTAATCGGGTTCTATGTCGTTTTTATGAGTCTATGTGTCTGAATTTGTCATCCCGGGATCAGTTGGTATATGAAACTGTAAATGAGTCCATTTTTCTGATAGTGGATCCTACCACATCGGTTTTTAAGAAAAGTGGTCAAGTACTACTAAACGTTACGTTTAGTAAATTTAAGTTTTCCCGTCTTAATTTATATGTTATTTTTAAACCGTAAAGAGTTATGATTCAATTCTTATATTGTCGGAAAGGTTTTTAAATGAACTTTACAGATTTGTGGGTCCCACTGCCCCTAAAGTTACTTAACTAAGGTGAAATTGATAATTTACCCTTAGATATACTTGCTGTTTGCTTCAGCAGCTTACAATCTCATGGTTTTAGCCATTACTTGAGTTTTAAAACTCTGTTTTACGCCCGGTTTTCGGCTATATTCAAGTTATGATGTTCGCTACAACTTTTCTTCTTTTACCAACAGGTGGTTATATGCAAATTTTATGAGTTTTACCCGTTTAAAAACTGTTACTCAGATTTGGACACTTCTCGCTAAAACATTTTTAATTTAATCATCGCGTGTTCTCCCGAAATGAGATACCTGGGGAAACGACCACAAGACATCGATCTATAAGCTTATACTTTTATCTAAATTTCACAGTCCACGGATTTTTCCCAGTAATTCCATTTATACCCCCTGTCCAGAAACTGTTGCAATACTAGTCCTTTCGATGTTTCTAGTATTTTAGTCCGATTTACCAAGCATAATCAAGTATAATAAGTATATAAAACATATAAACTACATAAAATATAAATCTAAATTATTACAACTATATTGAATGATGATAAGAAAATAAGCATGAATCTTACAATACTTTAGGATGAATTTTACAAGAATAAGATCACTAAACAACCAACACTTAATCTAGTCTTCAAAAATACTAACCATAACCATGCTTCTGAATCAATAACCCTTCCTGATAGTCACTTGATCTACCCTAATCTAACATAAAAACCCTTGTTGAACTTTTCAAGAAAACCCTTGAAAGATGATGAGATTTTGTGGTGATTTTAGTGTTTTATGGTTTAAAAGGAACTAGGATCATCAAGGGATTAAAGGTTATACTTGTGATGGATGAAACTTGTTGTTCCAATAATATCACGTCTATTCTAATAATCTTAGTGAGATAAAGTGTGTGTGGAAACTTTAGTTTAGAGAGAGAAACGAGAGAAATATGAAAAGTCTCGCATTGATGGAAAGAAGAACACACACCTCATAACCCATGAGGTAGGGGGTATTTATACCCATACAATAGCCGAGCATCCTATTGCAACTATACAAGTGTTGCGATAGTATAATGTTGTCGCAAGCCACACAATGTTACACAACATACCCTATACTATTACAAAAGATAAATAGAAGTCCTTGCACTAATGATTTACACTTTTTGTGTTCCAACGATCTCCCCCTAAGGGTAGATCATTCGGATCTTCTATTTATGGGCATCTTGTAGACTTCGTCTTCGGTATCCTACGCATTTTTCCATGAATCTCCATATACTTTGAAGCATGAGTCGTTCTTCCACATACTGAGCAAGTAATCCAAGCCTCACCCTTTGATCATCATTTAATCTGGTACTTGTCCCTTGGAGATCTTGGTTTAACAAATCACTTATTCCTTTCTGAACCCATTTCAACGTACCTGAGCCAAACTTGGGAATCTCGTTTGATATCATCAACCTCTTTACTCCTGATGCATTTTCATAAATAATACCGAGCTCGAACAGTGGACTCTGAATGAATGTCCAAGGCTCGTGTTCATTAATTCCATGAAATGTTATCATTGGAGGTGAGATATTGACCTTTCTTTGTAGACTTTCAACTCCCATTTGGAAGTCTTCAACATGCACCAAAGCTAATTGTGACCTCATAAAGATTTTTAGGGAATCTTTGATGTCATCTTCATTCCCATGGTCGTAAATACAACTGATGTTAGAAAGGTACATGTCTTGAATGTCTTAAGGATGGAGGTTGTGAAAATCAGCTTCACGGAAGACATAATCGAGGTTGTCGTCTCTTCTTACCGCAAAGTTGATGAAGCCATCAGTACTGAACTGGTCTGAGAAGACATACACATAATGAAACCGATGTCTTGTGAAAACCCTGTGACGAGGAGCTGCATCTCTATATATGCTTATGAAAAACCGTTGAGCTGCCTCATTCATCCCGGTTATTCTCATATATGCTTCCACCTTGTATTCTTGTTTGTCGATCTCAGAAATGATGTACTTTTCTCTATGAATACCTTCCTCTAGGAATTCATCACCCCATTCCTCAAACATTAGACTTGTGGAAGTTGAAGTACGATATTTGTCGTGTCCAGACACCAGGTAGTGTAGATCGAAGTACTCGTATGTTGATGGTTCAGGGAATTTGATTAGCGGATGAGGTTCTAACGGAGCTGTAGATATGATAGTCTTTGTAACAAGCTCATGATCGTAAACATCTCTGATTCGTGCATCCATCAGAATCTTGCCATATAACTCATCCGTTACGTGACTTGAGAACTCCGTAGTAAATTTACCCTGTGAAGTGGCCTCAGGCTTTTCAACCGTTGGTTTCTTCGTCAGTTCATCTACTTTTGACTTTCCCGTAACTCCATTCTTTTCACCCATTGTAGAAACACAACCACTTACTTATTCTCTTTCTCTTTCACTAGATTCATTGGTTGCAGCAACTTCTTGATCTTTTTGTGCATCTGTAGATCTGGATTTGGAAGGTTGCTTGCTTGATCTAAAGGTAGTTGATGTTCATTGTGATGATGAGGAAGTATGTTTGGTGTGTCTTAATCTCTTGGAACGTCTCTCCCCCTCAGGATTATCCGAGTCAGGGTCATCCTGATGACATTTTCGAGATTGAACGTTGCATGTGTATTCCAAGGAGAAGACTCGATCATTAGCTGTCCAATTTCCTTTAGCAAGGCTTTGTGTGTTGTAGTCATTGTTGATCGTAGGGCAGCTATTTCTTGTGATTTTGATTCTGAGTCATGTGTTCCAATGAGTGAAAAGTAGAGATTGGGTTTTTGTTGCTGTAGGTGAGGTTGATCTTTGAATATTTGTAACATCATGTCTTTGAGTTGATGAAATGTGAGCTCCTCATCTCCAGTAACTTCTTCAGCAACCGCTTCGTGAATCTTTTTATGTTTTTCTTCAGCTTCAGGTTGCTCTTTGAGGTCTGCCGCAAACCCTTCTACTGCTCGTTTCAAATATCCCTCTGTCACATAACTTGGAGGTTCATCTGAGTTAGGAGTAAATGCAGTTGTTGATGATGGGGGGATGGATTTGGTTGCTTCAGTGTGTGGTGGGATGGGTATTGTTGTAGTTGTTGTTGTGGTGGCTTTTGTTGTTGGATTTGTTGTTGTTGTTGTTGCTGTTATAGTTGTTGGTTGATGTAATACCTGAAAATCTAAAACATGTAAAAAGACCAAAATGCCCCTACAATCAAAATTTTTGACAAAACAAGTCCATAATGCACCAAAGTGATTCCAAAGCTTCATAAACTAATAAACTAAGACACCAAATTATTCTAAGTCACTTATAACACATGAAATAAGTCACATGGACCCTTTTAAAACCTTGTCTAGCCGAATTAAAATATTTGTACACCACTAATGTCATTTTGAAATTCAAATCATGAACTAATCAAGGAAATTTCAATCACCATTAAACCATGGATCGGTCCAAGGTGTATCCCGATCTTCAAGCCCATTTTTCTCCCCCTATTACTCAGTTTCTTCATATAAGTCATACCTATCTCATTATTCCTTCAAAAACTCACACCGAGAGCCATAAAACCCTAGTAACATCAAGATTTATTCGAGCAACCACCATACGATTTTTCCAGCCATCTTAACCATTTTCCTGTGTTCCTTGATCATCATAGAAGCCTCAAGAAAATACTTGTTGAATTATTGGAAGTTTGGTTCGAACCGGAATAAATTATTTTCTACTCGTAGGTCTCGATAAGGTAATTAATTCCAAACGCTCGACTCAATCTTTGTACACTGTTGTGATGTTTTCCTCATGATCCTCATGTTGTTCATGGTCCACGAAAATTGTTTACAAGGTCGGAGGAGAGCTCGTGGAGTCGTGGTGAATTTTGAACCACATCGAGTGCTATAATTCATTCGGCTTATTCTACACGTTCGAATCTTGGTTTGGCAATTTTCCCTTACTCTTTGATCATTATGAACACCATATAAAATATGTAATTCAACTCATGCATGATCTTTCAATCGTTTGTGAATTAACTCTATGAATCGAACCATAAATCAAAAATATATGTATTCGACCGAATGGAACCTTGTGATTAATTTTAGTCGACACTTTATAAATATATTAACATGAGAAAAATGTAATTTCGATTTGTCATGGCCTATAAGAATTGTTTTCGAAATTATTTTGAAACCGGATTTAGAAAATATTTTGGGAAAAATATTAAACCAATCGATCTAGGGTTTTAAGTATGAATTAGGGCTTGTTTTGGGATATTAAATGAAGTGTAATGATTAGATAATGATTTGGTTAAGTTAGGGTTGAATTGGAATTTATAAAAGGTTATACGATTTCTTTTTGAAACTATAGGGGTCGAATTGTAATTTTTAAAACTTGAGGGTCACTCTTAAAACTTTATAGAAACTGTGGGATGTCGTATGAAAAATTATTAGAGGGACCTTTTGTGTAAATTAAATGTCTAAAGGTTATTTTGAAAGTATATGAAAGTTTATGTCGATTTTATAATTAATTAAACTAGAGGGACTAAACTTGTAATTTTGGAAAACTTATGGCTCATTCGTGTAATAAATCCTATTTAAAGTGTTTTGGGTCATTTTGATAATCTAAGGGGCTAATATGTAATTGTTGTTAACTAAAGATTGAAATTATAAAATAAAGGACTAAATATGTAATTATCATAACTTGGAGGACTTAACTTGTAAACTATATATAAATGAATGTTAAATCGTACCACTTGATAAAATAAGGGATTAACGAGCAAATTGTAAAACTAAGGGGCTTAATATGTTAAAATGAATATCTTAAAGACTAAAATATAACTTCATTTAGTTAAAGGACTAAAAGTGTAAATTATGAAACCTCAGGGATGTAAAGTGTAAAGTTGGATAATACTAATCTCACTTTGACCTAATTAATAGTTATGGAAACCTTACTAAATATAGAAACTTACTAATATGGAAACTTTCCAAAGATGGAAACCTGCTAAAAATAGAAAGTTACTTAATATGGAAATGGGATCTTTAGTAATCATGTCTTTACTCCTCTAGGTGTGAAGAGGGAGTGACCTGTGCTCATTATCATCTTATTTTGTGATTTCCTTTGTCAAGCTATAAGGTACAGATATTCTGCTTCTTTATTAAGAGGCCTTCATTCTCTTATTACGATTCATATTAGGGTTCTCTATACCATTTCTATGTTCCCTTCATTCATGAACTCCGATTATTGAACCATCATGATATTGAACCTTTTGTGATTATGAACCTTTCATTCATGAACCTTTGCTTATGAACCTTGCTTATGAACCTTGCTTATGAACCATGATTATGAACCTATGATTATGAACTTATGAAACAAGATATTGACCTATGCAAGTAAAACTAAAAACATGATTCATGATACTTGACCTTTACCCTCAGTTTGATACTACGAGCCACTCACTAGGCATGAGGGTTTCATGTCCATGTCAGTCGATGCACCGATGGCATGACTCTAGGGTAGGAGAGTGATGACCTATCCCGTCCCGGCATGTTATGTTTATGATTCATGTTTATGTAGAGGCGGATTATGGCCACCTGGGGCGTACGGATGCATCCTAGATTTGTTATGTACATGTTATGTTATGTTATGCATGGTGACTGATGGTGTGTGCGATACACGTCTTTCACACTCCGGGAGCTAGCTACTCCAACCCATGATTGAGGACACCCCTCATAATTACAGGATACTAAGAGGTCTCCCCTCTACATGTTTATGACTATGATTATGATTATGATTTCATGTGATGTTATGGGCTCGTAGTGGATTACTGATTTCCTTTACCATGTACTCTTACCTTTCCTTTTGATACCATGTAATCATGCTTCCATTCCCTTTTACCCATGTTATTTATTCATTATACCACTGTTTGTTACGTTATATCTGTTCACTGAGCTCTAGTAGCTCAGCCGCGTTTTCTTTTCCCGCGGCAGGTAATTAAGCTAGGAGCTGGGCATGGCTTTGGGGTTGAGTGCACCTGAGTGGAGCTTGTTCTTTATAGCTTATCTACCGTTTGATTTTCCTTAGACATTATGTTGCCATTGTTTAGGCATTGAACTTATGTACTTCCTTTATTTCCTTTCATTTTGGATATAAGTCATGTCGACTTATTGTTGGATTATGTATTTGACTTCCGCTATTTTGGTTTATGGATGCTATGTTGTTCTGATATGAAACCATATATTTGTGATATCTTTACCCTTTTCGGGTCGGGGTGTTACAATTTATGGTATCAGAGCCAGGTTTCCGAAACCCGTTGGCTTAGGCCTTTGACCTGTGAGAATTGGGTAGACATTAGGTTTTCCTTTCGCGTACTCTTTTTCCTTATTCTGCTCTGTCATATTTTGCTTGATCTTACTAATCGTCTTCATCATTCTATAGATGGTTAACACTCGTCACCAGGAGTATAACAGTGGAGGAGATGCTGAAATCCCCAATCTGGAGGCTATGGTGGCTAATGCTATAGCCAATCTGCTACCGGGCCTTAACACTGATGCGGTGATCAACCGGCTTATCAGTGGTGGAGCTAGTTCATCTGGGGGTGCTGGCAGTTCTTCTGGTGGTGGGGGCCGACCCACTACCATTAATGGGTGGCTAGAGAGTTTCAATAAACTCAAGCCGTTGTCCTTCAGTTCTGCTGCTACTCCTCATGCGGCAGAAGACTGGATCACCCACATGGAGAAGAACTTTGAGGTGCTGGGGTGTGAAGACGAGTTCAAGACTCGTCTGGCTGTGTTCAAGCTAGAGGGTGATGCGCTTAACTGGTGGAAAGCGCACAAGGAAGCTAAGGGTGGTGATGCATATGTTCTTGGTTGTTCTTGGGCTGATTTTCGTACTACGTTCTATAATCGGCACTTCCCTGTTTCTGAGCAGCAGAGATTCATTAGGGAGTACAACACTATTTCCCAGTTGGATTCTGAGAATGTCGGGGAATATCTGGAACGGTTTCAGAGATTAGTTAGTTTTGTGGGTCCGCTTGCTGGGGATGCTAAGCAGCAGGTAGACAATTTAAATGGGGACTCAAGAGGTTAGTAACCTATATAAAGTTGATGGTTGGTACCAATAGACATTAATACGCTTTTCTTTTGTTATTTTATTAGGTGGGTACTTGACCGCTTGCTTAATGATGAGTTTCGGGACCCGGCAGAATGTTGCGACGCAGCTCGCAATATCGAGATATTTCATCAGGGATCTGGGTATAAGAGGAACAGAGATGGGGATAGGATTCAGACTCAGGGTCAAAACAGGGATTTTAAGGGCCGGAATGACAGGAGTTTTGATTCTCGTGGACAGGGGGATCGACGATATGACCATCAGGGTCAGGCTGGCAGGAACTATGATCAGAGGAGGTCGGATACTAGAGGCCAGGATTCCAGGTTCACCACTAGGCAGGGAGATGATCGCTCGAGGACGCAAACACGTCAGAAACAGTGGAGAGACCAGACTGCTAGGGGTAATCAGCAGAGCAGGGCTTCGGGTTCTAGTTCTAAAGGAGGTGCATCTGGGGGTTCTTATTCTTATCCTATTTTTTACTACGTGTGGCAAGCGCCACAATGGACCATGTCGTCGGGCTTCTGGGACTTGTTTTGGATGTGGTTCGACAGAGCATCGGGTGAAAGATTGTCCCAAGCAAAACCCGGAGAAAACCGGGAACTACTTGAAACTCCTCCTCCACCCAACACTGGACGTGTATTTTCTATGACTCGGGATCAGGCGGCACAGTCTTCAGGTACGATTACGGGCGTTTTATATATTGGTGATTACGCTATTTTCACCTTTTTGATACTGGAGCTACACACTCGATTATATCTCTGAAATTGGTTAAGAAACTTAATATATCACCAACACCACTAAGTAACCAAATATCCCTCTCCACTCCCATGAAACTCAGTACTCTTATTGATCATGAATATGTAAATTGTCCTCTGCGATTCGATGACCGGATTCGTTCGGCAAATCTGCTTCCTCTGGACATGGTTGATTTCGACGTTATCCTAGGGCATGGATTGGTTATCTTTTCATAGAGCCACCATTGACTGTCATGCTCGAAATGTAATTTTTGGTGATCTAACTCAACCTGAATTTGTCTTTCATGAAACACGCTCTCTAAAATCTGTGAAAATTATCTCTGCTTTGAAAGCAAGGACTCTAATATCTCATGGTTGCCAAGGTTATTTGGCCTCTGTTAAAGATTATTCTGTCGAGAGTCCTGATATAAATACTGTTCATATTGTTCGGGAGTTTTCTGATGTTTTCCCTGAAAAACTTCCTGGTCTTCCTCCGGCCAGAGAGGTTGAATTTAGTATCGATCTGATTCCCGGCGCTGAGCCTATCTCTAAGGCTCCGTACCGGATGGCACCGGTGGAACTTAAGGAGTTAAAGGAGCAGCTAGAAGAGCTATTGGACTGTGGATTTATTCGCCCGAGTGTGTCACCATGGGGTGCTCCTGTACTTTTTGTAAAGAAGAAAGATGGGTCTATGCGGTTGTGTATCGATTACCGGGAGCTAAACCGCATCACCATTCGAAACCGTTACCCGCTACCTCGCATTGATGACTTGTTCGATCAGTTGCAGGGAGCTAAAGTATTCTCCAAAATTGACTTGCGATCTGGTTATCACCAGTTGCGGGTTAAAGAGCAGGACGTTTCTAAGACTGCTTTCCGCACCCGGTATGGACATTATGAGTTTTTAGTTATGCCTTTTGGGTTAACAAATGCTCCTGCAGTATTTATGGACTTAATGAACCGGGTTTTCCATGAATTTCTTGATAAATTCGTTATCGTTTTCATTGATGATATTCTGGTATATTCTAAGTCGGCGGAAGAGCACGAGCAGCATTTGCGTACTGTTTTGGGTATTCTGAGGCAGCAGAAATTATACGCTAAATTTTCTAAGTGTGAGTTCTGGTTGGACCGAGTTGCTTTCCTTGGTCACATCGTGTCTGCAGATGGGATTACCATGGATCCAGCTAAGGTTGAGGCTATCACAAAATGGCCAAGACCTACCACGGTAACCGAAGTCAGGAGTTTTCTGGGGTTAGCTGGCTACTACCGACGTTTTGTCGAGGGGTTCTCGAAGTTGGCTTTACCGTTGACTCAGTTGATGAGAAAAGGTGAAAAGTTTGTGTGGACGGATGAGCGTGAGCAGAGCTTTGAGGAGTTGAAACGACGACTAGTGTCTGCACCTATTTTGACTTTACCGTCGGGTTCGGGAGGATTTCAGATTTATAGTGACGCTTCCAAAAAGGGTTTAGGTTGTGTTCTCATGCAAAACGGGAAAGTAATTGCCTATGCTTCAAGGCAGTTAAAACCCTATGAAGAGAATTATCCGACCATGATCTAGAGTTGGCAGCTGTGGTATTTGCGTTGAAAATATGGAGACATTACTTATACGGTGAATCATGTGATATTTTCACGGATCATAAGAGTCTCAAATACATATTTACCCAGAAGGAACTCAACATGAGGCAGAGGAGATGGTTGGAGCTTCTTAAGGATTATGACACTAATATCCAGTATCATCCCGGCAAGGCAAATGTTGTTGCCGATGCCCTCAGCAGGAAATCGAGTATGGTTGCCAGTATGAATATTGAGCCTCGTATTCTTCAGGATTTAGAGCGATTAGAGGTTGAGCTATGTGTAAGGGGCGTCCGTGGTTACTGGGCAAGTTTGAAGGTGGAATCAAACTTGATGCTGCGGATTAAGGAAGCCCAGAAGGACGATGGTGAACTCTGGGCTATTATGCAGAATGTCGAGGAAGGTAAGCAGTCTGAGTTTCGGGTCGATGATAGTGGTATTGTATGGTATGGAGATCGATTATGTGTTCCTAATGATCCTGATCTACGTGAGGCCTTGTTGACTGAGGCTCATAGTTCTCCTTTATCTATACATCCTGGTTCAACCAAGATGTATCGGGATCTGAAACAACACTTCTGGTGGAATGGCATGAAGCAGGATGTGGCAGCGTTTGTAGCTAGATGTATGACCTGTCAGCAGGTCAAGATTGAACACCAGAGGGCTAGTGGGTTATTGCAGCCTTTGGAGATTCCAGTTTGGAAATGGAATGAAATATCTATGGATTTTGTTTGTGGTTTACCGTTGACTCGTAGGAAACATGATGCGATTTGGGTGGTCGTTGATCGGCTAACTAAATCCGCTCATTTCTTACCCATCCGTATGAGCTACAGTGTTAGTAAGTTGTCAGAGATTTTCATGCAGGAGATTGTTAGATTGCATGGCACTCCTTCATCTATCGTTTCTGATCGAGATCCTCGTTTTACTTCGCGCTTCTGGAAGGGATTGCATAAAGTTTGGGGTGTTCGTCTTAAATTCAGTACCGCTTTTCATCCCCAAACTGATGGTCAGTCGGAGAGGACCATCCAGACATTAGAGGATATGTTACGGGCGTGTGCGTTGGAATGGACGGGTAGTTGGGACGATTATCTGTGTTTGGTAGAGTTCGCTTATAATAACAGTTGGCACGCGAGCATTGATATGGCACCTTTTGAGATGTTATATGGGCGGAAGTGCAGAGCACCGGTATGTTGGAATGAAGTAGGGGAACGTCTTCTTGAGGGTCCCGAGATGATTGAGGTCACAAATGAAAAGGTTGCCATAGCTAAAGAGAAATTGAAAGAGGCACGAGCGCGTCAAAAGAGTTATGCGGATAAGCACCGTCGGGATCTAGAGTTTAATGTCGGCGATCGGGTATTCCTGAAAGTATCTCCGTTCCGAGGCGTCAAACGTTTTGGTATTAAGGGCAAGCTCAGCCCTCGGTTTATTGGACCTTTTGAAATTCTGGAGCGTATCGGAGAAGTCTCGTATCGTCTAGCTTTACCACCTCAGTTGGCTCATGTGCATAACGTATTTCATGTATCTCTTTTGAGGGGATACAACTATCATCCTCTACATGTGGCTTCTTATCCGTTTGATCAAATCCGTCCCGATATGTCCTTATCTGAAGAACCGGAAGCGGTTTTAGAGCGTCAGGAGCGTGTTATGAGGAATAAAGTCATTCCGTTTGTAAAGATTCTTTGGCGGAATCACCCAGCGCGTGAAGCAACCTGGGAGACCGAAGAGTCAATACGAGCAAGTTATCCACATTTCATGTTCTGATCTGGTATGTTCCGTTTCGTTTCTGTCCTATTTTCCTATTCTATGTCCTTGCAAATTTCGAGGACGAAATTTTTTTGTTAGAGGGGAAGAAGTTGTAATACCTGAAAATCTAAAACATGTAAAAAGACCAAAATGCCCCTACAATCAAAAACTTTGACAAAACAAGTCCATAATGCACCAAAGTGATTCCAAAGCTTCATAAACTAATAAACTAAGATACCAAATTATTCTAAGTCACTTATAACACATGAAATAAGTCACATGGACCCTTTTAAAACCTTGTCTAGCCGAATTAAAATATTTGTACACCACTAATGTCATTTTGAAATTCAAATCATGAACTAATCAAGGAAATTTCAATCACCATTAAACCATGGATCGGTCCAAGGTGTATCCCGATCTTCAAGCCCATTTTTCTCCCCCTATTACTCAGTTTCTTCATATAAGTCATACCTATCTCATTGTTCCTTCAAAAACTCACACCGAGAGCCATAAAACCCTAGTAACATCAAGATTTATTTGAGCAACCACCATACGATTTTTCCAGCCATCTTAACCATTTTCCTGTGTTCCTTGATCATCATAGAAGCCTCTAGAAAATACTTGTTGAATTATTGGAAGTTTGGTTCGAACCGGAATAAATTATTTTCTACTCGTAGGTCTCGATAAGGTAATTAATTCCAAACGCTCGACTCAATCTTTGTACACTGTTGTGATGTTTTCCTCATGATCCTCATGTTGTTCATGGTCCACGAAAATTGTTTACAAGGTCGGAGGAGAGCTCGTGGAGTCGTGGTGAATTTTGAACCACATCGAGTGCTATAATTCATTCGGCTTATTCTACACGTTCGAATCTTGGTTTGGCAATTTTCCCTTACTCTTTGATCATTATGAACGCCATATAAAATATGTAATTCGACTCATGCATGATCTTTCAATCGTTTGTGAATTAACTCTATGAATCGAACCATAAATCTAAAATATATGTATTCGACCGAATGGAACCTTGTGATTAATTTTAGTCGACACTTTATAAATATATTAACATGAGAAAAATGTAATTTCGATTTGTCATGGCCTATAAGAATTGTTTTCGAAATTATTTTGAAACCGGATTTAGAAAATATTTTGGGAAAAATATTAAACCAATCGATCTAGGGTTTTAAGTATGAATTAGGGCTTGTTTTGGGATATTAAATGAAGTGTAATGATTAGATAATGATTTGGTTAAGTTAGGGTTGAATTGGAATTTATAAAAGGTTATACGATTTCTTTTTGAAACTATAGGGGTCGAATTGTAATTTTTAAAACTTGAGGGTCACTCTTAAAACTTTATAGAAACTGTGGGATGTCGTATGAAAATTTATTAGAGGGACCTTTTTTGTAAATTAAATGTCTAAAGGTTATTTTGAAAGTATATGAAAGTTTATGTCGATTTTATAATTAATTAAACTAGAGGGACTAAACTTGTAATTTTGGAAAACTTATGGGTCATTCGTGTAATAAATCCTATTTAAAGTGTTTTGGGTCATTTTGATAATCTAAGGGGCTAATATGTAATTGTTGTTAACTAAAGATTGAAATTATAAAATAAAGGACTAAATATGTAATTATCATAACTTGGAGGACTTAACTTGTAAACTATATATAAATGAATGTTAAATCGTACCACTTGATAAAATAAGGGATTAATGAGCACATTGTAAAACTAAGGGGCTTAATATGTTAAAATGAATATCTTAAAGACTAAAATATAACTTCATTAAGTTAAAGGACTAAAAGTGTAAATTATGAAACCTCAGGGATGTAAAGTGTAAAGTTGGATAATACTAATCTCACTTTGACCTAATTAATAGTTATGGAAACCTTACTAAATATAGAAACTTACTAATATGGAAACTTTCCAAAGATGGAAACCTGCTAAAAATAGAAAGTTACTTAATATGGAAATGGGATCTTTAGTAATAATGTCTTTACTCCTCTAGGTGTGAAGAGGGAGTGACCTGTGCTCATTATCATCTTATTTTGTGATTTCCTTTGTCAAGCCATAAGGTACAGATATTCTGCTTCTTTATTAAGAGGCCTTCATTCTCTTATTACGATTCATATTAGGGTTCCCTATACCATTGCTATGTTCCCTTCATTCATGAACTCCGATTATTGAACCATCATGATATTGAACCTTTTGTGATTATGAACCTTTCATTCATGAACCTTTGCTTATGAACCTTGCTTATGAACCATGATTATGAACCTATGATTATGAACTTATGAAACAAGATATTGACCTATGCAAGTAAAACTAAAAACATGATTCATGATACTTGACCTTTACCCTCAGTTTGATACTACGAGCCACTCACTAGGCATGAGGGTTTCATGTCCATGTCAGTCGATGCACCGATGGCATGACTCTAGGGTAGGAGAGTGATGACCTATCCCGTCCCGGCATGTTATGTTTATGATTCATGTTTATGTAGAGGCGGATTATGGCCACCTGGGGCGTACGGATGCATCCTAGATTTGTTATGTTCATGTTATGTTATGTTATGCATGGTGACTGATGGTGTGTGCGATACACGTCTTTCACACTCCGGGAGCTAGATACTCCAACCCATGATTGAGGACACCCCTCATAATTACAGGATACTAAGAGGTCTCCCCTCTACATGTTTATGACTATGATTATGATTATGATTTCATGTGATGTTATGGGCTCGTAGTGGATTACTGATTTCCTTTACCATGTACTCTTACCTTTCCTTTTGATACCATGTAATCATGCTTCCATTCCCTTTTACCCATGTTATTTATTCATTATACCACTGTTTGTTACGTTATATCTGTTCACTGAGCTCTAGTAGCTCAACCGCGTTTTCTTTTCCCGCGGCAGGTAATTAAGCTAGGAGCTGGGCATGGCTTTGGGGTTGAGTGCACCTGAGTGGAGCTTGTTCTTTATAGCTTATCTACCGTTTGATTTTCCTTAGACATTATGTTGCCATTTTTTAGGCATTGAACTTATGTACTTCCTTTATTTCCTTTCATTTTGGATATAAGTCATGTCGACTTATTGTTGGATTATGTATTTGACTTCCGCTATTTTGGTTTATGGATGCTATGTTGTTCTGATATGAAACCATATATTTGTGATATCTTTACCCTTGTTGGGTCGGGGTGTTACAGTTGAGGTGGTGGAACAACCGAGGGAAATGGTAACGGTTCGGACTCACGAAGAGTATCCGAAGGAAAACTTGTTGCTGTGTCAACGAATGACGCAGGATTTGTTCGCTCAGGAGTACCTGAGTTTAGGAGCTGGTGTTTCTCCGTGGATTTAATGATACCACTTGTTTCAGATTCTAACCTAGTCTCTTTACTAACTTCTGGCTTATGGGTTGTTCCTTCCTCCTCTCCATCATTCCCGACAAACTGGTTATCATCTTTGTGTGGATCAGACGTAGTCGTTTCAGAGTCACCTTTATCCTGAGTGTCGGCTCCAGCACCTTCTTTTTGTCTTTCTTCTGCCCTTGTTTCTCTAGACTCCTGAATGTCAGAGAGTCGTTGGATTCTTCTTCGCCTTTTACCCCCTTGTTCGATTGTACGTTTCTTACTCCCCGTCTCTAGACCTAGTTGGGCGCTAGATTCTAATTGTCTATGCGTTTCAGGGGCAGGTCCGCTCGGTTTTGAGCTTTCCATAGAAACGTTAAATCTACCTATATATTCCTTGTAAGCTTCAGATGTCTTGTCAGCAAGGTTGAGCAACTTTTGTGGGATAGCCATTGGTTGTTCAGTCGTTGCATCTTTGGCTGGTGGCAGCTTTCTCATTACTTTGTCATTAATTCGAACCTCGATAGGCCTTGCTGACAGCTTGTTTGATTTCATCATAGCTTGAATAGGAAGTTTGATGAATCTTACAAAAGGAATGTAGGAACCCTTCTTCTTCGTCTTGGTCCTGGTTTTGTTCTTAACTAATTCAACTAGCTCAATCCATAATAGAGAAGCATAGTCGAAATGGCATTGATTAACAACACCATAGAAGATCTGATTTATTGAGAATCTCCCGGCATCAATCCCTGCTTCTTTGCCGGCAAGGCATCGATTAAGGATTGAAAACATGGTTTCCCAGAGTCTGGGTAGATGCTTCCTCTTGAAGTCTGAAGTGTTTTTTTATCTTTACAGCATCAGTATCAAAGCCCAGTTCCTTGAATAATGTAACAATCTGTGTTGCATCTGGTAAGACTTCAAACCCTTGTCTATCATTAGAGGTAGCAGTAGGTAAGTCTAGGAAATTTCGTAGGGAATTGATTGTAAGTGTGGTTGTGTATCTGTCCATTGTGACTTCCAGAGCTGCAGGTTTTGAATCTTTTACCATATGTATAGTATTCCAGAATTGTTGTACGTAAATCTAAGGGATTTCAGTGGCTGTTTTGTTGAGAGCGGGGAAGATTGGGTGATTTTTTAGTATTTCAACTATTATTGGATGACCACAATTGAAGTTGTAAGGATTGAACAGGAAGTTGCTTTCGCCGTATCTGATGTATTTATCAGATGGAAGGATTTGTTCTTGTGCCAGTTGTGGTTGTGGGAGTTGAATTTCTGGAACTTCTTGTGGTTGTTCTTGTTCTTGAGACATTTTTTGTGAATATGATTCTGAAATGATATGAAAATTCTAAGTATATGGATAAATTGAAATTCATTTATTTTCACTCTATCTGTTTTTGTATGCTCTGGCCTTTCTTTTTCGAGCATATTTCTTTTATTTTATTTTATTTTTCTTATGCTTTCTTGCTTTTATAGCATAAGCGCATACTCTTTTCTTTTCACATGCGATTTAATTCTCTCTGTCTGTTTTTGTTTTTCCTCACCAAAAGTTTGTGTTGTGATACTTTTTCAAAGTATTTATGAGGTTTAGATTGAATGTTGTTTTATATTGCTCATGCTTGAAAATATAAGTTCATCTAACCTTTTTGAGGTTTTGGGAAAAAGTATCAACGTTTGTTTTAAAATTTAAGTAATCTAGTATATACTAGAGGACTTGATTAGAAAAACATTTACAAAGATAATTCAATTGCACGAGCGTGAGATTTCTTGATAAATAACTAAACTTTGAACTCTCTATTACGTTGCCTAGTTAAAGGAGTCTATTATCAGCTTTTAGGTGATAACTATTCCTAATAACTATCTTGAAGATGAGAAGTTTTTGGGTTAAGTCAAATACAAGTCGTCTCAAAAGAGCTTTTGTTGCATAAGAGTGAGATTTCCCTAAACGTATCAAAACCTTGAATACTCTATTACGTTGTGTAGCTAAAGGGATGCATTATCAGTTTTTACATGACAACTAGCCCTAATAACCACCTTAAAGATGAGGAATTCTTAGTTAAGACCGAACCAAGTTATCTCAAAACCTTTTATAAAAAAATTTGAGTGAAAACTTTTCAAGGTTGCATGAATTGATTTGTAAGTTTGAAATCCATAGCCTTGGCAACCAAGAAAGAATTTGAATTTTATCCGTCAAAACCATTCATTCACATAGACATAGTAAAATGTCTTACACAAAGTGTTCATAAAAATGCAATCATAGAGAAGTCTAATTTTCTAATTAAACATATGCATCACGAACTACTTTAAGGCAATATCGGTATACAATCATAGTCTAATTATTACTAAACTAAACATATGCAATTTTATGTCTCAATATTTAAAATTCGTCTTTATATAAAAATTTGATCCTCTTTGAAATGAATTTAAAAAATTGAGAAACACATTTGTGTTACAAAAAAATTGGCTCATTCTTGAACTTTTTAGTTTTTGAAAAGTTATTTTTAAAAAAATTTGAAGTTTTGAACAAGTTATGACTATTTTTAGAAAAGAATGTTTGATCACAAATGTAACTTTGCTAAAATTTGTTAAAATGTTTGTTAAACTTTATACAAGTATAAAACTTATAAACGTTTTGCAAATATTTTAAAAAATTTGGCAGAGTAACGTTTAGAAAAGGGTGGGTAACAAAGTTTCGCAAAATCTACTATCGCAGGATTTGGTATCGCAAACATGGTCAAACATAGTCAACTGTCGCAAACAAGATTAAACAGGTATCGCAAACCAATGTTGTGATAGTAAATTGTTATCACAACAAGTTTTGTAAAGAGTTGTCGCAAAGAAAAGTTGTGATAGCAAGCTATCGCAACATATTTAGAAAAAGTGCTATCGCAAGGCATCAGTTGCGACACTAAGTGTAAAACTGTTGTCGCAACCAAAGTCTTGCAGATTTTAAATTACTATTAAAATCAGTTTTTGGCTCTATCCTAAAGTCTCGCATTCCACCATTATTGGTGTCGCAGCTATAACTGTTCATCGTCGACCCAAAATTGATCCATTTTACCCCAAATCAAGCCGTTTAAGTTCCCGTTTTATTTCATAATCATGGTCCAAACATCGTATCTCAGTCATCTAACCACAAGAATTTAACCAAAACACTCTAAATCGCAAACTCAATAGTGATCTAAGTGTTGTAAAAATACGCACCATTAACTCATTAATTTTGATCAATGTAATGCAAACCAATTACTGAAATTCATAACAAAGATGTAAAACAATTAGTTAAAGAAGTTCGTAAGCTTACTTTTTGCACGAAAAAACACTTAGTAAGCAAGAAATCTTTGTTTGAGCGTGAGTTTTTGCGATGCGAGTATTTTGGGTGCAAAGGAGAGAGAGAGAGAGTTTGTGATAGCAAATGAGGGTTTGTGTGTTTTTCTCTCGCATTCACTAGGTGGGTTAATAACCCTTTTTGACTTTTTGACCTTTTTGATTTTGACCGAAGTCTGCGAGAGTTTTTGGACTGCGGGAGGGTTCAAAGCAGTTTTTATAATTTAGCAAAACTCCCCCTTGGCTTAAACTTTCTTTCACACAAAGTCCTTTTTGTTTACATTTTATTTTTAACAAAATTGTGAAAACATTTTAGTTCAAGTAAATGAACTTTTGTGTTATATCAAAAGTATTTAAATAAAATTTATCACTCCCCCTCGAAGTGATGATATTTTCCCAACGTTTTAACAAAAAAAATTTCATTTTAACTTTGCAACAACATTTTTGTTTTATTTTCCAACAACATAAAACAATTTATTCTTTGATTTCAAAAACAAACTTCTCAATTTCTCCCCCTAAAAAATAGCTTTATATTTTAAATTGTTTTTTTATCTATTATTGAGGTGGGTAGCGTTGTTTTTGAAATTTTATTCTTACTCGAGCTAAAAAAGATTATATTAATAATCAAAAAAACATGCTCAAGATTTGTTTATCATGAACAAAAATTTTTAGAAAAAGGTTTTATAAAAAGCTTTTTGTAAAATCTTGTATAAATTTTGCTCACGATATTTAAGAAGATTTCTATTCTTTTTTGAAGGATTGACGCACTGAAACGTACGTTCAGGGTCCTTTCTTTAAAAACGGGTGTTGATCTGTGATTTAATCAACAACCATAAGGAGTTAATACTTACCCGATTGTTTTACCTGATGTACTTGTGATGTCTGTTACTTGGGTGACTTCTTTGACCTTTTGATTATCATTGTCATTTTCATCAAGTATTTGTTTTAACAATTTTTTTTTCATTTTAACTTTGCAACAACATTTTTGTTTTATTTTCCAACAACTTAAAACAATTTATTCTTTGATTTCAAAAACAAACTTCTCAATTTCTCCCCCTAAAAAATAGCTTTATATTTTAAATTGTTTTTTTATCTATTATTGAGGTGGGTAGCGTTGTTTTTGAAATTTTATTCTTACTCGAGCTAAAAAAGATTATATTAATAATCAAAAAAACATGCTCAAGATTTGTTTATAATGAACAAAAATTTTTAGAAAAAGGTTTTATAAAAAGCTTTTTGTAAAATCTTGTATAAATTTTGCTCACGATATTTAAGAAGATTTCTCTTCTTTTTTGAAGGATTGACGCACTGAAACGTACGTTCAGGGTCCTTTCTTTAAAAACGGGTGTTGATCTGTGATTTAATCAACAACCATAAGGAGTTAATAATTACCCGATTGTTTTACCTGATGTACTTGTGATGTCTGTTACTTTGGTGACTTCTTTGAACTTTTGATTATCATTGTCATTTTCATCACGAATGCTTGTCATTCCTAGACGTTTTCGTAAGTATTCAAATCTTTCTGGTGGCAAAGCTTTTGTGAAGACGTCGGCAATTTGGTAACCAGTTTTCACGAAGTACAATTCCACAGTCCGTCTTTCTACATGTTCCTTGATGAAATGGTATCTGACTGCTATATGCTTTGTCCGTGAGTGTTGTACCATGTTACAAGAGATGGCAATGGCACTTTGCGAATCACAATAAATTGGGATTTTGTCATAAAAGAAACAATAGCCCGTCAATTGTATTTTCATCCATAGTACTTGTACACAGCATCCAGAGAGGGATTTGTATTCAGCTTCTGCAGTGGATAAGGCAGTGTGAATTGTGCCTTTTAGGTACCGAAAGATCCGTTTTACAACAGTAAGGTACTTTTCCGTTGGCCTTGATTGGTAACGGGCATACATGCAGAAAGCAAAATGAATATCAGGCCGACTAGCTGTAAGATACATGAGTGAACCAATCATATTACGGTATTTTGTAACATCAACTGGTTTACCACCTCTATCTTCATCTAGTTTAGGCTTGTGTTGCATAGGTATACTTATAGAGTCAAATTTATCCATCCCAAACTTTTTCAAAATTTCCATCGTGTATTTGTTTTGATGAATAAAGATACCATGAGGAGTTTGGTTTATTTGTAGACCCAAAAAGAATTTTAACTCTCCCATCATGCTCATCTCAAATTTTTGACGCATGATATTTTCAAAGTTTTTGCCATATTTAGGATTCGTCGATCCAAAAATGATATCATCGACATAAATTTAGACTAGCATGATGTCATCACCTTTTCTTCTAATAAATAAAGTTGGATCGATTGAACCTTTGACGAATTTGTGTTTTAGCAGATATTCTGACAACACTTTGTACCATGCGTGTGGTGCTTGCTTGAGTCCGTAGACTGCTTTGTCAAGGACATAGACATCATCCGGATGGTCTGGATCAACGAAGCCTTCTGGTTGACTCACATACACCTCTTCCTCTAACTCCCCATACAAAAAGGCCGTTTTTAGGTCCATTTGGTATACGGTGAAAGATTTATGAGCTGCATGAGCCAAGAACAAGCGTATTACTTCGATCCTAGCAACTGGTGCAAATGATTCATCAAATTCGATTCCTTCTTCTTGATAGTAACCTTTGGTAACAAGGCGAGCCTTGTTTCTGATTACGTCACCGTCTTCACCTAGCTTGTTCTTTAGAATCCATTTCAATGCAATTATGAGTTTTCCTAGAGGACGTGGAACCCTTCGCCAGACGCCATGGCATTTGAATTGGTTTATTTCTTCTTGCATGGCGACAATCCAGTCGGGATCTTCAAGTGCTGCTTTGACATTGGCAGGTTCAACTCTACTTAGGAATGAATGGTAGAAACAGTAATCTGTTGTAGAACTTCTTGTTTGAACTGGTTGAGAAGGATTTCCAATTATTTGTTGTAGAGGGTGATCGTGAGTCCATCTTCTTTTTTCCGGATGTGGTTGGTAAAGCGGTTGCATGTTTGAAGGATCAACCGATCGCGTCTCAGAAGGTCCACCGACCTCAGCTTCGGGAGTCGCGAATGGGTTTATGATTGGTTCCTCTTCAGACGATGCATTAAAAATTATTTGATCATCAACATTTAGATTGGAGGTTGGAGTGGTGTTGTTTGGTGATTGTTCTTGTTGAATCTGTATGATTGGAGAGGTATATGGTACTGGATCAACATCTTCATAAGTAGTTGTTGATGAACCAGATATGGGAGATGGTATGTCTTCTTGAGGATTAACTTAGATAATCAGAGTTGCAGCGGATATTGTAGACACCTTCATCTTATTTCCTCCACATGATTCATCATAGAAGTTCTCAAACAAACCATCTAACACTTCCTTTTGAATATGTTTAGGTTTCGGTGATGATGATGTTGGTTTCGGTACGAGTCCTGAACCGTTTTGTTCAGAAGTCATAGTCTTTTTCACGGGTTCTGAGCTGACTTGATCAGAAGCCATTTCTTCTACTTCATCGAAGTGAACATGGATTGTCTCTTGTATCAACTTTGTTCTCCGATTGTAGATACGATATACACTTGATTGTGTAGAATATCCAAGGAAAATTCCTACATCCCCTTTTTCTTTTAACTTACCAAGGTCTTCACGATCATTAAGAGGGTAGCACCGACAACCAAAAGTGCGTAAGTATTTTACATCGGGTTTGCGTTTGTGAAGGATGTGATATGGAGTTTTGTTGAATCATTTATGAATGATAGATCGGTTTTATGTGAAACAAGCGGTTGACACTACTTCAGACCATAGAACTAATGGAAGATTTGCGGAGGTTAGCATTGTTCTTGCAGCTTATACTGATGTACGGTTTCATCTTTCGACCACACTATTTTGTTGAGGAGTGTAAGCCACAGATCTCTAATGAGTAATGCCAAGTGAATCAAAGAAATTATGAAGAATCTGATTCGTGAACTCCGTTCCATTGCCTGTTCTTACGTATCGGACTTGAGCTAGTAGACCAACTTGTACTCTTTTGATGAACTTGATGATTACATTTGGAGTTGCAGCTTTAGAAGCAAGAAAATGAACCCAAGTGAACCGTGAGTAGTCATCCACAATTACCAAAATATATTTCTTTCCATTTCTGCTGACAACGCGCATTGGGCCACACAAATCCATATGCAATAAATTCAATGGAGCAACGGAACTAGGTTCGGATTTGGATTTGAGTGTTGCACGTGTCATCTTCCCTAATTCATACGCTGAATGATGCGTGCGATGTGTCGTTGCGGTTTAGCAGTATTAATGCCTACTCAAGTTTTAAATTTATATTTAGCCGACTTATCAATAACACACACACTTAACGAGCAGTGTACCCTGTCAGTATGAATATAATGGTAAGTAGAGTGTCGATCACTAAGAGTGGAACGTATTATCTCGTTATTCTAATCAGTATTTTAATATTCTAAGTTAGCTATACAACCTAATCTAACGCAAGGGGGTTCAGCCTGAGGGACTGGCACGATTTGGTTGCAATTAAATAATAAACTAAACCAATAGGCACGAATCAGCGAATAGCACACACGTACACAGATAAATACTTGAGACAATAAGAAGATCTGTCCTGATGATTAAGTAGATTGTCACTTGTTTTATTGATAGTTTTATATGAAGTGTATGTAGTTAACCCTTTCTCGTTGGCCCTATTCTTATCGGCGAGTAAACCCTTAATGATTACTTATGTCTAAAAGTTATTCCTAAGTGATCAATTTAGTAACAACCGTGGGAGCCACATTCTCTTCCGTAGTCAAATGCGCAGGCCACTAATAAACACAGAGGTTATCAATGCACTAATAAGTAGTAACCAAAGACATCAACATATAAACTTTAATTGATGGGAAAGCATTTTTAAGGGAGTGCAATCTTTCCGTTGTCACATTACACAAGCCATCAATCCTGATGAATTAAAGTTTACTAACACAATAAAACAAAACTACTTAATGAATTAAAAACATGCAGCACCTTCTTACAGCTCTTGTATCTTCGTTCGGGTGTGTCTTGTGCTGCCTATTCGTCTGAATTCGACCTTAGGTTTCTCTGGTCTTCGTACTTCATATATAATATATGCTACGAAATTCGTCTGGTCTTGGGGTATTTATAGTTTCTGTCTGAGGGTAAGATGCGGCGCATCTAGTAAGTAGATGCGGCGCATTGACTTAACTTCGCATGGGGTCCAAGATTAATATATTCAGGAATATTCGTACACCGCCAGAAGATGCGGCGTAACTCCATAAATAGATGCGGCGCATGTCCTCTTGTATCTTGGATCGTATCTGGTGAAATCTTGATAGTGATGCGCCGTATGTAATAAGTGAGATGCGGCGCATCTGGAGCAGATTTGCCTTGATCTTGTACATTTGAGTAGACTCTTAACTTCTTGCATGTTTTGCTCCATAATTAGTCTAAAATCGCCAAGTTTCATCAAATGCTTGTTTTTACCTGAGAATTACAAAAGTAAACGATTAAGTATCAATCCTCATACATAATATAATAAAACAAGTCAAATTATTAGGATAAATGATGGTAATAAAATGTACTTATTTGAGTTCATCACTGAACAAAGATGATCTTTCTTTAATGATAGTTTTGGCAATCCTCTGACTAGGTTGTTTTGAGCAAGGTCGTTTATAGTTCTGAAGTTCAAATGAGAGAATCGACGATGCCATAGCCATAAGGAGTTAATAATTACCCGATTGTTTCCATCGTGTATTTGTTTTAACAAAATTTTTTTCATTTTAACTTTGCAACAACATTTTTGTTTTATTTTCCAACAACTTAAAACAATTTATTCTTTGATTTCAAAAACAAACTTCTCAATTTCTCCCCCTAAAAAATAGCTTTATATTTTAAATTGTTTTTTATCTATTATTGAGGTGGGTAGCGTTGTTTTTGAAATTTTATTCTTACTCGAGCTAAAAAAGATTATATTAATAATCAGAAAAACATGCTCAAGATTTGTTTATCATGAACAAAAAATTTTAGAAAAAGGTTTTATAAAAAGCTTTTTGTAAAATCTTGTATAAATTTTGCTCACGATATTTAAGAAGATTTCTCTTCTTTTTTGAAGGATTGGCGCACTGAAACGTACGTTCAGGGTCCTTTCTTTAAAAATGGGTGTTGATCTGTGATTTAATCAACAACCATAAGGAGTTAATAATTACCCGATTGTTTTACCTGATGTACTTGTGATGTCTGTTACTTTTGTGACTTCTTTGACCTTTTGATTATCATTGTCATTTTCATCACGAATGCTTGCCATTCCTAGACGTTTTCGTAAGTATTCAAATCTTTCTGGTGGCAAAGCTTTTGTGAAGACGTCGGCAATTTGGTAACCAGTTTTCACGAAGTACAATTCCACAGTCCGTCTTTCTACATGTTCCTTGATGAAATGGTATCTGACTGCTATATGCTTTGTCCGTGAGTGTTGTACCATGTTACAAGAGATGGCAATGGCACTTTGCGAATCACAATAAATTGGGATTTTGTCATAAAAGAAACCATAGTCCGTCAATTGTATTTTCATCCATAGTACTTGTGCACAGCATCCGGAGAGGGATTTGTATTCAGCTTCTGCAGTGGATAAGGCGGTGTGAATTGTGCCTTTTAGGTACCGAAAGATCCGTTTTACAACAGTAAGGTACTTTTCCGTTGGCCTTGATTGGTAACGGGCACACATGCAGAAAGCAAAATGAATATTAGGCCGACTAGCTGTAAGATACATGAGTGAACCAATCATACTACGGTATTTTGTAACATCAACTGGTTTACCACCTCTATCTTCATCTAGTTTAGGCTTGTGTTGCATAGGTGTACTTATAGAGTCAGATTTATCCATCCCAAACTTTTTCAAAATTTCCATCGTGTATTTGTTTTGATGAATAAAGATACCACGAGGAGTTTGGTTTATTTGTAGACCCAAAAAGAATTTTAACTCTCCCATCATGCTCATCTCAAATTTCTGTCGCATGATATTTTCAAATTTTTGGCAATATTTAGGATTCGTCGATCCAAAAATGATATCATCGACATAAATTTAGACTAGCATGATGTCATCACCTTTTCTTCTAATAAATAAAGTTGGATCGATTGAACCTTTGACGAATTTGTGTTTTAGCAGATATTCTGACAACACTTTGTACCATGCATGTGGTGCTTGCTTGAGTCCGTAGACTGCTTTGTCAAGGACATAGACATCATCCGGATGGTCTGGATCAACGAAGCCTTCTGGTTGACTCACATACACCTCTTCCTCTAACTCCCCATACAAAAAGGCCGTTTTTAGGTCCATTTGGTATACGGTGAAAGATTTATGAGCTGCATGAGCCAAGAACAAGCGTATTACTTCGATCCTAGCAACTGGTGCAAATGATTCATCAAATTCGATTCCTTCTTCTTGATTGTAACCTTTGGTAACAAGGCGAGCCTTGTTTCTGATTACGTCACCGTCTTCACCTAGCTTGTTCTTTAGAATCCATTTCAATGCAATTATGAGTTTTCCTAGAGGACGTGGAACCCTTCGCCAGACGCCATGGCATTTGAATTGGTTTATTTCTTCTTGCATGGCGACAATCCAGTCGGGATCTTCAAGTGCTGCTTTGACGTTGGCAGGTTCAACTCTACTCAGTAATGAATGGTAGAAACAGTAATCTGTTATAGAACTTCTTGTTTGAACTGGTTGAGAAGGATTTCCAATTATTTGTTGTAGAGGGTGATCGTGAGTTGATGCGTGGTTTTTCGACCTTACAACAGGTTTTACCTCTCGAGGGATCTCAAGAGGCTTGCAATCCCTACCAGGCAGTGTACCTGACCGATGTAGTATGGTGAAGTGGCAAGTACCGGGGGATTGATCGTTCTCTAGGGGAATAGTGTCGTTAGGATTGAAAAACTACTCTAATAGGTCTAAGGGTGAGGGAAGATTCTTTTTGTATTTTTTTATATTTTTTATAAAAGCAAGTAAAATCTCGGGTTTGAAAGAGTGGGCGGAATTAGTTGCTAGTCAACTAACCCAAATGACTACAAATGCAAATAAAATAAAATAACTGAAAATGAAAAGGTTGTGAAACTTATATGGAGAGAAATGTGTTTACTTAGATTTCCTTACTCCCTAACTATCTTTTACCGGTTGATTAGTGTGTATTAATTGCGTGGATGACGGGTGTATTCCTTAATACCAATCGTGGGGTGGCGTACGTACTTCCCCAACTCTACAAGCTCCTACTTCACTCCTATGTCGAGCCGGCTAAGAAGCTCCTAACATGGGATCACTAGAATTCGCTCATGCATTAAATACAACCATAAAAACCTTAGTACGCATTGGTTCATGTTTCTTAAGACGTTCAAGCAAGTTACCGTATAGGAGGTTAGCCAGTTTTCTTAAGCCTAACATCGATAAACAATCGTCCAATACAATTAATAACACACTAATAACCAATAATCAATAGTTAGGTTTCATTAGATCTAAGCAAACACAAGATAAATCTAGCCTAGCATGTTAATTAAAAGACAAGAACAAGATATAATCAAACAACACATAGACATATTGATTGATTAAATGATTACTTATCTTTAATTAAACATGGGAGATCCAAGGGTATAAAACCCTTAAAAATGGCAGAAAATTCGTCTTAGGGTTTCTCCTCACAAAGTTGCACACAATGAATAAAAATTGCAAAACTATATATAGAGTTTAGTGGCTGACGGCGTCACGTTGTAGGAGGTGACGCCGTCACCTCGCCGTGGCTAGGGTTCCCGGATGGTCTTCCTGACGCCGTCCCTTTTTAATCCTCCAAAATCCGCTCTGGCCTATCAGGGGTGACGCCGTCAGAAATGTGCTTGACGCCGTCTCTCTTTAACTTAAACCGTGATGGCCTTGATCACCTTAAAGGGTGACGCCGTCAAACTTTCCATTGTAAAACTCTCTGGCGCGTCATGTGTATTTTGTCATATCCACCTCTTTTGCCAAGCCATGACGCCGTCAGGAGCAATTCTTGACGCCGTCAAGTGTACTTTTCCAGCAGCTTTGGAGACTTTGTCGTGTTCTTCACTTTTATGCTCCAAAAACGTCCAAAATGCTTTCTTTTCCAGATTTCTTCTCCAAAGTACCTAAAATGACAAAAGGAACGATTTAGGGCAATATTTGATCAAATAAATACAGTTTAGGGCTTAAATGACCCCCTAAAAGCGGTACACTTTTCGCTTCATCAAATACCCTTACACTTGAGATTTGCTTGTCCTCAAGCAAATGCGCTTTTATTCTAATCAAAATACAAGTTAGGGGTCATTTAATGCTAATATAAAAGTAATTACAACAAATAGTCATTCCACTTTAATCATAATAAGCACAGAAATTACTAACTAGCACCTCACAAGTAGTGTTTAGATACTCACATCTCTCAGGTGTCATAAAAGTATATCTCATAAATGAAAATGGAGAATATCTCTCACTACCTGTCATAGCAAATAGATTACCATAGGCTTGGGAAAGGATCGAAAACCTTCTCCACTAGGCGTAAGCACCTAAGATAAACTACCAAAGAGGGCTTTTACATGGGTTATAACGTGAGGTGTAGGGATATGATAAACACGGATTTGTTGGATAAAGGATATTTTACTGGTGGCGAGTTAAAGATCTTGATTGATTACAAGTACAATATGGCGTTGCTAAGCCAAGACTAGACTCGACTTAAGCTAAAAACAAAATAACAAAAACATAAAATAAACATAAAATGAAACGGGATGGTAGTCCGTATGTTTTTTCTACTTTTCTTTTTCTCATTTTTTTGTATTTTTCTTGATTTTTTTTTTTTTTTTTTTTTTTTTTTTTCATACACTCTTGCCCTACCATCCAAAATAATACATCATAGGGGCGTTGCATTCCCCTTACACTTGAACTTTTACATAACTTTACAAATAACTATTATAATGACTCGAATTAAGATAATCGAAACACTTGGAGTACTTTTTAAAATATTTAGCACATATGGGGGTAATAATGTTGTTCTTCCCCATTACTCCATTACACTAGTACTTTACCATGAGTCCCAATCATCCCAAAACAATATGTACAAGGATATGACTCGACTTAGCAACCATGTAATCAATTAGATAATTAACTTGGGGTTTAAACAAATGTTGTCACAATAATGCACTAAAAATGAGTGCATACAAGGTAGGCTAAGGCGATTTGGGTGTACATTTAAGTGGGGTGTAACAAATTCTTCCTTTAAGTAAAATGCTTAAAGTTAGAAACGAAAAGATAGGCTCTGAGGGGTGTACTAGGGGTATCGTGTACTAAAAATGAGTACAACGCAAAGGGTGTGGGAGAATTACTTGACCAATGTAGCCAACGTAATTATAACAAAAACACAGGTGTAAAACAATGGGTTAATCCTAATGCCTCTTATCATGTAGTAAATCTAACTACACGAATGTAGTCTCACTTGTGGCCTCGGAATGGTCCTAACGCAAGTTCTAGAATCTAAGTGCTACCGGTACACACATCATAGCATAAATGCTTTTCCTACCAATTCTAGGGGCGAACCTCACATATTTGGGGGTGGAAAATTTTTTAGTGGTACGGTTTTGTGCTAGTCATATAACTCCTATCCGTGAGACGCTCATTAAGATCAAAGTTTCACTCCTATATGTTGTAAAAAAATTTAAATTTGGCACTAAAATTGCCCTAACAGGTATTTATCTCAGTTTTATTACACATCTACCATTAAGCAAACAAAAATCAAGCGTAATTGCATTCTCTAAAGTATCGTACTTTACCCCCCTTACACTTAAGATGAACATTGTCTCCAATGTTCAAATAACAAGATGTAAAAGTAAATAAGGTAAAAGAATGAAATCAAATACTCCACTGATTCGCTCGGTGGATAAAGGGGTAACATGGTTAAATCTTCTTCCAAGGTAATGATGGAGCTTCAAGACTAATGCATCGCCAAAAGCTAGATTCCACATACATCTCCTTGTCCAAAATAACCTGTTAAACCTGAGAAAACAAACACGAAAACCTGCATAACAACGGCGGGATAAATCTATATAAGGATATAATGCTTGTGGAATGATTATTTTGCAGATTCCTGGAGTTTATAAGTTAGAGATTTAATAAAAACTTTTTATGAAAACAAAACTTTCAAAAATTTCAGAAAATTGAAACCTGACGCCGTCAGGTTGTAATGCCTGACGCCGTCAGAAATGATCTGACAGAATTCTCATGTTAAGTTTCCGGAAAATTTCTGGAAAAACCTATACCTTACTTCCTGGAATTCCTGCAAAATATCATTATGACTCGATACAAGCATTTGACTCAAACAGTTACTAATATGTATGTTAATTTATTATTGTTATGATTCATGTTCATTTGTTCTAATAAACCGATTTGGATTTCCCTTACACTTATCTTTTGCAAAATACCTTTATATGTAGTTAAGACGAAGTTAAAAACAAGATAAAGCATTTTCACAATTTAGTTCCGAACATGAATCAATAATAATAAAAATTAAACATACATACGGAAGCAAATAAAATCAAACAAACAAATAAATAAACACACAAAGCAAATAAAGCTTGGGTTGCCTCCCAAGAAGTGCTTTTCTTTATTAACGAGTCTTGTAGCTAGACTCAAAGTCAGGCTTATCTAGTGTCGCTTATGCTCACGTACCCGAGTGTGAGCCATCTAATTGTTGCCTCATCTTTCTTGTACTCATCATTCAGCTCCAGACATCCATGATAATATCTCTTATTTTTCTCATGTGGATATTTGAGCCCCTTTCTTTTATCATTCTCACTTAACAAGTCAATAGGCACAAGTCTATTGCAAGATTCAATGGAGAAGTTCTTAAACCTAGGATGTGATCGGGGCATTTGGTAAACAAAATCTTCATCCCCATCCGAGAATGTAATTAACCCGTCCACAAGTTTTTCGTCAAGGTTGGTCAACCTTTTGAAGGGTTCTCCAAAAATGACTTGGGTTAATTTGTTATCAATAAATTCTCCTAAGTTCTCCATAACCATAAAATCCACCAAATACACAAAACTTCCTATGAATACGTGTAGTGGCTTAATCCTAGCAACAATGTTATCTCCTTGATATTCTAGCTCATCTACCATGATTTTATTATAATTAGCGCAAGAGATAATGTTCATAGGCAAAGATGAGTTAAGATAAGCATGAAAACTATGATAACCAATTTTACATGGAAATTGCATGTTAAAGAGGCTATCCTTTTCGATCTTAGTCCTAGGGTCAACATACTTAAAGGGATCAATTTCCACTTTTCCCCATTCCTCGTTAACTACTTCTCCATTACCAGCATCCTCATCGGAGTCTGAGTCGTAAAATGGACTAACATAGTCATTCTCACGGTCAGACTCCTCCATCTCAGAATTGTTACCAAAGTGGTGTTCGGGTGAAAGGTTGTTGTTTTCTACGATGGGGGCGGGAACGGGTAGTTGGAAGTTTGCACGGCGGAAAATACGAATAACAGGGATCAAGCGATCACTATTACTCATGAGGTAGGTGGAAGGTATCACAAACAAAAGTACAAAGAAATAAGATAGACTAAAGAAAACCTAGAAAAATAAAATAAAAATCTCACTAGAAAGGAATCTAGTGAGTAGACCTAATAAAATAAAAATTCAACCTAAACAATAACTATTCCCCGGCAGCGGCGCCAAAAACTTGATGCGTGGTTTTGCAACCTTACAACAGGTTTTACCTCTCGAGGGATCTCAAGAGGCTTGCAATCCTCACCAGGCAGTGTACCTGACCGATGTAGTATAGTGAAGTGGCAAGTACCGGGGGATTGATCGTTCTCTAGGGGAATAGTGTCGTTAGGATTGAAAAACTACTCTAATAGGTCTAAGGGTGAGGGAAGATTCTTTTTTTATTTTTTATATTTTTTATAAAAGCAAGTAAAATCTCGGGTTTGAAAGAGTGGGCGGAATTAGTTGCTAGTCAACTAACCCAAATGACTACAAATGCAAATAAAATAAAATAACTGAAAATGAAAAGGTTGTGAAACTTATATGGAGAGAAATGTGTTTACTTAGATTTCCTTACTCCCTAACTATCTTTTACCGGTTGATTAGTGTGTATTAATTGCGTGGATGACGGGTGTATTCCTTAATACCAATCATGGGGTGGCGTACATACTTCCCCAACTCTACAAGCTCCTACTTCACTCCTATGTCAAGCCGGCTAAGAAGCTCCTAACATGGGATCACTGGAATTCGCTCATGCATTAAATACAACCATAAAAACCTTAGTACGCATTGGTTCATGTTTCTTAAGACGTTCAAGCAAGTTACCGTATAGGAGGTTAGCCAGTTTTCTTAAGCCTAACATCGATAAATAATCATCCAATACAATTAATAACACACTAATAACCAATAATCAATAGTTAGGTTTCATTAGATCTAAGCAAACACAAGATAAATCTAGCCTAGCATGTTAATTAAAAGACAAGAACAAGATATAATCAAACAACACAAAGACATATTGATTGATTAAATGATTACTTATCTTTAATTAAACATGGGAGATCCGAGGGTATAAAACCCTTAAAAATGGCAGAAAATTCGTCTTAGGGTTTCTCCTCACAAATTTGCACACAATGAATAAAAATTGCAAAACTATATATAGAGTTTAGTGGCTGACGGCGTCACGTTGTAGGAGGTGACGCCGTCACCTCGCCGTGGCTAGGGTTCCCGGATGGTCTTCCTGACGCCGTCCCTTTTTAATCCTCCAAAATCCGCTCTGGCCTATCATGGGTTGACGCCGTCAGAAATGTGCTTGACGCCGTCTCTCTTTAACTTAAACCGTGATGGCCTTGATCACCTTAAAGGGTGACGCCGTCAGACTTTCCATTGTAAAACTCTCTGGCGCGTCACGTGTATTTTGTCATATCCACCTCTTTTGCCAAGCCATGATGCCGTCAGGAGCAATTATTGACGCCGTCAAGTGTACTTTTCCAGCAGCTTTGGAGACTTTGTCGTTTTCTTCACTTTTATGCTCCAAAAATGTCCAAAATGCTTCCTTTTCCAGATTTCTTCTCCAAAGTACCTAAAATGACAAAAGGAACGATTTAGGGCAATATTTGATCAAATAAATACGATTTAAGGCTTAAATGACCCCCTAAAACGGTACACTTTGTGCTTCATCATGAGTCCATCTTCTTTTTTCCGGATGTGGTTGGTAAAGCGGTTGCATGTTTGAAGGATCAACCGATCACGTCTCAGAAGGTCCACCGACCTCAGCTTCGAGAGTCGCGAATGGGTTTATGATTGGTTCCTCTTCAGACGATGCATTAAAAATTGTTTGATCATCAACATTTAGATTGGAGGTTGGAGTGGTGTTGTTTGGTGATTGTTCTTGTTGAATCTGTATGATTGGAGAGGTATATGGTACTGGATCAACATCTTCTTAAGTAGTTGTTGATGAACCAGATATGGGAGATGGTATGTCTTCTTGAGGATTAACTTAGATAATCAGAGTTGCAGCGGATATTGTAGACACCTTCATCTTATTTCCTCCACATGATTCATCATAGAAGTTCTCAAACAAACCATCTAACACTTCCTTTTGAATATTTTTAGGTTTCGGTGATGATGATGTTGGTTTCGGTACGAGTCCTGAACCGTTTTGTTCAGAAGTCATAGTCTTTTTCACGGGTTCTGAGCTGACTTGATCAGAAGCCATTTCTTCTACTTCATCGAAGTGAACATGGATTGTCTCTTGTATCAACTTTGTTCTCCGATTGTAGATACGATATACACTTGATTGTGTAGAATATCCAAGGAAAATTCCTACATCCCCTTTTTCTTTTAACTTACCAAGGTCTTCACGATCATTAAGAGGGTAGCACCGACAACCAAAAGTGCGTAAGTATTTTACATCGGGTTTGCGTTTGTGAAGGATGTGATATGGAGTTTTGTTGAATCGTTTATGAATGATAGATCGGTTTTATGTGAAACAAGCGGTTGACACTACTTCAGACCATAGAACTAATGGAAGATTTGCGGAGGTTAGCATTGTTCTTGCAGCTTCTACTGATGTACGGTTTCATCTTTCGACCACACTATTTTGTTGAGGAGTGTAAGCCACAGATCTCTAATGAGTAATGCCAAGTGAATCAAAGAAATTCTGAAGAATCTGATTCGTGAACTCCGTTCCATTGCCTGTTCTTACGTATCGGACTTAAGCTAGTAGACCAACTTGTACTCTTTTGATGAACTTGATGATTACATTTGGAGTTGCAGCTTTAGAAGCAAGAAAATGAACCCAAGTGAACCGTGAGTAGTCATCCACAATTACCAAAATATATTTCTTTCCATTTCTGCTGACAACGCGCATTGGGCCACACAAATCCATATGCAATAAATTCAATGGAGCAACGGAACTAGGTTCGGATTTGGATTTGAGTGTTGCACGTGTCATCTTCCCTAATTCATACGCTGAACAAAGATGATCTTTCTTTAATGATAGTTTTGGCAATCCTCTGACTAGGTTGTTTTGAGCAAGGTCATTTATAGTTCTGAAGTTCAAATGAGAGAATCGACGATGCTATAGCCAGGCTTGTGAGGATGTAGCTTTTGCAAGCAAACAAATCGGTTTTGGTGATGTAATTTCTTAGGTGCAATTTGGTATAGATTCGAATCCCTGGAGCCTTTGACAATATCAACGCCTTCAAGAGTGCAAACAATACACGAATGTTTTTTGAATGCCACCTCTAAACCGCTATCACAAAATTGGCCAATACTAAACATGTTGTGACCTAGTCCTTTGACAAAGTAGACTCTTTGAATTGTGACCTTATCATGAATGAGATCCCCATAGCTAGTGATTTTAGCAATGTGATCATTCCCAAAATGCACTATACCCAAGAATTTGGCCACGAAGTTTTTGAGCAGTGCTTTGTTCTTGGTCATATGTTGGGTGCACCCCGAGTCAAGGTACCAGAGGCACACTTGGACAAGCTGCACATCAAAGCAAGAAACAGAAAATTAGGAATCCGCTGATAAAGTAGTTCCACGTAGTTAGACAGTATAGAATGCAAACCTAGTGGGTTGAACTTTTCTATTGTAGTGGTGCTAGGTTCGGATTGCTTCTTAACTTGTTGCCATCTATAACCTACGTGTTTGAACACTCTTCCGGTGGGTTTCAACTTAAAGCAGGATCTAGGGGATAACTCATGATATTCAAATATTCTACCCGTTGGGATCCATGCCCATTTTTCTCTATGCTTATGGTTTCTTAGATTTGGTGAAGCAGTCTTAATGGTGTTGGCATTCACATTTTCACAATTCAAATCAACATGCACACAATTAGAAGAAGTAGAATTATAAGCAACAGAATTAAAACAAGCATTCTTGCTATTAGAAGCAACAGATCCATGCACATTTAAGTCATTACAGTCATCCATTCACTTAGAGCGTTTTTTATTGAAAGCATTAAAATCTCTAGGTTTTTCTACAACTTTAGGCTGAGAGGCACTAGTCTTCAACGAACATTTCTTAGGTGGTCTCTCCTTGCTACAAGTAGTGTCTAAACGTAGATCAAAAAGCAAATCTGCGTTAGGAGATTGTGTAATTTGATCATGTTGAGCTAATTTCCGTTTCTTACGATTCTTGTTCTTATGTTTCTTTGACTCTTTGGGTTTCTTTTCTATAGGGGGAGGAGTCAAAGAACACATTGGTGCATCTAGAGGCATATCCTTACTAAGTAATGCTTGCTTCCTAGCTATTTCTAATTCCTTGTTATGAATCAATCATTTGAACCATATGGTTCTCTAGTAGAAGTAGATCCAATTTGATACATACCGGGAGCAATTACTTTATGATTAGATAAAAGCACTTTTTGTTTTGGCTCAAGAATATGAGTTTTTTTATTTTTGATTTGCCAAAAAAGTTGGTTGGTTTGAAAAGTATGAAAAATGTTGATTTTCCAACTAGCGTGAAGCAACAAACTCATGATTCTTGTTTTTCATCAATCAAGCACTTTAGATTTGAGTTCCTCGTTCTCTTTTAAGATTGATTTCAAATAATTTTCGTAGGAAAGCTTGTCGTATTTGTTTTCTTCAATTTTTCGCTGCCAGTTTGCTTCAAACATTAAAGATTGTTTTTCAAGTTTAGCACAAGTGTTTTCAAATCTGGCAGTACGACAAGACAATTCCTTGTTCAACTAAATATTATTTTGCAAACATTCTCTTAGACTCTTTGTGAGTAAAAGGTTTTTCATTTCTAAAGACGTTTGTTTATTTTCCAATTCTTCAATTTTCTCCTTATTTATAGCAAATTGTGGTTTGATTGATTCCATTTGATTGAGAAAATGTTCTTTTTGAATGTCAGAGTTTAAGCTGAGAAGGTAATATTCATCTTCAAGAGATGTGAAGTAAGTTAAATCATTTTGCATTTCATAAATCAATGCCTCTTCAAAGGCTTTAAATTGATCGTTAACTCTATTCAGGGGAGGCTCGATAAATGTTTTTATCTGTTTCTTGACTTCCCTTAAGACATCCACTTCATAAGAATTGGATTTCAAAAGTTCATCCAATTGAAACTCTTGCTTTCCACGAATAATAGATAACGTTCCATTTATTTGATTTTTGAGATTGCAAAAGGTTTTTCTCGCTAAACTCTCATATTTGTTAGAATCATATGGGTTGTCAGAAATCTGATCCATATGATGTTTAACATTAGTTGGTTTTCATGAAAGAGCATTTTCCTTATTTATCAAACCATAATCGGCTTTAAAGTAGGAGAAATTGGTTTTCTTTTGATTAACATTTAAATGTTTTTGGTTTTCCTCTTGAGAGATGTCATTAGGAACAAACATGTAATCTTTGAAGGTATCACGTCTCATGTAATCAGCATTATACAAACTTGGTGTTTGATGTTTAGCCATATCAAGATAAGATGGTTTAGTATAACCAAGACCCCAGTTTTAGATCCATGAATGAATCTGGTTTGGGTTGTAACATGTACATAGTCTGAGAAGTCTGATCGGTAGTGCGAAGTTTAGTTTCAGCTCTAGTTAATCGTTGAATACAATTAGCTTTCTCTTCTTTAAGTTTAGAAACTTCATTTTCAAAATTCTTTTTGATGTTTTCAAAATTTGAAATATTTCTTTTGAAAAGAAAAATCTCATTTTGTAAATCTTGAATTTGACGTTTAAGCACTAGTGGTCGTTCAGACTGCTCTTCGTATAACATGTCATTGATTTTCTTTTCTAAAGAAGCACTTTTATCTTGTTCCAGTTTTATCAAGTTAGCATAATTTTGAATATGAGATTGAATAGTGGCATAATTTTGAAGCATATCAACATGATCTTGACTTGTTGATGCATGATTGCAATCGGTACTATTAGTTAATAACTGAGGAGTAGCACTTGTAGATGTTTCACTACGTATGTTAACTTCAGTTGTCTTACTAATGGTACGAATGTGACCATGTATGAATTCATCAAGATCATCATTATCACAAGCATCTGATGTGTGTACCTTGTTGACAAGAGTGTCATCTTCTCCAGCATCTGTGTCATAGCTTGGAGTTGCATCCTCATCTTGAGCTTCAAAGACATCCACTTTTTCCAAAGAAGCCATGTACACCATGTTTGTTTCCAATATCTCACCTTTGTCATCCGTGTCCACCATGCAATCATTTTCATCAGCACTAAGCAGTTTTCCCTTTTCTTCCATGTCAGCTAACAACATTTTCTGTCTGTAGTAAGCCCTGTTACGCACTTTCCCATTTGGACAATTCCTTGCAAAGTGACCTTGTTGACCGCAACCAAAGCATTTTGGTTCTTGATTGTCTTGACCAGCATCATTCTTGTCATTCTTCTGAGCACCTTGCCTTATAACTTCACCTCTTGGTGGGATATCTTGTCTTTTGTTCATAGCGGTAGTGAAACGTCTCCATTCAGGTTGTAGGTTTGTGAGAAACATAGTGTTGTGTTCAATGTTTGATCTTTTGAGGTTATGACGATTCATTTCATTGATAAGCTTGTTGAACCGAATGTATGCATCTTCTAGACTCTCCTCAGGTAATTGCTTGAAAGACTGATAATTCCACAGAGCCAGAGTCTGTTGTGTTTGTGTGCCAACATCTGCACCTTGCATCAATCTTTCCAAAGCTTTCCATAAGTCATGAGCAGTGAGATTGTTGTCAATGGCATTGTATATGTCATTGCTTAATCCATATAGAATTAAATTCTTGGCACGGATATTAGCTTCAAATTGAGCAAGTTCATTAGGATTCAAATCATCTTCAGTTTGTAGTCGTTTCTGTCCCGGGTTCGTACAGTCATCGATCTCTTTCATGACATAAGGACCATGTTTGATGGAGTTAATCAACAGCTTTTGTTCTTTGTAGCCCATGATAACATTCATAAACCTTGAAGACCATTGAACATAGTTTCCCCGGTACAACATGGGAGGCCTTGCATCACTCCCCGCAGACAATGCATCTTGAGTAGTAGACATTGTAATGGTGGATCTTTGATATGAGATGTTGTTTGTGTTTGAAAGTGGTGTTTTAGTTTGTTTGAGTTAAGATGGTTGAATGTTTGGAATTTTATGTTGTGATATTTAAATGATTAAAGTCTATTAATAGTTTTTAATCTTTTTAAAGGATTTGAAATTGAATAAAAGTCTTTGAATCAAGGTATCGCAACAAAGTCTTGTGAACAGTAACTATCGCAACTTCATGGAGAAAATTATGCAGAGTTTTCTTTTGCAAAAATGTAGGTAACAGTAAGTCTCGTAAGAGGAGATGTCGCAAACTTCTCCTATCACAACAATACTTGGAGCTATCGCAACTAATTCTTGCGAGTTGGGCAGAGTTTTCTTTCGTAAACAGTGGGTAACAAAAAGCTTCGCAAAGCTAGTATCACAAGAATTGCTATTGCAATCCAATACAAAGGCTATCGCAACCCAAAACTTGCAATAAACAGCTATCGCCATCTTTATCGCTACTGACCACAGCTATCACAACCTATACTCAGCCAACTGTTGCAACAGAACCCTTAACTTTTGCGAACAAAAATTTAAGAACAAAATACAAAACCCTATTTTTACGAGAAAAAATACACTTTTTCAAAAACCCTTAAACCACGTTTTCAGCCTAAATCTTCACCAAACTCATAAAAATTTGTATAGAATGATAAAATCTATTTATTTTTCTTCAAATATGTTATCCTAACACACGTTTTATAAGATTAAACACGTTTAAGAGTAATCTTGATACTACGTACGAAAGTAAAAATATTCTAGAGAGAGAAAGTTCTTAACTTTTATAAAAACCAAAACTTTTACTACTAATGAAGATTGAAACAAAACAAAAACACAACTACATGAAACAACGAATCATATTTAGCACTTGATACCAATTGTTGTTCCAATAATATCACGTCTACTCTAATAATCTTAGTGAGATAATGTTAGGAATATAAATATTCATATGAAGACTCGGTCACCCCGAGTATCTATTTAACATTTATGTAGCTCGTAGGCTTATTAGTATTATTAGTATTAGTTTAGTTATATTAGTATTTGTGGAGTTGGGTCGGGTATTTACCCGCTGTCAGCTCACTCCACAGCCCACTAGGGGTAACTTAGCTAGTAAGTATAAATACCCCTTCCCAAGTGTGGGAAGGGTTGGACCTTTCATTCTTTCTAATCTAATATCTCACAAGTTTCTCTCTCTAAAGGTTCCCAACTCTTCTCTTTAGAAATCAAGCTAGCATTAATCTTGTGTTTGTGTTATGATTTAGAGTATATTACAATTGGTATCAAGAGCCTTGGTTGAATTTTGGGTACTCGAATCTCTTTGATTGGTGGTTTGTTTTGTTTTCTTTTTGTTCTTTTGGTTCGGATACACAAGACAAGAAACGGGATTTCTTTGATTGGTGATTGTTTTCTTTTTGTTCTTCTGGTTCGAATACACAAGACATGAAATAGTTATATTATTACTTTTGATTCTTTCATTAGCTGCTAACACAAATCCATTTGAGTTTGGCCTTTAACATTAACAAAAGTCCATTTGAGTTCTTTTGCTTCATATCATTTTGGTTTACAAGGCTAAATGTGTGTTTTAAAAAACTGGTTCTTGGGGTGTTAAAAAGGTGCTTTATATCAAAAACTGGTCCTTGTTGCGTTAATATTTCTAGGTTGCGGTTTGGTGGTAAAAGTTTTTCTTTTTTGAGATTTGGCAGTGTTCTTGACTGCGAGTTGGTGATTCTTTGGTGCAATTTGGGCTTGTCAAGGAAGTCATTTTGTTGCGGTTTAGACTGAGTCAGTTCTGCTGTTTGGATAGTAGCCAAAAAGGGTATTAAAAGACAAAACTGGGTAAAGTGACATTTGTACCTTCTCGAAAGTGACCTGCGCTTAGGTATTTGCGTTGTGGTGTTGCGATTTGACTAACAGTTGCGGTTTGCTCTTTTCTTAATTGCGGTTTGCGACTTGCCATTGCGTTTTGCCTCGAAAGTGACCTTCGATTTAGTAAAGTGACCATTGCGGTTTGGTAAGTTCATGTAAAGTAACCATTGCGTTTTGCCTACAGATATACCATCTCAGCTTAAACATCATTTGTCACAAAATTAACCCAAACCCAAACCATCTCAATCCATCTCAACAAAAATTCATCCATACATACTGAACCTCAATCCCATTACAAGATACAAGAGCAAACTCAAAACGAACCAATTAAAAGCAAACTCAAAACGAATAAATAAAACACAAAATCAGTTTCATCCCATCTTTTCGTTCAATTAAACACAAAAACAACAAATGAATATTAACGATCTCAGTTGATTTCGTGTTTCACATGAGTATTTCTAGATCATTTCAAGACCCAAACAACACGAATGGAAAATACATCATTGATCATTATTGAAGCATAACTTCTGAGTTAATATCCGAAATTAAAGGAAAAGAAACAATAACAAAACTGTTACCATTTCCTCTTTCAGTTTGTTTAACGAAAACAACACAACAAAGTAAACCTACCTGAGATCTTATTAAAAGATCTTGAAGCCATTTGGGTGTGTTGTGGTGTTCTTCGACTTGAACAACTATCAAACTAAGGGACGGATTTTGTTCTTGTTAATGCTGCGTTTTAATTGATGAGAGAAGATAAGATAATGTGACTGCGTTTTTATTTGGGATTTGGTTTGTGTGACTGCGGAATATTAGGGTTAAGTTGTGATTAGGTGTGTGTTAAATACACATGAAATTAGGTTAATCATGAAATTGGGCTGGACGAATTGAGTTTGTGGGCTTTAATTGTTTTAGTGGGCTTCAAATTGACGAACTGAGCTTCAAATTGACGGACTGAGCTTCAAGTAGTTATTAATCTGCATTTTAAGTGTTAATTTGGTACGTAGTAGAATTTTTGATATAATTTTGAACAACGTTTTCGATTGAGCTTCAATTATCCGAGATTAATTTTAATTTTGGGTGATATTTTTTTCGGGGTCGTTTGATATAACTACCGTGCTAGTTATTAGATATTTTCGAGTTTATTGGATATAACTACGGTGGTTATTTGGATTCACTTAAACCCTGTCAACCAAAATCAAACTACAACTCTCATAGTCTATGTAAAACCCTCAATTTCCATTCATTTGAAATTCTCATTTTTGCCCCTCTAATATGGTTTAACATTTTATTTATTTATTTTGGATTTATAACCCAAAGTTTAATAAGTGATATGAAGAAAATACTATATGTAAATAAATAATATATGTTAAGATATGAAATACAAAATTTGCTTAAGACCTATCCTAGCTAAAAAGACGGCACACACACACATTTTGTGTGTTACTTTTCACATGATTAAGTGTAGGGGACTAATTTATTTTGGGTATACACATATTTTTATACATATGGCAAATGAAATTAACAAATAAATCACAAAAATTATGCCCCACAATTCACGGATGATCAACATTAAACTAGCCTAAAACTTCTCTCAATTATACTCCAAATCATACTATGTTGCCATATGTGTCTTATTCGTTTCTTTTCTTTACGTCATACATATATCCTATATTATGGATTGATATCAAAAGAGAAAATAAACACGCTTTCCCTCCTATATTATGGATTGATATCAAAAGAGAAAATAAGCATTCACCCATATCACCTTGTCAAGAACCAGTTATACCCTTGTTGTGGTTTCATGCGCATGTGATTTCAAAGGTGTGTGATTTCATGCGTGTGTCAGTAAACCTACAAATACAAGTTTAGACCGGCTGTGGTTCGTGCTTCGTATCGATCTCAAATTGTAGAGGGTTTTCGTTAACAGTTGGCGAGTGGCTAATTCTTGGCGGTGTTCGTTGGGGGTTCGATCTTACCTCATTGATTCTTGGTCTCACACTTGTATTCATGTCTCAGTCTCGTTCTCTCAGTCGACTTGAGGTATTCCTTGTATTCATATCACTTATACTCATGAAACTCTTATAAGAAAACTGGGTTACATCAGTAAATACACACGTACGTATATGTTATAGTCTAAACTGGCATAATCTTGACTGGCTACCATTCGTATATATATATATATATATATATATATATATATATATATATATATATATATATATGAGAAACGATAATACGTACATAAAAACAATGAGACTATTGCTAAGAAATAATGTCGAGAGGTGTTTTCTTTGATCGAGTCTTGATTCAACATACAAGAGTCCTTAAAAACTACCATCTTAATATGAATTACATGATTTATTGACACGTTAATATAAGAAACCCAGATCCTGCTTAAACAAATAATGAAGAAATCGAAATCGTTTTCGGTAATATTATGTGTTACGAATGAAGAAGGTTGTCATGGTTTACTACAAAATTTAGAAGCCTTGCATGAAGCCTTACTTGTTACTATATTACATGAGTATTATGTTATTATGAAATCTACGAATACTAATATAAAATCATTATGCATTTAAAAGGGTGTAAATAGGGAAGTCTTTGGTCTGCTGTGTTTGTCAAGCTTTGCATGCATGCGTAAGTGTTATTTAAACAAGGGTTGATTATGGGCAAGTTGGGTCGGTAAAAAGGGTCCTATGTGTTCACTGTTTCGAGTTCAAAATGGGGTCTATTGGTGGTCCTGTGCTTGCATGAAATACGGAAGGATGATGTGTTTATAGTGTGTCGAGTTGGCTGCAAAAACAAGGATTAAATATGGATAATGTAGGATCGTTTGTAGTGGCATATGGGTCGAGTGTGGTTCGAACTAAAGAAGGAACAGAAAGGATTGTGTTTGGTCTAGTTATTGCATGCGCATGGTTCGGTTTAATTAATGTCGAATGGTGCATTTGTTGGGTGAATATGGAGTGTCGAAAATGTTATGTATAGGGATGTAAATGTGTGAGTGTGTGGGGTGAATGGGACCTAGAGGAAGTAAAGCATTAAGCTCATGATGTCTAGTTACTAATTGTAGAAGGTTACTAAATATAGAAAGTTACTTAATCGGGAAGGTTACTAAAAATAGAAAGTTTCTAAAAATAGAAAGAAACCTAAATCATGTAATCTGATTAAAACGAGCCTATAAGTAACAGGTGATTATTAATTGTTAGGTTCGGTGAAGAAGGAGTGACCTTTTCATTCCTCTATGATCCACCTTTTACCTGGTTGTCTTTCTGAATAAGGTACGGATATTCTGACCTTATCTTTAAGGTTTCCTTGTGACTTACAACCTTTGATATGGACCATAGTTATGACCCTTCATTATGAACCTTTGATATGAACCTCGCTATGAACTTTTGGACATGAACCTTTGCTATAAACCCTTGATGTGATTATGATGGCTCTTATTATGTATTATGTATCTGTATCACTAGTCATGGGGGTTCCATGACCATGTCATTGATGCACCAATGGCATGACTCTAGGGTGGGGGAGTGATGACCCATCACGTCCCTTTTATTATGTATTATGTTTGGCCACAATGATTATGATTTCTGCAGGGGCGTATGGATGCATCCTAGATCTGGATCTGTATCTGTTACATATATTGTATATGTTTAGTATCTGGTGTATGGTAATTGTGTGCAATACATGCCATACACACATGGGAGTTCGCTACTCTAATTATGTTACTTAAGAGGTCTCCCCTCTTGTTGATTTATGAGAAGTGAAGACTGTGTTATGTTCGAGCCAACGGTATTATGATTCTGTTTATGCAGGCGACTGCATAGATTCCTATTACTTAACCTATACACTATGTTTTCCCTTACATTAGATTATGCCTACTTATGTTTCCCCATTGTATTTCATTTGAACTTCACGTTTATATTTCTGTTTTCTATTATCATATATCCGTTCACTGGGCTTTTTAATCTCAGCCGCATTTCTTTTCACCGCGGCAGGTTTTAGAGGGAAGTTGGGATATGAGTGAAGAGTGCGTAAGAGCTCTTAGAGGACTTCACCTTGGATAGCTACCTTGGATGAGATTTTTCATTGCTAGACTTATTGTACATTTATTGTAATCCTTGTATTGTATTTACCTTAGATTTCATTTGTAACCTTTGAATTTAATTGTATTATTAATTTCTCCCGCTTGTGTATGTTCTGTTTGACACCATGAATGTGATATCTTAACCCTTGTCGGGTTGGGGTGTTACAATTATGGTATCAGAGCCCAGGCTGCGACTTGTAGTACATAAAACCTTGACCTATGAAGTTTGGACCCTTAGGCTTCCACTATAAGAGATCATAAGACAACCCTTGAAGTTTTGCCTTAGGTTTTCCCTGTAGAAACTTTAGTTATGACCGGTGAGGATTGGGTAGATTATGCGATAAGACTTTGATTATTTATCTTTCTTCCACGCCACTCTGATTTATGCCTTTGCTTTCAGTTAGGCTCTTATAAGACCATTCGTTCTGGAGACTTAGGAAATTTAGCCAGATACACAATATAAGTTTAGCGATCACATAAGTTTTGAATGCTTTAAGACTTTTGCCGTAATGCCTTACAGGTTTCACTCTCTGATGTGACCACATTCTTTGAGTTTCGATCTCCGATTCGTTTATGATTCGTTGGATACCTTTCATTCGTTCAGAGAATTTGTATATGTATGAATCCGATGTGTTTGACACATTCTGTAGTTTCCCTTGCTTTTGCTAAGCATATTAAGGTCCCCTCTGCACGATTAGAATCTGCTTTACTCATTTATATTCCTATGAGAAAACTTGCGATTATCCGTCATGAGTATCGGAATTATCCAGTATGTTTTGAAGGTATTGGAATATAAGTTCGTTCTTCTAATCTGTTTCCTTTGGGAATGTTTAATTCGATGTTATTTTGAATATGGATTTGTTGACTGAGCATCGAGATGCTAACAACAGTCATATTAGATTTGTAATCTTTGGCGATTTGAGAAACTCGAACTCTGTACCATGGTTCCCAACCTGGTAAATAATTATGACCTCATCTATTTTACAAATTCGTACGTTAATCTGTCGCGGTTGTGATGATATTTCGTTTGATGAAACTCGACTTTAGAGTTATTCGGTTGTTTGAAATTTTCGTAATGAATTCCTTAATAAACTATCAAGATTTCCATCTGAGTGTGATCTTGTTCTGATCTGGTTATGAAGTTGTTTAGTCACGACTCGAGGTAAACTGTGATTGCAATAAGGGCATGTGTATATGATGCAAGTATTATGACGCCTGGCCAACGTGATAATAGTTACATCATATAACTTGAACTTATTGGGATCATAGGATGTCTTGAGAAGTGCCTGAGATCAGTAAGTTGGTTGATTCAGAAACTCTATCCGTATAAGAGCAATGTTTTTCCTAATTCTGAAACTCCGTATCTTGTGACATCGGTTGAATGGAAAGAATTGAAGGACCAGCTTTTAGAAAGTGGTTTTATCCATTTGAGTGTGTATCCGTGGTGTACTCAAGTTGTATTCATGAAGAAGGATGATGATAGCATGAAGTTGTGTAGTGATCTCGGGAAGCTGAATAGTATCGTGGTTAGAACCGTTATCCGTTACCTCGAATCGACGATTTGAATTAATCGACTCCAGAGTGTGAAGTTTTCCCAATGATGAATTTTAGATCTGATTATTTTTTAGTTACGTTTAAAGGAGCGAGATGTTCCTAGAATTGCTTTCCGTATTCGTTTTGACCTCTATGAGTATTATGATGCCAATCGTATTGGCTACTGCTCCGACTATTCCTATGAACTTGATGAATCGTGTCTTTCATGAATACTTGGACAATTTGTCATAGTATGACATATTGGTACATTCAGAGACGAAAGAGAAAAACGGAAATCATCTTCATATTCTGTGTTGAGGTTTCTACGTCAGAAGAAGCTATATGTTATACTATCGAAGAGTAAATTTTGGATTGGGACGAAGAATGAGAAGAGAAATTTTGAGGGGCTGAAAAGAGAATTGTTCTACTCAAGAAGGGGACTTAGCTTTTGCCCTTATGCTACTCGGAAAGATTGTTGCTACAACTAGAACCGCAAGAAGTGAACTATCCAACGCATGGCTTGGGAGTGACTGGTGACAGGCAGGAAGAAGCTCGGGAGCAAGACGGTGGAACATGATCTATGTTAGAAGACTTGAAGGAAGCGGTTTTGATTGAAGCACACTATTTTCTCTATTCATCTTAGTTGTACTAATATGTATAGAGTCTTGAAGTAGAAAATTTCGATGGAATGGTATGAAGATGGTTGTGACTGCATTGGTGGCGAAATGTTTAGCATGTCAACAGGTTAAGATTCAGCCTCAGCGTACAAGCGATTTTCTTTAGTGTTGGATGTTCGTATGTTGAAGTGAGATTAAACTTTCAGGGACTTTGTATCAGAAATTCCACGCACATTTAGGAAGGACAACACGACTTGAGTGGTAGAGGACGTTTTGACTAGGTCGGCTCACTTGGAAGATTGGCAGTGATATCTTTCGGCAGAAGATTATTCGAATTACATGGCGCACTTGCAGTGATCGTGTCAGAGATTCGCGTTTCAACATCACATTCCTAGGAAGAGCTACTGAAGGCTTGAGGGACCAGACTCGAGTTAGTAATGCTTTGCACCCCCAAACTGATGAACAAGCAGAACAACTGTTCGAGCTTGGAAGATGTGTTGAGCAGGATTTTTGACGGAGATGAAGATCACCTTTTGGGTTAAATTAGGTTAGGGAGCTGTTTATTGAAGGACCTAAGTAAATTCAATGACTAATGGATTAGTTATCATTTTTGAAGGGAAATTCTGAAACTTTAGACCGGGAATTGGTGTGTTCCGTGTGATGTTCCGTACAACAGTGTTGGACATTTTTGTGTATGAGGAAAATCTAGTTCTAGATACGTTAGACCTTAGATTATTCTGATTCGTGCGATTATTCTACCTATCCCATTAGACTTCTGATACATTTTGATATTCCGATATGTGCTTAGCTGATCGTCGATACGGATATGTTACCCACCTTTGTATAAAAACTCTTGAGACGTTTGGTAATTTCGATATGTGCTTCTCTGATTATTAGCCAGTTCCTCAGTTCACTCAGAATCTCAATAGAGTTGATGAAGTTATCGTTTATTACTACCTCCGTAATTGCCTCATGTGTACATGTGTTTCATGTATCTCTTAGTAAGATTACAAATATCATTTGTCATGTATATGTTCCGCATTCGTTCGATCGAAGATTGTTATGATATGTCTATTATTGAAAAGCCTGAGGCAATCCTGGAGTGTCAGGTTTGGGTCATGAGAAATTAAAGAATTATACGTATATGTCATCCACACATCTTCTGTGATTCGATACGTTTCCATCTGATTTGTCTACTCAAATTTCGAGGATGAAATTTTTCTTCTAGAGGGGAAGAGTTGTAAAACCCTCAATTTTCATTCATTTGAAATTCTCATTTTTGCCCCTCTAATATGGTATAACATTTTATTTATTTATTTTGGATTTATAACCCAAAGTTTAATAAGTGATATGAAGAAAATACTATATGTAAATAAATAATATATGTTAAGATATAAAATACAAAATTTGCTTAAGACCTATCCTAGCTAAAAAGATGGCACACACACACATCTTGAGTGTTAGTTTTCACACGATTAGGTATAGGGGACTAATTTATTTTGTGTATACACATATTTTTATATATATGGCAAATGAAATTAACAAATAAATCACAAAAATTATGCCCCACAATTCACGGATGATCAACATTAAACTAGCCTAAAACTTCTCTCAATTATACTCCAAATCATACTATGTTGCCATATGTGTCTTCTTCGTTTCTTTTCTTTACGTCATACATATATCCTATATTATGGATTGATATCAAAAGAGAAAATAAACACGCTTTCCCTCCTATATTATGGATTGATATCAAAAGAGAAAATAAGCATTCACCTATACCATCTTGTCAAGAACCAGTTATACCCTTGTTGTGGTCTCATGCGCATGTGATTTCATAGGTGTGTGATTTCATGCGTGTGTCAGTAAACCTACAAATACAAGTTTAGACCGGCTGTGGTTCGTGCTTCGTATCGATCTCGAATTGTAGAGGGTTTTCGTTAACAGTTGGCGAGTGGCTAATTCTTGGCGGTGTTCGTTGGGGGTTCGATCTTACCTCATTGATTCTTGGTCTCACACTTGTATTCATGTCTCAGTCTCGTTCTCTCAGTCGACTTGAGGTATTCCTTGTATTCATATCACTTATACTCATAAAACTCTTATAAGAAAACTGGGTTACATCAGTAAATACACACGTACGTATATGTTATAGTCTAAACTGGCATAATCTTGACTGGCTACCATTCGTGTGTATATATATATATATATGAGAAACGATAATACGTACATAAAAACAATGAGACTATTGCTAAGAAATAATGTCGAGAGGTGTTTTCTTTGATCGAGTCTTGCTTCAACATACAAGAGTCCTAAAAAACTACCATCTTAATATGAATTACACGATTTATTGACACGTTAATATAAGAAACCCAGATCCTGCTTAAACAAATAATGAAGAAATCAAAATCGTTTTCGGTAATATTATGTGTTACGAATGAAGAAGGTTGTCATGGTTTACTACAAAATTTAGAAGCCTTGCATGAAGCCTTACTTGTTACTATATTACATGAGTATTATGTTATTATGAAATCTACGAATACTAATATAAAATCATTATGCATTTAAAAGGGTGTAAATAGGGAAGTCTTTGGTCTGCTGTGTTTGTCAAGCTTTGCATGCATGCGTAAGTGTTATTTAAACAAAGGTTGATTATGGGCAAGTCGGATCGGTAAAAAGGGTCCTATGTGTTCACTGTTTCGAGTTCAAAATGGGGTCTATTGGTGGTCCTGTGCTTGCATGAAATACGAATGGATGATGTGTTTATAGTGTGTCGAGTTGGCTGCAAAAACAAGGATTAAGTATGGATAATGTAGGATCATTTGTAGTGGCATATGGGTCGAGTGTGGTTCGAACTAAAGAAGGAACAGAAAGGATTGTGTTTGGTCTAGTTATTGCATGCGCATGGTTCGGTTTAATTAATGTCAAATGGTGCATTTGTTGGGTGAATTTGGAGTGTCAAAAATGTTATGTATAGGGATGTAAATGTGTGAGTGTGTGGGGTGAATGGGACCTAGAGGAAGTAAAGCATTAAGCTCATGATGTCTAGTTACTAATTGTAGAAGGTTACTAAATATAGAAAGTTACTAATTATGGAAAGTTACTTAATCGGGAAGGTTACTAAAAATAGAAAGTTTCTAAAAATAGAAAGAAACCTAAATCATGTAATCTGATTAAAACGAGCCTATAAGTAACAGGTGATTATTAATTGTTAGGTTCGGTGAAGAAGGAGTGACCTTTCCATTCCTCTGTGACCCACCTTTTACCTGGTTGTCTTTCTGAATAAGGTACGGATATTCTGACCTTATCTTTAAGGTTTCCTTGTGACTTACAACCTTTGATATGGACCATAGTTATGACCCTTCATTATGAACCTTTGATATGAACCTCGCTATGAACTTTTGGACATGAACCTTTTCTATAAACCCTTGATGTGATTATGATGGCTCTTATTATGTATTATGTATCTGTATCACTAGGCATGGGGGTTCCATGACCATGTCATTGATGCACCAATGGCATGACTCTAGGGTGGGGGAGTGATGACCCATCACGTCCCTTTTATTATGTATTATGTTTGGCCACAATAATTATGATTTCTGCAGGGGCGTATGGATGCATCCTAGATATGGATCTGTATCTGTTACATATATTGTATATGTTTAGTATCTGGTGTATGGTAATTGTGTGCAATACATGCCATACACACATGGGAGTTCGCTACTCCAATTATGTTACTTAAGAGGTCTCCCCTCTTGTTGATTTATGAGAAGTGAAGACTATTTTATGTTCGAGCCAATGGTATTATGATTCTGTTTATGCAGGCGACTGCATAGATTCCTATTACTTAACCTATACACTATGTTTTCCTTTACATTACGTTATGCCTACTTATGTTTCCCCATTGTACTTCATTTGAACTTCACGTTTATATTTCTGTTTTCTATTATCATATATCCGTTCACTGGGATTTTTAAGCTCAGCCGCATTTCTTTTCACCACGGCAGGTTTTAGAGGGAAGCTGGGATATGAGTGAAGAGTGCGTAAGAGCTCTTAGAGGACTTCACCTTGGATAGCTACCTTGGATGAGATTTTTCATTGCTAGACTTATTGTACATTTATTGTAATCCTTGTATTGCATTTACCTTAGATTTCATTTGTAACCTTTGAATTTATTTGTATTATTAAGGTCTTCTGCTTGTGTATGTTCTGTTTGACACCATGAATGTGATATCTTAACCCTTGTCGGGTTGGGGTGTTATAGTTTAACAATCATTCATCACCCTCAACACACAATCACTAATCATCAAACTGATCCAAACTTTTGTCATAACACATTCAAGTAATCATTATCATTTCACGGTTTATTCTTGATTTTTGTAAAATCCCGCGAAAGAATCTATTTCTCGGTTTAAATCATAGAATTGTAAAATCCCGTGCACGTTTACATCATGTCTACTACTTCATATTCCTTCATATCTGAGGTGCTCAAGTTGTACGACACGTATGATAAACTTAAGACTTCCAATTCTGTACAACAAATAAACGTGTGTGATTCTGATAATGCTAATATGGAATCTTTGTGCTCGAATTCGCAAGAGAGAGTGTTGCAACAGCCATAACAATTGCACAGCAATGCAAAAGAAAGTTGCATTGAATGTTTTCAATTACTTCATTCACATCTCAAGGTTCTCTTTGAACAACCTAGATACTTGGGAGGATACAGACGTGCATTCGCATCACTTTTTGGTCAAGATGTTCAGAATTTCACAGTCAAAATGATTCTGTATTTGGATCAACTTGAACAACAACTTGACAAAAGAGAATTTTATGAAGATAGATCCATGGCTGCCTTGTGTGTGGTCAACAACCAACTCCAAGTGTTCATTGATTCGCAATACACTGAGGATTATGATGATGACAGTCAAATGGCGAAAAAGTGTTTTGCTAATCACACTGGAATCGAGGTTGACATGTTCAGAGTTACACTACTCCAACTCATGAGTAATGTTAAGGAGTTCATTAATGAAAGAGCACAACACATGGGGAACGAGACAGAGTCAGATAAGCATGATGATAGCAACAGCTCAGGGACTGATATCACACATGGTGTGGATGCAGATCTCAGTCCAGTAAATCACCAAGTACCATCGGCTGAGGTACATCTGTCTGATCAACAAAATGTTCTTTCTAATGAACAACAACATACTGATGAAATTAAACCTACTTATGACACATATCTGTTGGAAAAGACTGATAGCAATATCACCTCTGATTCAACAAATATGAGTCATAAGGGGGAGAAATCGATCAGGATGTTGAATATGATGATGCGCCAAGTTCTTTGCTTACGGCTGAGTTTTTCAAATCAAATAATATGGTTGAAAAAGAAGTTTATAATGAACTTTCAAACAGATTTTTACAACTTGAAAAACATTGTATTTCACTTGAAATCTCAATGCAACAAAAGGTAGAAAGTCTTCAAACTAACCAACCATGTAGGAATCCGGAATTTCCTGAATTATGTGAATTTTTTATTATAAACGATTTGAAAGCTCAGCTACAAGCCAAAAACTTATCGATCAACAACCTGAAAAATCGTATTGCTAAGATGAGTGATATGTGTAATGATGTTAAGGCTAAACATGACAGTAATATTATCGCAACAAAAAATACTGAAATGGAACATAAAGTGGCTGAATTACTTAATGAAAATGAGACTTTGAAAATTCATTGCAAAGAACTGTGTGATACAATCAAAGAAATGAAAACTAAGACTGTAGAGCAAACAACCTCTTTGATTGCCAACAATGATGAACTCAAAGCTCAACTTCAGGAAAAGGGTTTTGCAATTGCAGCGTTGAAAAACAAGTTAAGAAAATTGACAGGAAATGGTGTGAACACTAAGTTTGCAAAACCATCAATCTTGGGGAAACCACCACTTAGAAACCAATCAGTTGTTAGACAACCGACTGCGTTTAGATCTGAACGACCAAAATCCTCAAAACCACGGTTTGCCTCCCAAGTTGATTCGAAACAAGTTTTGTCAAAACCAGCCACTTCACAGTCTAGACCTAAGGAAAAGGAATATACGGTTGCAAAACCTTATCATATGAGTGCCTCAAGTTCTTCTAGGATTAGTTCAAAGCGTGTGTCATTTGTGACACCAAAGGAACATGTTAGACATAAAAACAGTGTTCATAATCACAACCTAGAGGATGCTAAGAAAAACACACATGAAAAGACTAGGAATTTGCTTGTTTCTAAGAGTAGTTGCATATCGATTAATGCGATTCCTGTAGAAGATCACTCTAAGAATTTTGGATCTTTCTCTGAATCCAAACACTTTGTTTGCTCTACTTATCAGAAATGTGTTTTTAAGGCAAATCATGATAATTGTGTAACAAAATTCCTGAAGGAAGTGAATGCTCGTGCTAAAGTTCAATCCTCTAAGACTAGAAACAACAACAAGCCCGTAGAACCAAAGAGTTATATTCAAAAACCTGGTAGGCAGATTGCTATAGGACAAAGGTTTTCTCCCAACAAGTCTTTCACTGTGCATGAGAAACCAAACACTCCTAGATCTTGCCTTAGGTGGATACCGACGGGTAGAATTTTTAAGATTGCTGGTCTTAGATGGATACCTATTAGAAAGATGTTCACTGAGTGCAAAACCAAGGTTGACTGTGAAACCCCAAATGGTCTAGATGCTGATATCACTAACCCATATAAATGCAAACAAACTCTTAATGTCAGTTCAGGTAGTCTTTACTTAAGTGCAGGTACATCGTTCACTCCTATTAAGGAAAGACTCAGGGTTTGGGTGCCAAAAAGACTGATATCTCATGAATTAGGGGTTCAAGCAATTCAAGTTTGCTGAACATCATCAACAATGACATCTGTTCACATCAGTTCAGGCCTCGATCTTCAACGACAGATGATGTTTGAACTCTGTAGTTCAAGCCTCGGGCCTCAATGTCAACATAATGGCATCTGCTGACAACTCTTCAGGCCCTGTTCATCAAAGAAAAGAGAAGTGTACGCTTAAGTGCGCTTTATCTTCGGAAGAAGAGAAATCTTCTTGTTTATGACCATTCTCATCAACAAGCTTGATGAACTCAAATAAGTACATTTTATTATCATCATTTATCCTATTTATTTGACTTGTTTTATTATATTATCTATGAGAATCGATACATTAATGTTTACTTTAGTAATTCTCAGGTAAAAACAAGCATTATGTGAAACTTGGCGATTTTGGACTAATTATGGAGCAAAACAAGCAAGATGTCAAAAGTCTACTAGATCAAGCTCGTTCTACTCCAGATACGCCGTAACATACTTCTAACATACGGCGTATCACTATCAAGATTTCACAAGTTACAATCCAAGTACATACGCCGCATACAAAGATCAAGTTACGCCGCATCTGAAGACGGTGTACGAATATTCCAGAATATATTAATCTTGGACCCCACGCGAAGTTAAGTCAATGCGCCGCATCTATCAACTCTATGCGCCGCATCGATCCCTCATGCAGAAACTATAAATACCCCAAGGCCAGACAAATTTCGAGAGCTGAAGTCTTGGACCGAAGACCATATAACCCTAGAGCCGAATTCAGACGACCAAGCAGCACAAGACACACCTAAACAAAGATACAAGAGCTGTAAGAAGGTCCTACATGTATTCAATTCATTAAGTAGTTTTGTTTTATTGTTTTAGTACACTTTAATTCATCAGGATTGATGGGCTTGTGTCATGTGACTACGGAAAATCATGCACTCCCCTTAATATTGCTTTCCCATTAATTAAAGTTTATATGTTGATGTCTTTGGTGACTTTTATTAGTGCATTGATAACCTCTGTGTCTAGCTGAGCATTGCTTGGGTCGCCATGCCCCTTCCTCGCCTATTTATTTTAGCATCTCTTAAATAAATAGGATAGACATAAGTAATCATTAAGGGTTTACTCGCCGATAAGATTAGAGCCAACGAGAAAGGTTTAATTATATACACTTCATATAAAACTAGCAATAAAACAAGTGACAAGCTACTTAATTATCAGGACAGGTCTTCTTATTGTCTCGAGTATCTATCTGTGTACGTGTATGCTAATCGCTGATTCGTGCTCATTAGTTTAGTTTACTATTTAATTATAAACAAACCGTGCCAGTCTCTCAGGCTGAAAACCCCCTTGCGTTAGATTAGGTTGTATAGCTAACTTAGGATATTAAAATACTGATTAGAATAACTAGATAATACGTTCCACTCTTAGTGATCGACACTCTACTTACCATTATATTCATACTGACCGGGTACACTGCTCGTTAAGTGTGTGTGTTATTGATAAGTCGGCTAAATATAAATTTAAAACTTGAGTAGGAATTAATACTGCTAAACCGCAACGACATGCACGCGCATCAAGTTTTTGGCGTCGTTGCCGGGGAGTGAATTGTTATTATCTGTTAATTTGATTAGTATTTTAATAAGTTTTTTTATTATTATTATTATTATTATTATTATTATTATTATTATTATTATTATTATTATTATTATTATTATTATTATTATTATTATTATTATTATTTTTATTTTAGATTCTAACCACTAACCCTGTTATATATTAGATAGATTGCATTCATTGTATAATTTGTATATTTTATGTTTTTGTGTGTTTTTGTTATCTGTAATTTTTGTTTCTTTTTGTTTGTTTTTATTTTTGTTTTTCTTTTTCTATTTTTCTGCATTCTGCTGTCGTTGTATTGTGCTGATACAAACGATACGGCGCATCTGTTTTCACAGATACGGCGTATTGCGTTTAATTTTTATAAAATACAACGAGTTCAATCAATTCGAGTACGACGCATCTTTCCCCAAGATACGGCGTATTCTGTTTTTAATAAGAAATTTTTCTAAACCCTAACGCCATACGACGCATCTGTTTTAACAGATACGGCGTATTTTCTATTTAAATTAAAAAAACAGTTTTTCGAATTATTAAACAAAAGCGACGCATCGATCTTTATCGATACGGCGCATCTACTAAATCAAAAATCTTGTATTTTGAAATGTAACGAAAATACGGCGCATTAGCTTTTGTTAATACGACGCATTTAATTTAATAAATATAGTTGATTTTTGATATTCACTTTGATCTTTTCACTACTCTCGTGCAAGTTGGTTTACTTTCAGAATAAATGATGGCTTAAGCATCACTATGGAAGATTACATTCTGAACCTAACCAAGAGATGCTAGCTGGAGTGATCAACCTTCGATGAATGGAAGGCTATAATAAGACGACAAGAGTGGAGGAGAACTCAGTACTGGTAACATTGAGCATCTTAAATTCTTGAAATAGAATTCCAGGTACCCTCTACAATTATTCACCTAGCCTTAAGGAGAGTTCTCTACGAAACCTCTCCCGAATATAATCTCAATTTTGTAAGCTTAAAACGATATTTGCTCCTAACCTTGGAGTAAATCATTATCCACTAAACAATAAGATTATAATCATTAATAAAACGGATATGCTTATTGTTCTTATCTTGAATTTATTTATATCATATGGTATACCGTTTTACCCAAAATTTGATGTATAAGGAAACGCGTTGCGGAGGCCAAGGTACGTTCCTTATTTAAATTTTGTTCACTGGCACAACAATACGGCGGATCTTAGTATTCTAAGTGCCGTATCTCTGACTAATTAAAACTTATTGACCAGTCAACGAATTTAGATAAATACGGCGCATAACAATTATGCGATACGGCGCATCGTATCTGCCCTATAAATATGAAAGAGATGCGCCGAATTTCCACTTTTTACCCAAATTCGCACACAGTAAAAAACGCACCACTCAACCGAATCAAACCCCTTTAATCCGAGTTCTTTTCTCGAATCGAACCTTCTAAATCCGAATTCTTGACTAATCCTAATCGTCATATAAGGTAATAAACCTATTTAATTTTGTTTAAATTTAAAAATTAGGGTTTGTGCTATATATCGATTTTGATGGGAAGTTCAGGGGCTTTGATTAGAACTTGGACTAGATGATTTCCCCCATGTTAATTTTTGAATTGATCATTGAATTTGGAACCGAATTAATTTGAATAAAAAAATTAGGGTTCGGGAGGTTTATTTTGAACTTTGGAGGGAATATGAGATGTTGTGGTTATAGGAAATTTTAGATATTGATATATGGGTAAAATGGAACCGTGATGTTAAGTGGGAGTTTACGTCACGGGACCGGATTCTTGGAAAACGTGCCTGACCCCCTTTCTTTTATACTGATGCATTACTAGATGCGGCGCATCTAAGTTACATGATACGGCATAACATCCTATTTTTAATTTAAATATTTCCACTATTGTTGCGGCGTATTACGTAATTTAGATACGACGCATCATCCATACGCCGTATTCCATTGCGTGCTCAGCATCTCTTTTATGCAACCTAGATACGCCGCATTGGTTTATCAGATGCGCCGTATCAACCTTATTTCAGAACTATTTTCTAACCTTAAAATTTATTTCAGATGGAATTACCAGCTGTTGGACACAGGCATATGTGGCTCCGTTTCGAGACCATGGGACTTACATTGAACACCGAGGCTGATTATGTGCAGAGACTTAGGACGATTTTCTTTAGGAAAATCTTTAGAGTTCCGGTTTTAGACTTTGAGGGTGTTGGGTGTATTGACGGAGGGAATGCAGCTGGTGGTCTTCATGATAGGTTGGAGATGGTAGTGAGGAATGATGATGATGATGTTGTGTTTTGGTCTTATGCATGGGAGAGGTTGTTCGGGATTGATGAGCCTCTGATTAGGGAGCTCATGCTTGAGTTCTTTAGCACGATTCATTACAGGGAGACTGATATGGAGATTGATACAGCTGACACTCTGGTTTTCAGGTTAGGTGGGGTGCACAGGCAGATGTCGATGCGGCATTTTATTTTGGCCATGGGATTACACACTGAGGCGGAGATTGGATCTGTTGGGTTTGCCAGATACTGGGCTGAGAGCTTACGGGCAGTGCCAGATAGAATGTTGCTTGGTGATTTCTGGGAGAGGATATCCTCTGGGGGCGATTCCACCACTGCCACCCCATCCTACACACTTGATGCGTGGGTTTTGCAACCTTACAACAGGTTTTACCTCTCGAGGGATCTCAAGAGGCTTACAACCCCACCAGGCAGTGTACCTGACCGATGTAGTATAGTGTAGTGGTAAGTACGGGGGATTGATCGTTCTCCACAGGGAATAGTGTTCGTTAGGTGTGAAAGGCTACTCTAATTAGGTCTAAGGGTTGAGGAAGATTCTTTTTATGTTTTTTATAATTTTATGAAAGCAAGTAAAATCTCGGGTTTTGAAGGAGTGGGCGGAATTAGTTGCTAGTCAACTAACCCAAATTACTACAAATGCAAATAAAATAAAATAACAAAAATGAAAAGTGGTGAGAAACTTATGTGTAGAGAAATGTGTTTACTTAGATTTCCTTACTCCCTAACTATCTTTTACCGGTTAATTAGTGTGTATTAGTCGCGTGGATGACGGGTGTATTCCTTAATACCATTCGTGGGGTGGCGTACTTACTTCCCCAAACTCTACAAGCTCCTACTTCACTCCTATGTCGAGCCGGCTAGGAAGCTCCTAACATGGGATCACTAGAATTCGCTTATGCATTAAATACAACCATAAAAACCTTTAGTACGCGTTTGGTTCATGTTTCTTAAGACGTTCAAGCAAGTTACCGAATAGGAAGTTAGCCAGTTTTCTTAAGCCTAACATAGATAAACAATCATCCAATACAACTAACAACACACTAACAACCAATAATCAATAGCTAGGTTTCATTAGATCTAAGCAAACACAAGATAAAATTAGCCTAACATGTTAAACAAAAGACAAGCATAAGATAGAATCAAACAACACATAGACATATTGAATGATTAATTGATAACTTATCTTTCAATGAAACATGGAAGATCTCAGGGCAAAAAGCCCTGAAAAAGTAGCTAAAATCGTCTTAGGGTTTTATCCCAAAATTCCACACACTAAGCTCTCCCTTAATGACAAAAAATTAGAAAACTATATATAGACTTTGACATCTGACGGCGTCACCTTATGCATTGTGACGCCGTCACCTCGCCGCTTTTAGGGTTCCCGGATGACCATCTTGACGCCGTCCCTCTTTAGCTCTTCAAAAATCCATTCTGGCTTATCAAGGCTTGACGCCGTCGGATCCTAAACGTGACGCCGTCCCCTTATGATTTAAGCCGTGACGCCCTTGATTTAGTTAAAGCGTGACGCCGTCAGAATTCTCATGCAAACTCACTGGCCCGTCATGAGTAAATTTCACATCCAACTTTTCTTGCCAAGGCATGACGCCGTCTGGAGTTAATGTTGACGCCGTCAAAGGTGACTTTCAGCACAATTTTGAGACTTTGCCGTTTTCTTCACTTTTATGCTCCAAAAACGTCCAAAATGCCTCCTTTTCCAGATTTCTCCTCAAAAGTACCTAAAATGACAAAAGGAACGATTTAGGGCAATATTTGATCAAATAAATACGATTTCGGGCTTAAATGACCCCTTAAAAGCGGTACACTTTTCGCCTCATCAAATACCCTTACACTTGAGATTTGCTTGTCCTCAAGCAAATGCGCTTTTATTCTAATCAAAATACAAGTTAGGGGTCATTTAATGCAAACATAAAAGTAATTACAACAAATAATCGTTCCACTTCAATCATAATAAGCACGGAGATTATATACTAGCACCTCACAAGTAGTGTTTAGATACTCACATCTCTCAAGTGTCATCAAAATAAATCTCATAAATGAAAACGGAAAATATCTCTCACTACCTGTCATAGCAAATAGATTACCATAGGCTTGGGAAAGGATCGAAAACCTCCTCCACTAGGCGTAAGCACCTAAGATAAACTATCAAAGAGGGCTTTTAAATGGGTTATAACGTTAGGTGTAGGGAAAAGGAAAACACGGTTTTGTTGGATACGGGATATTTTACTGGTGGCGAGTTAAAGATCTTGATCAATTACATGTACTATACAATGTTGCTAAGCCAAGACTAGACTCGATCTTAAGCTAATGAAAGAAAATAACAAAACATAAACATAAAATAAACATAAAATAAAACGGGATGGTAGTCCGTATGTTTTTTCTATTTTTCTTTTTCTCATTTTTTTGTATTTTTCTTGATTTTTTCGATTTTTTTTTTTTTTTTTTTTTTTTTTATTTTTATTTATTTTTTTTTTTTTTTTTGCATACACTTTTACCCTACCATCCAAAATAATACATCATAGGGGCGTTGCATCCCCTTACACTTGAACTTTTACATAACTTTACAAATAACTATTCTAATGACTCGAATTAAGATAATTGAAAAACTTGGAGTACTTTTAAAACATTTAGCACATATGGGGGTAATAAATGATGTTCTTCCCCATTACTCCATTACACTAGTACTTTACCCACGAGTCCCAATCGTCCCAAAACAATATGTACAAGGATATGACTCGACTTAGCAACCATGTAATCAATTAGATAATTAACTTGGGTTTAAACAAATGTTGTAACAATAATGCACTAAAAATGAGTGCATACAAGGTAGGCTAAGGCGATTTGGGTGTACATTTAAGTGGGGTGTAAACAAATTCTTCCTTCAAGTAAAATGCTTAAAGGTCGAAACGAAAAGATAGGCTCTGAGGGGTGTACTAGGGGTATCGTGTACTAAAAATGAGTACAACGCAAAGGGTGTGGGAGAATTACTTGACCAATGTAGCCAATGTAATTATAACAAAAACACAGGTGTAAAACATGGGTTAATCCTAATGCCTCTTATCATGTAGTAAATCTAACTACACGAATGTAGTCTCACTTGTGGCCTCGGAATGGTCCTAACGCAAGTTCTAGAATCTAAGTGCTACCGGTACACACATCATAGCATAAATGCTTTTCCTACCAATTCTAGGGGCGAACCTCACATATTTGGGGGTGGAAAATTTTTTAGTGGTACGGTTTTTGTGCTAGTCATATAACTCCTATCCGTGAGACGCTTATTAGGATCAAAGTTTCACTCCTATATGTTGTAAAAAATTTTAAATTTGGCACTAAAATTACCTTAACAAGTATTTCTCTCAGTTTTATTACACATCTACCATCAAACAAACAAAAATCAAGCGCAATTGTATTCTCAAAAATCGTACTTTTACCCTCCCCTTACACTTAAGATGAACATTGTCCCCAATGTTCAAATAACAAGATGTAAAAGCATAAAGTAAAAGAATGAAATCAAATACTCCCCTGATTCGCTCGTTGGATAATGAAATTACACGGTTAAATCTTCCTCCAAAGAGAATGTTGAAGCTCCATGACTAATGCATCGCCATAAGCTTGATTCAAAACATTTCCTTGTCCAAAATAACCTGTTGAACCTGAGAAAACAAACACGAAAACCTGCATAACATCGGCGGGATAAAATCTATATATAAGGATATAATGCTTGTGGAATGATAATTTTGCAGATTCCTGGAGATTATAAGTTGGAGATTTTAATAAAAACTTTTTAAAAACAAAAATTTCAAAAATTTCTGTAAATTAAATCTGACGCCGTCAGGTTATAACCCCTGACGCCGTCAGAAATGACCTGACAAAAATTTTCATTTTAAGTTTCCGGAAAATTTCTGGAAAAACCTTTACCTTACTTCCTGGAAATCCTGCAAAACATCATTATGACTCGATACAAGCATTTGACTCAAACAAATACGGATATGTATGTTAATTTATTATTATTACGATTCATGTTCATATGTGTTCTAATAAACCGATTTAGATTTCCCTTACACTTATCTTTTGCAAAATACCTTTATATGTAGTTAAGACGAAGTTAAAAACAAAATAAAGCATTTTCACAAATTAGTTTTTAACATGAATCAATAAGAATAAAAATTAAACATACATACGGAAACAATAAAAAACAAACAAACAAACAAATAAACAAACAAAGCAAATAAAACAAATAAAGCTTGGGTTGCCTCCCAAGAAGCGCCTTTCTTTATTAACGAGTCTTGTAGCTAGACTCAAAGTCACGCTACCCTATGTAAGTAAGCTCGTCATCAAGGACGTCTTTAGGGTTAAGCTTGGATTGAAGTTTCCTATTGGTCCGCTCAGTACGATATGTCTTTTCAAACTTCTCTCCATCCGGGTCATACAATGTCATCTTGATATGCCATGACCCATCTCCATCATTGGGTGGTTTATCCCAATTCCACTTATGATCATCTTCCTCACAAATCCACTTATTCATTCCTAGGTTAATTGGCAAAACTCCTAGGAAATCAATCATCCTTCTAAAAACTAGAGGGTCTTCAAATGGATCCAATTCGGTGTCCCTAGCCAAGAGTTGCTCTACCGAATGCGTTCGGTTAACAAAGTCCTCTTCTAGGTAAAATGGGCGTTGGGGTCCTATGAAGTCTCTATCGATCCAAGGTCCATATCTAGATGGTCTCCTATTTAATTCTAACCAATGGGGTGTCGGTTCCTCACTAGTATCATAGGCATGTTTCTTAACATCATAGACTGACCAAGTATCCCCTTCTCCTACCGCTATCTTGGATTCCTTACAATCAATCATAGCACTAGCGGTCGCTAAAAATCCTCTACCTATCAACAAGGGGCATGTAGGGTCGCTAACCATATCAAGGACGTGGAAATCGGCTAAAATGGTTAGCTTTCCAATGTGTACTAACACGTCCTTAACTACTCCAACCGGGTAAGCAACACTTCCATCCGCTAAGCCTATTATCACTTCGGTTTCTTCAAGTTTTCCAAGTTTTAGAGAGGTGTAGAGAGGTAACGGAAGTAGGTTAAGGCTTGATCCAAGATCGGCTAATGTATCATAAGCCTCCGAATTACCGATCTTGCAAGGTAGAACAAATAAGCCCGGATCATCTAACTTCTTAGGTAGCTTGTTTTGAACAAAGGCGGTCCCTTTTTCGCCTAACTTGAGCTTCTTCTCATCAACAACCGGACTTTCAAGGTGGAGCTCCTTGAATTCATCGTCAAGGTTTTGAGTGGGAGGTGTTTCAACTATGTTGTTGACCAATTTGGATGTCATAACTTCTTGGTCACTTGGAATGATTTGGGTTTGTTTGAAACACGTGCTCATGGAATTGACCGAATAATATTGTGGACAAGAACTAGGGGACGAAACCGATGAAATAGCGTTGACGTTTAGTTTCGGGTTCTTGACCGTGTTGCTAGGGAGTGCTCCCATTTCTCGGTCATTGAGGGCTTTCAACAAGGTGTCAATCTTGTCGGTCATCTCGCTTTGTTTTTGTTTGAAATCGGCTTCAAACTTGGCTAAACGAGCTTCTTGAGATGCCATAAATTGAGACATCAATCCTTCAAAGTTATTGGTACTACCATTGCCGGAAGGATTGTTGTTGAAAGTACGGTTCGAGTTGGAACCGCTTGATTGGAAACGATTAGGTGGGTTGGAAGAATTGGGTTGTTGTGTGTTTTGGTTTTGTTTCCACCTAAGGTTCGGGTGATTTTTCCATGAGGGGTTATATGAATCACCATAAGGGTTTGGCTCGGGCTTGAAAGTGTACCACTTATCTCCCGCTCCGTCGGTACGCGATGATGCGTAGTCCACAAAAGCTTGTTCGGGGAGTTCCATGCAATCACGAGTGTCGTGGGGACCACTACATAACTCACATGAAGAAGTGATTTTGTTCACTTGGCTTGAAGGTTTAGGAGCCTCGTAGGATTTCATGAGAAACTTGACTTGGTCTTCAAGTTCTATGATCCTACGGTCGGAAGTGCTTGAATTGTTCAAGGGCAAAGATATTGCCTTGACCGTTTTATTCAAATCACGGGGATCACTCCAACTTTCGTTGTCATAAAGAACAAGATCCTCTAGGAGAGCCCATGATTGTTCCGCACTTAGATCACGTAGCTTGCCACCGGCCGATTGGTCAATGGTTTGCCTCGTGGAGAGATTGATATGGTCATAGAAGATTTGGACTTGGAGCCAAAGTTCTATGCCATGGTGAGGGACTTTTTGGAGTAAGTCCTTGAATCGAGTCCATGCCTCATAGAGAGTTTCGCCTTGACGTTGTTGGAACATCAAGATATCATTCCTTAGCTTGGTAGTTCTTCCCGGTGGGAAAAACTGAGCAAGGAAACGAGTGGTGAGATCATCCCAAGAGGTGATGGATCCTGCGGGTTGACGTTCTAGCCACTGACTAGCTTGGTCCCGCAGAGAGAATTGGAAGAGACGCAATCGGGTCGTCTCTCGAGTGGCAACATCAAGGTCTATAGAATCAACGATTTTAAGAAAGTCCTTGAGATGTTGATTAGGATCTTCAGAACGAAGTCCATGGAATGCGCATCCGCTTTGCACCAACCGGATGGTGTCGGATCGCAAGGGTTGATATTGGCTCCTTGAGTGAGCTCAATGGTGTTTCGATAGCCGTGATGGCTAGGACGGGAATACTCTCCTAAAGTACGGGCTCTAGGAGGTGGTGGTGGTTGTTGTGGTGGTGGGTTGTATGGGTTAAGGATATTACCATCTTCCATGATGTCGGACGGTAATGGTTACGAACAAAGACACGAAGAAAATAGATAGACTAAAGAAAACCTAGAAAAATAAAATAAAAATCTCACTAGAAAGGAATCTAGTGAGTAGACCTAATAGAAATAAAAATTCAACCTAAACAATAACTATTCCCCGGCAGCGGCGCCAAAAACTTGATGCGTGGGTTTTGCAACCTTACAACAGGTTTTACCTCTCGAGGGATCTCAAGAGGCTTACAACCCCACCAGGCAGTGTACCTGACCGATGTAGTATAGTGTAGTGGTAAGTACGGGGGATTGATCGTTCTCCACAGGGAATAGTGTTCGTTAGGTGTGAAAGGCTACTCTAATTAGGTCTAAGGGTTGAGGAAGATTCTTTTTATGTTTTTTATAATTTTATGAAAGCAAGTAAAATCTCGGGTTTTGAAGGAGTGGGCGGAATTAGTTGCTAGTCAACTAACCCAAATTACTACAAATGCAAATAAAATAAAATAACAAAAATGAAAAGTGGTGAGAAACTTATGTGTAGAGAAATGTGTTTACTTAGATTTCCTTACTCCCTAACTATCTTTTACCGGTTAATTAGTGTGTATTAGTCGCGTGGATGACGGGTGTATTCCTTAATACCATTCGTGGGGTGGCGTACTTACTTCCCCAAACTCTACAAGCTCCTACTTCACTCCTATGTCGAGCCGGCTAGGAAGCTCCTAACATGGGATCACTAGAATTCGCTTGTGCATTAAATACAACCATAAAAACCTTTAGTACGCGTTTGGTTCATGTTTCTTAAGACGTTCAAGCAAGTTACCGAATAGGAAGTTAGCCAGTTTTCTTAAGCCTAACATAGATAAACAATCATCCAATACAACTAACAACACACTAACAACCAATAATCAATAGCTAGGTTTCATTAGATCTAAGCAAACACAAGATAAAATTAGCCTAACATGTTAAACAAAAGACAAGCATAAGATAGAATCAAACAACACATAGACATATTGAATGATTAATTGATAACTTATCTTTCAATGAAACATGGAAGATCTCAGGGCAAAAAGCCCTGAAAAAGTAGCTAAAATCGTCTTAGGGTTTTATCCCAAAATTCCACACACTAAGCTCTCCCTTAATGACAAAAAATTAGAAAACTATATATAGACTTTGACATCTGACGGCGTCACCTTATGCATTGTGACGCCGTCACCTCGCCGCTTTTAGGGTTCCCGGATGACCATCTTGACGCCGTCCCTCTTTAGCTCTTCAAAAATCCATTCTGGCTTATCAAGGCTTGACGCCGTCGGATCCTAAACGTGACGCCGTCCCCTTATGATTTAAGCCGTGACGCCCTTGATTTAGTTAAAGCGTGACGCCGTCAGAATTCTCATGCAAACTCACTGGCCCGTCATGAGTAAATTTCACATCCAACTTTTCTTGCCAAGGCATGACGCCGTCTGGAGTTAATGTTGACGCCGTCAAAGGTGACTTTCAGCACAATTTTGAGACTTTGCCGTTTTCTTCACTTTTATGCTCCAAAAACGTCCAAAATGCCTCCTTTTCCAGATTTCTCCTCAAAAGTACCTAAAATGACAAAAGGAACGATTTAGGGCAATATTTGATCAAATAAATACGATTTCGGGCTTAAATGACCCCTTAAAAGCGGTACACTTTTCGCCTCATCAACACTCATCAGGGAGCCTATGAGGAGATTGTGCCACAGGATGATAGCATTGACCATTGCTGGGAGAGGTCAGTCACCTGAGAAGGTGACCACTCTTGATCTCTTCCTTCTCAGGAGCATGGATGAGGGATTGGTGGTGAACATCCCTCACTTTTTGGCGCATTTCCTTCATAGGGGTGCTTTAGGGAGAGATAGGAGGAGCCAGATGACTGGGGGGCATTTTGTATCTAGACTGGCCCGACATTTTGGTGTGATTGGTGATGAGATCCCTGCCGGCTTAGAGGTTGAGGTGACCAGTTTGCCAGTTATTGGGCAGGATTATTTGGTCAGGTTGGGGATTTGTGAGATGATCATGGGGGGATGCTATTGGGTGGCATTGGGCCCCGTGAGACCAGCAGAGGTAGAGGCGGAGCAGGGAGATCCCCAGGGAGTTCCAGCTGCTGCTCCAGCACAGGAGGAGCCACAGGTACCCCCACCACCACCAGTTGCACGTTCTGTGGGTCAGAGAGTAGAGAGAGTTGAGGGGGAGGTGAGAGCTTTGAGGGGTGCAGTTGACGGGATGAGGGCCGACCTTGATGCAGTCAGGAGGGATTTAGGTTGGCTGGTCGGGAGTGTGAGCCAGATTTTAGAGCATCAGGGCACGAGCCATACTCGCCCTGATGGTACTTACATTAGAGGAATGATCACATACTCCCGGGTCCCTTCACGTAGAGTCAGACCCAGGACCGAGGATGCTAGCACCTCAGGGACTCACTCACCTGCAGGAGACGACTCCCCACACCCTTGATCTCATGTGTTTGGGCTTATTGACATTGTTCCACATACATTTTTATTCTTCTTGGGATTGTATTGAATTCTATTATCATGTATTTATTTGATGTTTCAGTTTATGTTTCTTATTATGTTTGATGAAGACTGGCATTAAGTTCAGCATGAATAAACGAGAGAACCCGAGAGGTAAACCGTGGAACGAGCCCATTTTACAACAGACTGTTAACAATCTGTTTGGTAAATACATGAGCTGTATCTAGTAAAACAGATGCGACGCATCCTATCCTTTATTTTATTTTATTTCGAATTTATTCCAGGCTTGATACGGCGTATCTTCTTCCATAAGATACGGCGTATCAACTGACCTGATGATTTACAGTTTAATTTTTTTTAAGGTTTTATTTTTACTAACTACTAATGTATTATGCAAGTTTGAACCTTCTTAACTCAGGTGTGTTAAAGTCTAAATGGTATTATAGATTCCTGCATTTTTTGTGGATACATCATCTATGAAGCTTAAACGTTCTAATCCACAAGAAAGTTGATTTTTGCTCTTATACAAATAATGGAGGATCATACCGAGCAAATCTCAGGGGAGTTTTTCTGTTCTAATTCTTTTATTTTCCAGTTTTTAACCTTTGACACAAACAACGAGGACGTTGTTTAACTTAAGTGGGGGGATGGAGAATTAGAACACTTACTTGTCCTAAACTTTTTCAAAAAATGCTTAAAATGCGCTTAAGATATCAAAATTTAAATTTTTAGCATGTTTTTGTTTAAAGTCTAAATTACATAGCCGCACACATAACTCTATTCTTTCAAAAATATTAAAACTTTTAGTGTGCTGGTGACTTGTAAACTTTAGAACTTGGCTTGTATACTATTCGAGACCACCATAATGAGTATTATCTATATAATTGGAATGACTTGTCTAACTTGCTAAATTTCTAGGATTACACCCAAATAGCCTTTATATGTTATGTGATATTAACTAACTACACTGGTTAGTTAATGATGCGTGGTTTTGCGACCTTACAACAGGTTTTACCTCTCAAGGGATCTTGAGAAAGTTGCAATCCCCACCAGGCAGTGTACCTGACCGTTGTAGTATAGTGAAGTGGCAAGTACCGGGGATTGATCGTTCAACTCAAAGAATAGTGTTCGTTAGGATTGAAATTAATCTAACTAGGTCTAAAGGTGAGGGATGATTCTTTTTGTATTTTTATATTTTATGGAAAGCAAGTAAAAATCTCTGGTTTTGGAAGAAGGGGCGGAATTAGTTGCTAATCAACTAACCCAAAAGCTACTAATTAAACTAATATGCAAGAAAAGTAAACTAGGGTTCTACAAGGGAAATGAAGCATGTCTACCTATGATATATTACTCCTTGCTAGCTATCCAATTCTACCTATTGAATTGTCACACCTTGTTTTAATTGACGGGTTGTATTCCTTAATACCATTCGTGGGGTGGCGTACGTACTTCCCCAACTCTATAAGCTCCTACTTCACTCCTATGTCGAGCCGGCTAAGAAGCTCCTAACATGGGATCACTAGAATTCGCTCATGCATTAAATACAACCAAATAAACCTAGTACGCATTGGTTCATGTTTCTTAAGACGCTCAAGCAAGTTACCGTATAGGAGGTTAGCCAGTTTTCTTAAGCCTAACATCGATATCACCCAATCAAAACAAGAAACAATAGGAAGCAAGAATTATAAACTAAACCAACTAGATCTATTGAAGTTGTCACGCCCTAATTGATGGAGATGGACACACACATCAACAAGAAATCAATAAGATCTAATTGATTATATACAAGTTTCATACAATCATAAGTAGACACAAGGTGATTTAGCCAAGCATAATTAATGAAGAGCAATCAACAATGATCATAATTGAAGACATAACATAAGATTGAATCGATAAACAAACCATTACAAGATGTTTATGGCATGATTAGGACCCTCTAAGTTGCTGGAAAAACACCTACCTAAACCCTAGAATCGGACTTAGGGTTTGGGGCTTACAAATAATGAAGTTGTGAAGTTATATTTATAGGCAGTTTTCTGTCGGCCCGATCTGACGGCGTCAGACTTACACGTGACGCCGTCACGACCAATTTTTCACCAAATTGTAGATCTCTTCGTCCCGATCGCGTGGCCTTTTGAATCACCTAAATCCGAGTTCGTATGAGGATTTTATGGCCAAAACAGTAACAACTACTCCGCGCGCGAGTTGTGATTGTCTTGATTAACTTGTGGCGGTTTCACTAAGGTTCCTTCTCGTGTAAGCCTTCTTCCTGACGTCGTCACTCTATAACATTTGACGTCGTCAGGTTAAATCCTGACGCCGTCATGTTCAAAAATCCTCTGGCCCGTCTCTCTTTAACTTAACACTTGACGGCCTACATCCATTAACACGTGACGCCGTCACTCTTTAATTCCACAAAACCTTCTGGCGCGTCACGTGTAAATTCATATTCATCCTTTTGCCAGTACGTGACGCCGTCACCTACAAAGAGTGACGCCGTCAAGCTCTGTTTCCAGCTTGGTTTTGGAGACTTTGTCGTTTTCTTCACTTTTCGCTCCAAAAATGTCCAAAATGCTTCCTTTTCCAAATTTCTTCTCAAAAGTACCTAAAATGACAAAAGGAACGATTTAGGGCAATATTTGATCAAATAAATACGATTTAGGGCTTAAATGACCCCTTAAAAGCGGTACACTTTTCGCTTCATCAAATACCCTTACACTTGAGATTTGCCTGTCCTCAAGCAAATGCGCTTTTATTCTAATCAAAATACAAGTTAGGGGTCATTTAACGCTAATATAAAAGTAATTGCAACAAATAGTCGTTCCACTTTAATCATAATAAGCACGGAGATTACAAACTAGCACCTCACAAGTAGTGTTTAGATACTCACATCTCTCAAGTGTCATCAAAATAAATCTCATAAATGAAAACGGATAATATCTCTCACTACCTGTCATAGCAAATAGATTACCATAGGCTTGGGAAAGGATCGAAAACCTCCTCCACTAGGCGTAAGCACCTAAGATAAACTATCAAAGAGGGCTTTTACATGGGTTATAACGTTAGGTGTAGGGAAAAGGAAAACACGGTTTTGTTGGATAAAGGATATTTTACTGGTGGCGAGTTAAAGATCTTGATCAATTACATGTACTATACAATGTTGCTAAGCCAAGACTCGACTCAATCTTAAGTTAAAAACAAAATAACAAAAACATAAAACAAACATAAAATGAAACGGGATGGTAGTCCGTATGTTTTTTCTATTTTTCTTTTTCTCATTTTTTTGTATTTTTCTTGATTTTTTTTTTTTTTTTTTTTTTTTTTTTTTTTTTTTTTTTTTTTTTGCATACACTTTTGCCCTACCATCCAAAATAATACATCATAGGGGCGTTGCATTCCCCTTACACTTGAACTTTTACATAACTTTACAAATTACTATTCTAATGACTCGAATTAAGATAATTGAAACACTTGGAGTACTTTTAAAATATTTAGCACATATGGGGGTAATAAATGATGTTCTTCCCCATTACTCCATTACACTAGTACTTTACCCATGAGTCCCAATCGTCCCAAAACAATATGTACAAGGATATGACTCGACTTAGCAACCATGTAATCAATTAGATAATTAACTTGGGTTTAAACAAATGTTGTCACAATAATGCACTAAAAATGAGTGCATACAAGGTAGGCTAAGGCGATTTGGGTGTACATTTAAGTGGGGTGTAAACAAATTCTTCCTTTAAGTAAAATGCTTAAAGGTCGAAATGAAAAGATAGGCTCTGAGGGGTGTACTAGGGGTATCGTGTACTAAAAATGAGTACAACGCAAAGGGTGTGGGAGAATTACTTGACCAATGTAGCCAACGTAATTATAACAAAATCACAGGTGTAAAACAATGGGTTAATCCTAATGCCTCTTATCATGTAGTAAATCTAACTACACGAATGTAGTCTCACATGTGGCCTCGGAATGGTCCTAACGCAAGTTCTAGAATCTAAGTGCTACCGGTACACACATCATAGCATAAATGCTTTTCCTACCAATTCTAGGGGCGAACCTCACATATTTGGGGGTGGAAAAAAAAAATTTTAGGTGGTACGGTTTTTGTGCTAGTCATATAACTCCTATCCGTGAGACGCTCATTAAGACCAAAGTTTCACTCCTATATGTTGTAAAAAATTTTAAATTTGGCACTAAAATTGCCCTAACAGGTATTTATCTCAGTTTTATTACACATCTACCATCAAACAAACAAAAATCAAGCGTAATAGCATTCTCTAAAGTATCGCACTTTTACCCCCCTCTTACACTTAAGATGAACATTGTCCCCAATGTTCAAATAACAAGATGTAAAAGTAAATAAGGTAAAAGAATGAAATCAAATACTCCCCTGATTTGTTCGGTGGATAAAGAGGTAACATGGTTAGATCTTCTTCCAAGAGAATGTAGAAGCTCCAAGACTAATGCATCGTCAAAAGCTTGATTCCACAAACATCTCCTTGTCCAAAATAACCTGTTAATCCTGAGAAAACAAACAAGAAAAACCAAAGCATCAAACCGAACAAAGACAACTCACAACTAGGTGTAATTCCAGACTTAGAAATAAAACAATTAAAGATATAATGCTTGCGGAATGAATGTTTTGCAGATTCCTGGAGTTTATAAGTTAGAGTTTTAATAAAAACTTTTTATGATTCCGGTAGAAAAACAAAACTTTCAAAAATTTCAGAAAATTAAAATCTGACGCCGTCATGTTGTAAGGCCTGACGCCGTCAGAAATGATCTGACAGAATTCTCATGTTAAGTTTCCGGAAAATTTTTGGAAAAAACCTATACCTTACTTCCTGGAATTCCTGCAAAACTTCATTATGACTCGATACAAGCATTTGACTCAAACAAATACTAATATGCATGCTTATATCTCATTGTTATCGTTCATGTTCAATCTTGTTCTTTAAAACAGATTTAAATTTCCCTTACACTTATCTTTTGCAAAATACCTTTATATGTAGTTAAGACGAAGTTAAAAACAAAATAAAGCATTTTCACAATTTATATTTGAGACATGAACAGTAAACAAAAAGAATAAGAAATGCATACGGAAACAAATAAAATTAAATAAACAAACAATCAAACAAATAAAGCAAATAAAGCTTGGGTTGCCTCCCAATAAGCGCTTGTTTTTGTTCGAGTCACGAGCCTGACTCTACCCTTATTTAACAAAAATATGGGAGGTTTTCCCTACACTTAGGATTAAGTGCGGGTGAAAGTAGCGATACACACCCTTAGGGTGTGAATATGCCACGTGAGGTGAAGGGGGTGAGTGAATGGCTTCCTTCATCCTAAAACTACCCGGATAATTTTGGTTGATGGGTGGGTCGGCTCCTCTTTTTTCTCCTAGATGTAAATCTAAGGATGAAAAGTTCTGTAAAGGTTGAGGTTCCAATTCATCAACACTAGGAAATTCCCTAGAACTATGAGTAAGGTCATCACTAAAAGTGTGCAAACCTATATCCTCTAGTTGTGCTTGGTCCAAGGGTTCTACCTCCATCGGGATTCCTAAAGTCTCTTCTACTTCTTCCGGGTAAGTCACGGGCGGTGTGGGTGCCTCAAATGATGGTTGAGTATTTTGTGGGCTTATGGTGTTTACCTCATCATTCCATGTGTCAAGATCACCTATATCCTCGTCAATTATTTTCTTAGGTAGTGATAATAACAAACCTAGTGCTTCATCCAACTTATGGTTTATTGATACGGCTCTATCCATAATTCCTTGGCAAACTAGGTCGCTTTTCCTATTAGCCTCACTAAAACAAGATCCTAAACATGGAGGTTGTTCATAAGAATCTATCCTAGGTGAAGGCTCATATGATTCATAAGTGTCTCTAAATGAGGTATTTTGAACTTCTTGGTGTTCTAGCCACTCAACCATATCTTGCAATCTTAGAAATCTAAGTGAAAAGTCCATTTGAAGCAAATTACAAACAAAATCACAAGGAAAAGATAGACTACGAGAAAGCTACAAAATAAAAAGAAAAAATCTCACTTGATTGGAATCTTGTGAGTATACCTAATAAAAATAAAATTTCAACCTAAGCAATAACTACTCCCCGGGCTGCGGCGCCAAAAACTTGATGCGTGGTTTTGCGACCTTACAACAGGTTTTACCTCTCAAGGGATCTTGAGAAAGTTGCAATCCCCACCAGGCAGTGTACCTGACCGTTGTAGTATAGTGAAGTGGCAAGTACCGGGGATTGATCGTTCAACTCAAAGAATAGTGTTCGTTAGGATTGAAATTAATCTAACTAGGTCTAAAGGTGAGGGATGATTCTTTTTGTATTTTTATATTTTATGGAAAGCAAGTAAAAATCTCTGGTTTTGGAAGAAGGGGCGGAATTAGTTGCTAATCAACTAACCCAAAAGCTACTAATTAAACTAATATGCAAGAAAAGTAAACTAGGGTTCTACAAGGGAAATGAAGCATGTCTACCTATGATATATTACTCCTTGCTAGCTATCCAATTCTACCTATTGAATTGTCACACCTTGTTTTAATTGACGGGTTGTATTCCTTAATACCATTCGTGGGGTGGCGTACGTACTTCCCCAACTCTATAAGCTCCTACTTCACTCCTATGTCGAGCCGGCTAAGAAGCTCCTAACATGGGATCACTAGAATTCGCTCATGCATTAAATACAACCAAATAAACCTAGTACGCATTGGTTCATGTTTCTTAAGACGCTCAAGCAAGTTACCGTATAGGAGGTTAGCCAGTTTTCTTAAGCCTAACATCGATATCACCCAATCAAAACAAGAAACAATAGGAAGCAAGAATTATAAACTAAACCAACTAGATCTATTGAAGTTGTCACGCCCTAATTGATGGAGATGGACACACACATCAACAAGAAATCAATAAGATCTAATTGATTATATACAAGTTTCATACAATCATAAGTAGACACAAGGTGATTTAGCCAAGCATAATTAATGAAGAGCAATCAACAATGATCATAATTGAAGACATAACATAAGATTGAATCGATAAACAAACCATTACAAGATGTTTATGGCATGATTAGGACCCTCTAAGTTGCTGGAAAAACACCTACCTAAACCCTAGAATCGGACTTAGGGTTTGGGGCTTACAAATAATGAAGTTGTGAAGTTATATTTATAGGCAGTTTTCTGTCGGCCCGATCTGACGGCGTCAGACTTACACGTGACGCCGTCACGACCAATTTTTCACCAAATTGTAGATCTCTTCGTCCCGATCGCGTGGCCTTTTGAATCACCTAAATCCGAGTTCGTATGAGGATTTTATGGCCAAAACAGTAACAACTACTCCGCGCGCGAGTTGTGATTGTCTTGATTAACTTGTGGCGGTTTCACTAAGGTTCCTTCTCGTGTAAGCTTTCTTCCTGACGTCGTCACTCTATAACATCTGACGTCGTCAGGTTAAATCCTGACGCCGTCATGTTCAAAAATCCTCTGGCCCGTCTCTCTTTAACTTAACACTTGACGGCCTACATCCATTAACACGTGACGCCGTCACTCTTTAATTCCACAAAACCTTCTGGCGCGTCACGTGTAAATTCATATTCATCCTTTTGCCAGTACGTGACGCCGTCACCTACAAAGAGTGACGCCGTCAAGCTCTGTTTCCAGCTTGGTTTTGGAGACTTTGCCGTTTTCTTCACTTTTCGCTCCAAAAACGTCCAAAATGCTTCCTTTTCCAAATTTCTTCTCAAAAGTACCTAAAATGACAAAAGGAACGATTTAGGGCAATATTTGATCAAATAAATACGATTTAGGGCTTAAATGACCCCTTAAAAGCGGTACACTTTTCGCTTCATCAGTTAACCCCTGTATAAACCCTTTGTTACTCTCACTTTTAGAGTAAGATACCCCTAGAAAAACCCTTAGAGCCATTCCTTTCGTTTCTTACACCTTTGTTATAATGTTTCGATACACCCTTACACCTTAGCCTACCCTGTAGATTAAAATCCGTGGTTAATTGCTTTAGGCAAAGTGTGTTTCCTTACATTACCTGTGTTCCCGTGCGTAATTCATTATCTTTGGTTAGGTTGGGAAATTGCACAATGCAATTGGTATGAAAGTAAATATTGTATAACTTTTAGTTTATTTTTCGTGTGTTTACTACTTTCGCTATTACAGTTATTTCTGAAAGTATGAAGAGTATGGAAAAATTATCCGGAAAATTAGTGATAGAAAAGTTGTGAAATTTTACACATATAAAGTTAAAAAAAAAAAAAAAAAAAAAAAAAAAAAAAAAAAAAAAAAGGAAAAGTTGGAAGTTTGTTTTAACCAACTTATGTAAAGTTTTGTATTAAGTGGGAGATATCACCACTATTTGTTGTATATTATATTTATGGATTGAATGGGAGTTGGCCGTTATGGGAACGCCAACTAAGGTTATTCTTTGATTGAGATTTTGTTGAGTATAATTCGTGTCTACCTAAAGCGTGTGTTTCAATGTGTTAAAGCGTGAGTTATTCAATGATATGAGTCTTATTCATGGGATGGTTGGGAAAGTGATTAACCACACTTAGGATTTTAATTTATCTGTTTTGCTTATTTTTATTTTACACCAATTTGTATCCCAAATATTATCCATACCCTATATCATTCTTCATCCAAACCTTTGATTTATTGAGATTAGGGATTTGAGCAATCTTAAGTATCGTAGTCGTGGATTCGGCTATGTATTTATGATTTTGTCGCCCTTTTTGATATAATATTATTGGTGAAGGTTACTTGGTCCTATCTTTAGCCTATTCGAGTTAAGGATTTGAGCAATTGCAAGTATCGTGGTCGTGGATTCGATCATGTATTTGTAGTTTTGTCGTTTTTTCTGGAATATGAAATCGATAGAGATTAAAAAGGATGATCAACCCTTAACCAACAAACCCTTTTTTCCGCTTTAGACTTGTTATTCCTTGGCTTTAGTGGGGGAGATGCATATACTTGCCAAGCCTATGATAGAATATTCGTCACGACTAAGCAACTAAACGATTTAGAATTGTTTTACATTAAAATTATTTTGGTTTCTACTTCGTTAAGTGTTTGGTTGTGTGATTATGACAAAACGAATACGTGCTTAAATATAAAAATAAATCCTAATATCTTTTAGGATACATTTTCTTATGATTAATTCTAAGGTTTACTTGGGGACAAGTAAAGTTCAAGTGGGGGGATATTTGATGAACTCAAATAAGTACATTTTATTATCATCATTTATCCTATTTATTTGACTTGTTTTATTATATTATCTATGAGAATCGATACATTAATGTTTACTTTAGTAATTCTCAGGTAAAAACAAGCATTATGTGAAACTTGGCGATTTTGGACTAATTATGGAGCAAAACAAGCAAGATGTCAAAAGTCTACTAGATCAAGCTCGTTCTACTCCAGATACGCCACAATATACTTCTAACATACGGCGTATCACTATCAAGATTTCACAAGTTACAATCCAAGTACATGCGCCGCATACAAAGATCAAGTTACGCCGCATCTGAAGACGGTGTACGAATATTCCAGAATATATTAATCTTGGACCCCACGCGAAGTTAAGTCAATGCGCCGCATCTATCAACTCTATGCGCCGCATCGATCCCTCATGCAGAAACTATAAATACCCCAAGGCCAGACGAATTTCGAGAGCTGAAGTCTTGGACTGAAGACCATATAACCCTAGAGCCGAATTCAGACGACCAAGCAGCACAAGACACACCTAAAAAAAGATACAAGAGCTGTAAGAAGGTCCTGCATGTATTCAATTCATTAAGTAGTTTTGTTTTATTGTCTTAGTGCACTTTAATTTATCAGGATTGATGGGCTTGTGTCATGTGACTACGGAAAATCATGCACTCCCCTTAATATTGCTTTCCCATTAATTAAAGTTTATATGTTGATGTCTTTGGTGACTTTTATTAGTGCATTGATAACCTCTGTGTCTAGCTGAGCATTGCTTGGGTCGCCATGCCCCTTCCTCGCCTATTTATTTTAGCGTCTCTTAAATAAATAGGATAGACATAAGTAATCATTAAGGGTTTACTCGCCGATAAGATTAGAGCCAACGAGAAAGGTTTAATTATATACACTTCATATAAAACTAGCAATAAAACAAGTGACAAGCTACTTAATTATCAGGACAGGTCTTCTTATTGTCTCGAGTATCTATCTGTGTATGTGTGTGCTAATCGCTGATTCGTGCTCATTAGTTTAGTTTACTATTTAATTATAACCAAACCGTGCCAGTCTCTCAGGCTGAAAACCCCCTTGCGTTAGATTAGGTTGTATAGCTAACTTAAGATATTAAAATACTGATTAGAATAACTAGATAATACGTTCCACTCTTAGTGGTCGACACTCTACTTACCATTATATTCATACTGACCGGGTAGACTGCTCGTTAAGTGTGTGTGTTATTGATAAGTCGGCTAAATATAAATTTAAAACTTGAGTAGGCATTAATACTGCTGAACCGCAACGACACATCACGCGCATCAAAGCTTCATGCTCTTCCCATGCTCATTCAGTCATCAAGTGGATCAACGTACATTGGAGTATATTCTTATTCACTTGTTCTATCAAAAATTGCAACCTACAATGCAATTTTTAAGGGGGAGAAGTGTGAATAAACTAAATGTCAGTCATCAAGTGGAGTTACTTACCGTTGATGGTATTCTTATTCACTCGCTCAATCAAAAATGGCAGTCATATGCAATTTTTGAGGGGGAGAATGGTGAATAAACTGCATGTTGATTGAGATTTGAGAAATGGTCATATGACTCTCCTTCAACACCTAATGTTCCACTTATTCCTTAAAGGTGTTGATAATGACTCTCAAGATATTGAAGTTGCACACATGAATAATGATCCGTTCTTTGGCATTCCTTTCCCAGAACCAGGTTCTGAAGAATCCTCTTCATCACGGATTGTTGTTCCGTCCAATGTGCACTTTGTAAAGCAACCACAAGAACATAAAGGAAAATGTCGGCTAAAACGTCAAAACGGATAAGATTTTGGACATAGAATGTCAAGTGATCACGGAGTTTATTTGGCATCCCTTATTAGAGATTGAAGTTGACTTTCACAAAGGTGTGATCTTATTTTATCTTGAAGTCAGGGTTGGTTGGATGCATGACTTTCAATGATAACTTGCTCGTGCTTAAAATTTATGATTGGGACTAGGATTATCTAGTTATACCCGATGTAAGGAGTTACGATGAAGTTCTCACGGGTTATAGCTATCACTTCAAGGAGTTACATTGTAGTGCTCAGTGTCACACGCAGATGCAGATGTGGATAGTCTCAAGAGGTGTTGTACTTGCTTTGGCTCTTAGTTGAGTGTATAAGGGTACTTAGGGGTTTTCTTCTGCATCGTTCTTCAATCAACAACAATGCAAGATTAAGTAACAAATTTGGGGAATTCTTCGTCAGCTTCAAGTTTGGTATATCGGGTTTGCTCCATCAGTTATCACTTCAAATAGCCTAGTTAAGGGTTGGTAAAGATAGTCAGAAAGAGTTTCGGTAGCGATTGAATCTCACTTGATACATTTGAGCTAATTTTGTTCTTCTCACAAGATCTCAAGTATATGTGCGTAAAATGTGTTGCTGATTCTAAGGTATCAAAACCAGCAAGGGGGAAGGAGACATACATCTGAACGCACAACGAGTACACGTGATGAACTTTATACTTCTTCTGAATTGAAGTTATTCCGGGAAGACAAATGTCATAACCGCAGAGAAAATCAGTGTTTTAACTCGTGCCTTCTGGTGTATTGATGAGTGGCCTTTTACTCATCATTTTATACCCGAAAAACCCCACAAAAATGACCAAAAACACCCAAATGGACCAAATATTGTTATAAATATCCTTGGATTGTGTTTTATGTGTTTCAGGTACAAAAGGATTGAAAACGGGGCAAATATGGACAAAACCGAGCTTGGAATGGAAAAGAGCCGAAAACCGAAGCCGGAAAAGACATTTTTCAGATGGATTTAATTCGAGCTCAAAAATCCCAAAATGGCCCTTGGATAATTTTTACTTGGAAAAATTGGACCCTAGTTTAACTTTGAAGAATTGATAGATTTGGTCCTTAAAGTTTCCAAGATTACACATTTGGTCCTTAACTAAATCCTAACCTAACCATTAAAAACTTATCAACCGGATCCCATTTTGTAGCTAACCCAACTAAACTAAACCCAAAGCCAAATCTTTAACCCACAACATCAAACCACACCAGCCCATCACCACAAAAGCCCAAATCCTTTTTTAACTAAGAAAACGGGGTCAACAAGTCAAACCCCCAATTAGAACACTATTCCACCTTCTTCCTAATCCTTATCCCGCCAAAACATCTGATAATCACTTCCCCATCACTTTCATCTTTTCCACCTTACACCTCAGTCCAAAAACCCTCACATGGTTGTGTTCCCCCTCCTCCTTGCCACGCTGGCAATCCCAAGAACTAACAAACCCACCTACGGCTCAGATTAAAGGGATTGGGGACCAAGAAATGATCCAAGGGCTGGAAAAGTAGCACAAGAGACAAGATGGGCTTTCTCCTCACACAAGAAGCACAAAGGACTGAGAGAAACCCTAGATTTTTTAGTATAAATAGACTATTTATGTAACAATAGAAACTGAGGTAGTTTAGCTTATTTTTAAGGTAATTGTATTTTTTTAGCTTATTTTATTTCAGTATTGTAATTTGACTCTGGTTTTAATATTAATTCAGTTTTAGTTTAATTGTTCAAGAAAATCCAAAAAAATAGCCTTGAGCTTATTTACTGTTTAACAGCTTAATATTGAGACAGTAGATTAAGGTGTTTTTAGTGGTCTATATTAGTTCAAAAATAGTTTATATAGGTTGTTTAAAGAATTGGTAAAAGAGTTTGAGTCTTTTGGTCACTTTTGTTGTCTGTGTCAAAATTTCAAAAAAAAAAAAAAAAAAAAAAAAAAAAAAAAAAAAAAAAAGAAGTTGTTACTGTCCTCTTTTCAAATCCCTTTTTCTAGCTTATTTCTTTTCCAAAATTATTAAAAATTGCTTTTCTAGGTTCATTAGTTGCTTATCTAGATCTGTTTTCAGTTTTTATGGTATAACTTGTGGGTCTTGTAGCTTAAAAAATAGCTTAAAGTACCTTGGTTAGGGCTGTTTGGATTTGCTGTGTTAGACAGCAGTCTGAGTAGCAGTTGTCTTAGCTTATTTTATAGGTCATAATAAGCTCCTTTTTGCCCCATTTTGCTTTTAGAAGTAGCTTATAGTGTAGGCTTTAGGATTTTACTGCTTTTAGTTGAATAGCTTTAGGTCTAGTAGCTTTTTCTAGTGCTTAATATAGCTTAGGGACTGTTTGGATTAGTTTAAGTTTGCACCAGCTTATTTTTGTTTTAGTAATTTTTGGCTTATTTAGTTCAGCTTATTAAGAGTAATCTGCTTATTTATGTTTCCCTTAGTTTCCCTTAGCTTATTTCATCTTAGGTTCAGCTTAAAAATTAGCTTAATTCAGTCCCTAGTTAGCTTATCAACTTATTAGCCCTTTTTCCTCATTAGATTTTCTTGTTTCAATTCTAAGCCTACTGATCAGCCAATTAAAGGCTTATTCTGAGCTTATTTCAAGTTTAAAAAAAATATTTTCATTTATAAATGTTGCTTATTTGTTAGTGCTTATTAAGTATTTAAAAGAAAAACAAAAAAAAAATAAAAAAATAAATAAAAAGTAAAAAGTGCCCAACCTGGGACTCGAACCCAGGTCTCCACACAACACACTAACCAAATGCCCTAGGGACTTTTTCGTTTAGTATCCACACAATTTAATTTATAACCAAGTTTTCCTTTTAAGCTTATTCGAACCATTTAGCTTTTTCCCAGCTTATTTAAATAAGTTGGGACCTTTTTTATATTTTTCCTAGGATCAGTATAACTTGTAGTATTTTTAGAAAAAATTTCAGATTTTTCTCATTAGTTTAAGTATTTTTAATCATCTATTTTCTTTAAAATAGTTTTTAATTCATAAAAAATTAAATGAAAATCAAAAAAGTATAATTCTTTTTTCTAAAATTTTCTTTTTACATTTAGGACTTAGGAAAATTAATTTGGCATCCCTAGGATTTGTATTTCATAGATTTCAATTTTATAGCTTGGGATTAGCCTGGGTTTTGCGTGTTTTTAGGTTTTTCTTTCACGTTTGCCTTATATTAGCATTTCCCTTGCGTTATTTATTGTTTTTAGTTAATATTTCATTTTTCTAGTTTAAAAACCACAATCTCACTTTTATTCACCATCCAAACACGTTTCACGAACACAAATCACAATTCCATTCAATCTTCGTAGGGATAACGAACCGAGGTTTACACATATTTTACTTGTGTGTAATTACTTCCTCCTTTTTGGATATAAACCTTCGAATCAAATCATTTGGCGCCGCTGCCGGGGAGGGTTGAAGTGAATTTTTGATTTCCGTTTCGTCAATTCGTGTTTTGAAGATCCTTCTCCCGAGAAGTTATCGTTTTCTTTGTGAATATTTTCTAAAATCCAAAAACCAAAAAAAAAATTAAAAAACCAAACACTTTTCCTAAAGTGTTTAAAAAATCCAAAAATATTTTCATTTTCAAAATTTGTTTTTCCCTTTAAATTTTTGTTTCTTTTTGGTGTATGAACACCCGTTCTTCTTCAAACGATCTTCTTTCACCTCTATCAAATCCCGAAAGAATTATCCGTCATAATCACCGTGTTGATTATCTAAACGTTGAAGAAATGAACAACAATGATCAACCCCCGCCGCCGGGTGGTGATAATGAAAATCCGATGCCAGCTCTCGATCTCCGAACGATGGAGGAGTTGTGCCAACCAACAATGCATGGACGTGGTGGCCCGATTGCCCCCGTCAATATTCAAGCCGTAGATTTTGGACTTAAACACCACATGATTCAACAAGTCCAAAATTCGTGCCAATTTCACGGTTTGCCGGGTGACGACGCAAACAAGCATCTTGATAAATTTATTACCGTCACCTAAAGCATGAAACAAAATGGGGTCTCCGATGACGCCCTTCTTCTCTATCTCTTCTCATATTCCTTGATGCATCATGCCACCGCATGATTTGATCGTCTTCCCAAGAACTCAATTCATAATTTTGATGAGATGGTCTCAAAGTTCTTGGCAAAATATTTCCCACCGTCGATGATGACGAAATTAAGGAATGAGATTAGCAATTTCCGTCAGCTTCCCGATGAATCCTTATTTGAGGCATGGGAACGCTACAAACTTTCGATTGATCGGTGTCCAAACCATAATATGTTATTAGTCACCATAATAGACACATTCTATAATGGTTTGACATTACAAAACCGTGATATGTACTTAAAGGAAGAATTTGTTTACACCCCACTTAAATGTACACCCAAATTGCCTTAGCCTACCTTGTATGCACTCATTTTTAGTGCATTATTGTGACAACATTTGTTTAAACCCTTAGTTAATTATCTAATTGATTACATGGTTGCTAAGTCGAGTCATATCCTTGTACATATTGTTTTGGGACGATTAGGACTCATGGGTAAAGTACTAGTGTAATGGAGTAATGGGGAAGAACAACATTATTACCCCCATATGTGCTAAATATTTTAAAAATTACTCCAAGTGTTTCGATTATCTTAATTCGATTCATTAGAATAGTTATATGTAAAGTTATGTAAAAGTTCAAGTGTAAGGGGAATGCAACGCCCCTACGATGTATTATTTTGGATGGTAGGGCAAGAGTGTATGAAAAAAAAATCGAAAAAATCAAGAAAAATACAAAAAAAATGAGAAAAAGAAAAGTAGAAAAAACATACGGACTACCATCCCGTTTCATTTTATGTTTTTGTTATTTTGTTTTTAGCTTAAGTCGAGTCTAGTCTTGGCTTAGCAACACCATTTTGTACATGTAATTAATCAAGATCTTTAACTCGCCACCAGTAAAATATCCTTTATCCAACAAATCCGTGTTTATCATATCCCTACACCTAACGTTATAACCCATGTAAAAGCCCTCTTTGATAGTTTATCTTAGGTGCTTACGCCTAGTGGAGAAGGTTTTCGATCCTTTCCCAAGCCTATGGTAATCTATTTGTTATGACAGGTAGTGAGAGATATTATCCATTTTCATTTATGAGATATACTTTTATGACACCTGAGAGATGTGAGTATCTAAACACTACTTGTGAGGTGCTAGTTAGTAATCTCCGTGCTTATTATGATTAAAGTGGAACGACTATTTGTTGTAATTACTTTTATATTAGCATTAAATGACCCCTAACTTGTATTTTGATTAGAATAAAAGCGCATTTGCTTGAGGACAAGCAAATCTCAAGTGTAAGGGTATTTGATGAAGCGAAAAGTGTACCGCTTTTAGGGGGTCATTTAAGCCCTAAATCATATTTATTTGATCAAATATTGCCCTAAATCGTTCCTTTTGTCATTTTAGGTACTTTGGAGAAGAAATCTGGAAAAGGAAGCATTTTGGACGTTTTTGGAGCATAAAAGTGAAGAAAACGACAAAGTCTCCAAAGCTGCTGGAAAAGTACACTTGACGGCGTCAAGTATTGCTCTTGACGGCGTCATGGCTTGGCAAAAGAGGTGGATATGAAAAATACACGTGACGCGCCAGAGAGTTTTACAATGGAAAGTCTGACGGCGTCACCCTTTAAGGTGATCAAGGCCATCACGGTTTAAGTTAAAGAGAGACGGCGTCAAGCACATATCTGACGGCGTCAACCCTTGATAGGCCAGAGCGGATTTTGGAGGATTAAAGAGGGACGGCGTCAGGAAGACCATCCGGGAACCCTAGCCGCGGCGAGGTGACGGCGTCACCTCCTACAACGTGACGCCGTCAGCCACTAAACTTTATATATAGTTTTGCAATTTTTAGTCATTAGTGTGCAACTTTGTGAGGAGAAACCCTAAGACGAATTTTCTGCCATTTTTAAGGGTTTTATACCCTTGGATCTCCCATGTTTAATTTAAGATAAGTAATCATTTAATCAATCAATATGTCTATGTGTTGTTTGATTATATCTTGTTCTTGTCTTTTAATTAACATGCTAGGCTAGATTTATCTTGTGTTTGCTTAGATCTAATGAAACCTAACTATTGATTATTGGTTATTAGTGTGTTATTAATTGTATTAGATGATTGTTTATCGATGTTAGGCTTAAGAAAACTGGCTAACTTCCTATACGGTAACTTGCTTGAACGTCTTAAGAAACATGAACCAATGTGTACTAAGGTTTTTATGGTTGTATTTAATGCATGAGCGAATTCTAGTGATCCCATGTTAGGAGCTTCTTAGCCGGCTCGACATAGGAGTGAAGTAGGAGCTTGTAGAGTTGGGGAAGTACGTACGCCACCCCACGATTGGTATTAAGGAATACACCCGTCATCCACGCAATTAATACACACTAATCAACCGGTAAAAGATAGTTAGGGAGTAAGGAAATCTAAGTAAACACATTTCTCTCCATATAAGTTTCACGACCTTTTCATTTTCAGTTATTTTATTTTATTTGAATTTGTAGTCATTTGGGTTAGTTGACTAGCAACTAATTCCGCCCACTCTTTCAAACCCGAGATTTTACTTGCTTTCATAAAATTATAAAAATACAAAAAGAATCTTCCCTCACCCTTAGACCTATTAGAGTAGTTTTTCAATCCTAACGACACTATTCCCCTAGAGAACGATCAATCCCCCGGTACTTGCCACTTCACTATACTACATCGATCAGGTACACTGCCTGGTGGGGATTGCAAGCTTCTCGAGATCCCTCGAGAGGTAAAGCCTGTTGTAAGGTCGCAAAACCACGCATCAAGTTTTTGGCGCCGTTGCCGGGGAATAGTTATTGTTTAGGTTGAATTTTTATTTTATTAGGTCTACTCACTAGATTCCTTTCTAGTGAGATTTTTATTTTATTTTTCTAGATTTTCTTTAGTCTATCTATTTTCTTCGTGCTTTTGTTCGTATAAGATTTTCATTGACTATTCAGTTTGCCATTATGGAAAACGCGAATCCACCCCTTACACCTGACGAAGTGGCTTTGTTGCGTAGCCAAATTGAGGATGAGATTAGCGAGCTCAGAGAGCTCAATAGAATGATTGATATAGAGCTTGATTATGCCTTGAAAAACTTAGAGACCGCCATATACTCAGATAATTACTTAGAACGTAATAATCTTACGGTTGAGGAGTTGATTGAGAAAATTGATGAAGTGAAGGTAGATCCTAGGTTGGATGATTATTTCAATGAATACCCCACTAAGGAGGAGATTGCTTACTATAACAACCTAGTTGATAACCCTCGACCACCTTTTGTTAGAATTGACCCAAAGATTAAGAGGGGTGATCCTGGGAATGTGAAGATACCATGTATGATTGGGTACCAATACGTTAAGCTTTCTTACATTGACTGTGAATCCCCAACCAACGTGATGTCATCAGGCCTTTATAGCCAAATCATAAACACACCACTTGAGCCTAGGAAAGACCCCAAGTGCCTCGGCGGAGTTTGCAACTTCGTTGGAAGGATTAAGGATATGCATATCCTTGTTGGGAATTTTACCTTTGTCACCAACTTCATGATCTTAGAAGATTTGGCAAGTGTTGTTGACTGCCGCCTATCTCGCGTGGTGTTAGGTAAGCCGTTTATTGAAGCATCCAATTTAAAGTATGATCGTTTAAGAGGCACGGTTCAGTTTTCTAATCACATAGATAGGATCACATATAGGATGCCTTATCGGGTAAATGAATTTCGTTTTGTGCCTCGTTTTGACAAGGACAACATTGGTGCGATTGAGGACATCAATGATGAGGATAAAGAAAAAGGCATGGACTATGTTTGGAATAAGAGAAGCCTTTATTATAAAGATTGCTTGAACCTAGGACCTAAATACAAAGTTGATATGGAGGTTGTTAGGATGATTAGAGGGGCAATTGAGAAGCAAAACGGAAAAACGTAGAACCCGTGACTCTGAGTCTAGCTACAAGACTCGTTAATAAAGAAAAGCGCTTCTTGGGAGGCAACCCAAGCTTTATTTGCTTTGTATGTTTATTTATTTGTTTGTTTGATTTTATTTGTTTCCGTATGTATGTTTAATTTTTATTATTATTGATTCATGTTCAAAACTAAATTGTGAAAATGCTTTATCTTGTTTTTAACTTCGTCTTAACTACATATAAAGGTATTTTGCAAAAGATAAGTGTAAGGGAAATCCAAATCGGTTTATTAGAACAAATGAACATGAATCATAACAATAATAAATTAACATACATATTAGTATTTGTTTGAGTCAAATGCTTGTATAGAGTCATAATGATATTTTGCAGGAATTCCAGGAAGTAAGGTATAGGTTTTTCCAGAAATTTTCCGGAAACTTAACATGAGAATTCTGTCAGATCATTTCTGACGGCGTCAGGCATTACAACCTGACGGCGTCAGGTTTTAATTTTCTGAAATTTTTGAAAGTTTTGTTTTCATAAAAAGTTTTTATTAAATCTCTAACTTATAAACTCCAGGAATTTGCAAAATAATCATTCCACAAGCATTATATCCTTATATAGATTTATCCCGCCGATGTTATGCAGGTTTTCGTGTTTGTTTTCTCAGGTTTAACAGGTTATTTTGGACAAGGAGATGTATGTGGAATCAAGCTTTTGGCGATGCATTAGTCTTGGAGCTTCTACATTCTCTTGGAAGAAGATCTAACCATGTTACCTCTTTATCCACCAAACGAATCAGGGGAGTATTTGATTTCATTCTTTTACCTTATTTACTTTTACATCTTGTTATTTGAACATTGGGGACAATGTTCATCTTAAGTGTAAGGGGGGGGGGGGGGGTAAAGTACGATACTTTAGAGAATGCTATTACGCTTGATTTTTGTTTGCTTAATGGTAGATGTGTAATAAAACTGAGATAAATACCTGTTAAGGCAATTTTAGTGCCAAATTTAAAATTTTTTACAACATATAGGAGTGAAACTTTGGTCTTAATGAGCGTCTCATGGATAGGAAGTTATATGACTAGCACAAAACCGTACCACTAAAAAAAATTTCCACCCCCAAATATGTGAGGTTCGCCCCTAGAATTGGTAGGAAAAGCATTTATGCTATGATGTGTGTACCGGTAGCACTTAGATTCTAGAACTTGCGTTAGGACCATTCCGAGGCCACAAGTGAGACTACATTCGTGTAGTTAGATTTACTACATGATAAGAGGCATTAGGATTAACCCATTGTTTTACACATGTGTTTTTGTTATAATTACATTGGCTACATTGGTCAAGTAATTCTCCCACACCCTTTGCGTTGTACTCATTTTTAGTACACGATACCCCTAGTACACCCCTCAGAGCCTATCTTTTCGTTTCGACCTTTAATCATTTTACTTAAAGGAAGAATTTGTTTACACCCCACTTAAATATACACCCAAATCGCCTTAGCCTACCTTGTATGCACTCATTTTTAGTGCATTATTGTGACAACATTTGTTTAAACCCCGAGTTAATTATCTAATTGATTACATGGTTGCTAAGTCGAGTCATATCCTTGTACATATTGTTTTGGGACGATTGGGACTCATGGGTAAAGTACTAGTGTAATGGAGTAATGGGGAAGAACAACATTATTACCCCCATATGTGCTAAATATTTTAAAAAGTACTCCAAGTGTTTCGATTATATTAATTCGAGTCATTAGAATAGTTATTTGTAAAGTTATGTAAAAGTTCAAGTGTAAGGGGAATGCAACGCCCCTACGATGTATTATTTTGGATGGTAGGGCAAGAGTGTATGAAAAAAAAATTGAAAAAATCAAGAAAAATACAAAAAAATGAGAAAAAGAAAAGTAGAAAAAACATACGGACTACCATCCGGTTTCATTTTATGTTTATTTTATGTTTTTGTTATTTTTTTTTTAGCTTAAGTCGAGTCTAGTCTTGGCTTAGCAACGCCATATTGTACTTGTAATCAATCAAGATCTTTAACTCGCCACCAGTAAAATATCCCTTATCCAACAAAACCGTGTTTATCATATCCCTACACCTAACGTTATAACCCATGTAAAAGCCCTCTTTGATAGTTTATCTTAGGTGCTTACGCCTAGTGGAGGAGGTTTTTGATCCTTTCCCAAGCCTATGGTAATCTATTTGCTATGACAGGTAGTGAGAGATATTATCCGTTTTCATTTATGAGATATACTTTTATGACACCTGAGAGATGTGAGTATCTAAACACTACTTGTGAGGTGCTAGTTTGTAATCTCCGTGCTTATTATGATTAAAGTGGAATGACTATTTGTTGTAATTACTTTTATATTAGCATTAAATGATCCCTAACTTGTATTTTGATTAGAATAAAAGCGCATTTGCTTGAGGACAAGCAAATCTCAAGTGTAAGGGTATTTGATGAAGCGAAAAGTGTACCACTTTTAGGGGGTCATTTAAGCCCTAAATCGTATTTATTTGATCAAATATTGCCCTAAATCATTCCTTTTGTCATTTTAGGTACTTTGGAGAAGAAATCTGGAAAAGGAAGCATTTTGGACGTTTTTAGAGCATAAAAGTGAAGAAAACGACAAAGTCTCCAAAGCTGCTGGAAAAGTACACTTGACGGCGTCAAGTATTGCTCTTGACGGCGTCATGGCGTGGCAAAAGAGGTGGATATGAAAAATACACGTGACGCGCCAGAGAGTTTTACAATGGAAAGTCTGACGGCGTCACCCTTTAAGGTGATCAAGGCCATCACGGTTTAAGTTAAAGAGAGACGGCGTCAAGCACATATCTGACGGCGTCAACCCTTGATAGGCCAGAGCGGATTTTGGAGGATTAAAGAGGGACGGCGTCAGGAAGACCATCCGGGAACCCTAGCCGCGGCGAGGTGACGGCGTCACCTCCTACAACGTGACGCCGTCAACCACTAAACTCTATATATAGTTTTGCAATTTTTAGTCATTAGTGTGCAACTTTGTGAGGAGAAACCCTAAGACGAATTTTCTGCCATTTTTAAGGGTTTTATACCCTTGGATCTCCCATGTTTAATTTAAGATAAGTAATCATTTAATCAATCAATATGTCTATGTGTTGTTTGATTATATCTTGTTCTTGTCTTTTAATTAACATGCTAGGCTAGATTTATCTTGTGTTTGCTTAGATCTAATGAAACCTAACTATTGATTATTGGTTATTAGTGTGTTATTAATTGTATTGGATGATTGTTTATCGATGTTAGGCTTAAGAAAACTGGCTAACTTCCTATACGGTAATTTGCTTGAACGTCTTAAGAAACATGAACCAATGCGTACTAAGGTTTTTATGGTTGTATTTAATGCATGAGCGAATTCTAGTGATCCCATGTTAGGAGCTTCTTAGCCGGCTCGACATAGGAGTGAAGTAGGAGCTTGTAGAGTTGGGGAAGTACGTACGCCACCCCACGATTGGTATTAAGGAATACACCCGTCATCCACGCAATTAATACACACTAATCAACCGGTAAAAGATAGTTAGGGAGTAAGGAAATCTAAGTAAACACATTTCTCTCCATATAAGTTTCACGACCTTTTCATTTTTAGTTATTTTATTTTATTTGCATTTGTAGTCATTTGGGTTAGTTGACTAGCAACTAATTCCGCCCACTCTTTCAAACCCGAGATTTTACTTGCTTTCATAAAATTATAAAAATACAAAAAGAATCGTCCCTCACCCTTAGACCTATTAGAGTAGTTTTTCAATCCTAACGACACTATTCCCCTAGAGAACGATCAATCCCCCGGTACTTGCCACTTCACTATACTACATCGGTCAGGTACACTGCCTGGTGGGGATTGCAAGCTTCTCGAGATCCCTCGAGAGGTAAAACCTGTTGTAAGGTCGCAAAACCACGCATCATGATACGATCAATGCTGCAGCCGGTGGAACCTTTATGAAAAGGCGACCCGAAGAGTGCTATGATCTCATTGAGAACATGACTACCCACCATAATTATTGGGATTCCTCTGCCGATAGGAATGAGTCTACTCGATCTGGCACTACTACTTCTAACCCCGAGATAGCAGCTCTCTCTAAACAAATGAATGATATGTCCACTGCTATCTTAAGGATACATCAAAGTATGAATCAAAATAACAAAAATCCTCAAGTAAATGTTGTTAATCAAAGTTGTGAAACATGCGGTGGTCCTCATCCGTATTTCGAGTGCCCAACCTCCGGTGGCTGCACTCAAGAGAATGTTTATGCTGCAACGGGAACCTTTAACACGGGAGGTAACGGTTACCAACCACAACGAGACCGTAATCTTCTCAGCTACCGTTCTAACAATTTTCTCGGACCACCCGGTTTCAACCAAAATCAAAATCCGATTGTGCAAAACCGCAATGTTCCATACAATCAAAATCAAAATCGGACAAACCAAGGTTATAATCAAAACCAAAGTTACAACCAAAACCGTTGAAATCAAAATTATCATGGTCAACCGCAACAAGTCTATCAATCTCCTCCTTCTCAAGTTGCACCTTCTCTCGGTTTCTCAAATTATTTGAAGGCAACCGATTCTAGCATACGAACCATGCAGAATCAAATCAACAACATGAGAGTTGAACTTCGGAAAGAGATTGATACGACGTTGACACGACAAACAAACGAGCTTAAGCAAATGATGAGTGGTTTTTTACAAATGAACCAACCCTCAACCTCGGGAACATCATCTCTTCCTAGCAACACAATTGCTAACCCGAGGGGTGATTTGAAAGCAATCACCACCCGAAGTGGTGTATCTTATGATGGACCCACGGCTCCGACTACCTCTTCTTCTCTACCTCCCAAGGTAGTTGATTCAATTGTTTTTATAGTTTGTTTTTCCAAGGGAAAACGCAACGGATGTATTTTCCCCGGGTCGTGTCCCAATGAAAGTCGAATATCGAGTTGTCGTTAATGTTGTCGATTCGTGAAGTGAATGTGTAAAAAGAGAGTGATGATAGGGGTAATTACACTATGAATAATGAAATAGCAAGTAAAAAACAATTATAAAAGCTAAGGGTACAAGTGAACTAAGCACGCTATTCTAAAACATAAATAAAAACTTAAAAGTGAACCCTACGATTTTTAAAAACGTAATTAAAAAGTGATTTTCTAAAGTTTAAGTCCTAAAAATGTAAAATAATTTTTCTTAAATTCTAAATATAAAAAGAAAATTTTGGGAAAAAGAAAATTATTATTTTTTGACTTTTTATGAATTTTTTATGAATTAAAAACTAATTAAAACTATTTAATTGATTTAAAAATAGTAAAACAAATGGGAAAAATCTAGAAAAATCTGAGTAAATCTATTTTTTAATTTTCTATCTAGGAAAAATAAATTCAGGACTTGAAACAGCTTAAATAAGCTAAACAGCCTAATAAGCACTTTGGAAATAAGCTAGAAATAAGCAAAAGTAGGCCAAAAATCACAAAAAGCTCAGGAAGGATTCATAGGACTATTTCAGGCATAAATCAATTCAGAAACACCAAATAAGCCAAAGAAATAAGCAGTTACACTTCTGCACAACTTATTATACAATCAGATTCAAAAGGGCTATATGTCCTACTTGCAGCTGATGTTTAAGCTAGACAAAGGCTGATTAAGGGAATCCAGAAGCACAGGCTTGAAGTTCATATGAAGTACTACTAGTAAGCCAAAAATGCCCAAAATCTGAGCTTATTTGCTACCCTAATTAAGCTGTAGATCAAGTAGTGATTGGGGACAAAACAAATGCAAACCTAGATCAGTTTTTTGAGCTGAATTGTAGACTTAGTTTAAGTTGTCCAATAAGCTAGAAATTCCAATCCCAGATTATGAACTTAATCCTTGTTATCTTGACTAGCTATAATCCTAATATTAGGGTCTCAGCTTAATCCAATGAGCCACAAGAAGTCTGAGATCAGCAGCAAATTAAAACAGTCTGCACAAAAGGTTCTGTGATAGCAGAGCACTAATTTTGGCGCTAACTCTTCTATTTCTTAAACAATCCAAACCAGACCTTGCACAATGACTTAAACACTAAAAACCAACTCAGAAATTCCAATGAAGGGGTCTCAATAAGCTTGGCTTATGCTGAGCTTGTTCTGGGCAGTTTTACTTTCAAATTCCTACAAAAAGGCCAATTACTTATAGAGAGCTATAAATCACTTAACACTTACTGATTTAAGCTAAAAATACCTTATCTAAGCTTAATCCAATCTGATCCTACTGCACATCAACATTAATAAGCTAGATACCTTATTATCCAAACACTCCTTCAAATCAGTTTTTGCAATTTAACACTATACCTAACCAATTTTAAGCTAAGTTCTATACTATTTTATGATTATCTAGACTAATAATGATCTAAAAACCAAATGTAAGTGACAATTAAGCAGAAACAGAAACTGATTAATATTAAGCACAAAATAAGCTAAAAAGTAATTTGGAACTTACAAGACACCCCTCAGCATGAACAGAGGAGTTTTCCAATGTAGCCTATCTTTAGATAGGCCAAATACTTCCCTTTCTCTATTTGATCTATCAGTATAACCCCAGATTCATGTTCTTCATACAACAGTTGACTTTTTCTGTTGACTTTTTGATTTTGTGTAGCAAAGACAGATTTGAAAACTCACAGAAGCTATAATAGCTAATTTGAGCTTGTTTCTATACTAATTAGCTTGATTGCAAGCTGAGTTTAGAAATTTAAACACTATTTTTGGATTTTTTTTATATTTTTCAATATTTTTATGCTTTTGATATAATATAAACAATATTAGAAAACTAAAAATTATAAAAGCTAACTTGAGTGTGATTTAAGCTAATGAAACAATAACAAGCTAAGATGAGACTTTAAATTTAAGATATACGAATTCAAAGCAAAATTAAACTAAATTTCATTAATAGAATTTAAAAAGATACAAAAGGAAACTGAAAGTTACAAATTACTCTAAATTTAAAAACTATTTTAACAGCAATTCGACACTAAAAAAACTAACTCCCAAATGAGAAGAAAGAGCCTTAATTTATAGGCGAATTGGGAAGCTTCTAGGGTTGCCAAGTCATCGATCCGAGGCTCATTTGTGCTTCTTTGAGCTCTTTTTCCACCCTTAGATCAATTCCCCATCATCCATAGCCGTCTGATTGAATCCTATGAGGTGGCTTGACCAATAGCAGCGTGCCACGTAGCCATTCGTGTGCTTGCTCTGTGCTTCTCTGACATCTGACACCCATTGATTAGACATTCCTACCCTTAATCACCGTAATTTTGTACGGGTAAATATTAGGGTTCTAGGGCTACAGTACATTTCTGGGTAACTTGATAAAAGGGGAGAACAAAACGCGCGGGTTAACTTTTTTTATTTTTTACTATTATTTGACCTTTGTTTGACCGGGTGTTTATGTGTTGACCCGGGTTTAGTTATTTGCGGGTTAAGGTAGGAAAGGTGGGCTCGAGTATTTCATTTGGATTGGGCCTTTGGATTTAACACTTGGGTTTGTTTTTGGATTTGGACTTTAGATTAAACACAGATCCGGGTAGTAATAATTTGTAGTATAGGATTTGAAGTTTAATAAAAACACAAGGACTAAACTTGTATTTTCTGAAACTCAAAGGGTTATTTCTGCCATTCTCAAAAAGTAATATCCACGGGCCGTTCTTGTCATTTGATGAAACTTCAAGGATTGACTTTGACTTTTTGCTTCCCGTCATCGGCTATAAATATCACTTCCATATCTCGTGCTCATTTTCCCGGTTTTGACTTGATTTTGTCCTTTTTTCTCAATATCCGTACCTGCACACAAACAAACACAAAAACACAAATATCTTTGGCATTTGGGTTAGTTTTTGGTCATTTTGGTCTTAATTTGGCAAATAAAAGGTATGTGAATAAGCACATACCAGTAGTCGTCCGTGAGACCGAGGCGACAAAGGACACGAAACTTCCTACTAATAACGGAAGAACCGAAAACGTCCAACCTCCGGTTGTCCAACCGTCTAAACCAAAGATTTTTTTTGAGCCCGAAGAAGCTCCCGTTAAAACCAAACTTCCTTATCCATCAAGATTAAATGATCAAAAGCTTCACGAAAAAGCTTCAAATCAAATGGAGAAATTCTTTCAAATCTTCCAAGATTTGCATTTTGATATAAGCTTCGCGGATGCTTTACTTCTGATGCCTAAGTTTGCTTCCACCATTAAGGGTTTATTGAGCAACAAGGAAAAATTATTTGAACTAGCAAAAACTCCTCTAAATGAGAATTGCTCAGCGGTTCTCCTCAAAAAGCTTCCGGAAAAGCTTGGAGATCCCGGAAAGTTCCTTATTCCATGTGAATTTCCGGGGATGGTTGATTGCTACTCCTTGGCCGATCTTGGTGCAAGCATCAACCTATTCCATGTGGATTTTCCGATAAATCCTTGAGAGTGGCAATCCCACTCCTTCTTCTCAACCTATTCTTTCCGACCCTTCCCCATCCCTCACTCCGTTTGAGGGAGGTGATTTCTTCTTGGAAGAGGTCGAGGACTTTCTTGCTATTGAAACACCAACTTCACCGGAAGTTGATGATTCTTATCTTGATCCGGAGAGAGATATTCTTTTGCTTGAAAGATTATTGAATGAAGATCCGACATCTTCTCTCCCTCCGAATGAAGATCCGACATCTTCTCTCCCTCCGACGGAAATTAAACGTGAAGAAATTAAAGAAATTAAGCCGTCGACTGAAAATCCTCCGGAGCTCGAGCTCAAGGATTTACCTCCTCATCTTGAATATGCTTTTTTAGAGGATGCCGACAAATTACCCGTCATTATTTCTAAAGAGTTAAAAGATGAGGAGAAGGCTCAACTTCTTGATGTGCTCAAAAAGCATAAGAGTGCCATCGCTTGGCAACTCTCAGATATTAAGGGTATTGACCCTCGATTTTGTACTCACAAAATTTTAATGGAGGATGACTTCAAACCCACGGTGCAACAACAAAGAAGGGTGAACCCTAAAATTCATGAGGTGATCAAAAAGGGAGTTCTCAAACTCCTTGATGCCGGAATGATTTACCCTATTTCTGATAGCCCGTGGGTTAGTCCCGTCCATTGTGTCCCCAAAAAGGGGGGTATGACCGTTATTGCAAATGAAGAAAATGAGTTTATTCCCACACGTCTCATCACGGGATGGAGAGTGTGTATTGATTATCGAAAACTCAATGATGCTACCCGTAAAGACCATTTTCCGCTTCCTTTTATGGATCAAATGCTTGAGCGTTTAGCGGGAAATGAGTTCTATTGCTTTCTCGATGGCTTTTCCGGGTATTTTCAAATACCAATTGATCCCCAAGATCAGGAAAAGACCACCTTCACTTGCCCTTATGGTACGTTTGCCTACCGACGTATGCCTTTCGGCTTATGCAATGCTCCGAGTACGTTCCAAAGGTGCATGATGGCCATATTCCATGATATGATCGAGAAAACAATGGAGGTCTTTATGGATGATTTTTTGGTATATGGAAATTCTTTCTCTTCTTGCCTCTCCCATTTAGACAAAATGCTAAAACGGTGCGAAGACACCAATCTTGTTCTAAATTGGGAGAAGTGCCACTTTATGGTCAAAGAGGGCATTGTCCTCGGCCATAAAATTTCAAATGCCGGGATTGAGGTAGATAAATCCAAAATTGATGTAATCGCAAAACTACCTCATCCACTACAAGAAAAGTGGCTTTTTAGGACCCTTTGTGTGGAACGGTATGATAATGGAGTCCTAAAAAACTGTTTAATAGGACATATGAGTGTTTAGGGTCCTTTTTAAATATTTGCTACTTAGGCGGTGTCCTAAAAAGTTATATAATAGGATGGTTGATTATTTGGGGTCATATTATCATATAACTTAATAGGACACTTAAAATATGGATCCTAATAAATTACTTTATAAGACATTTAGTTGTTGGTGTCCCATTATGTGATAGTGTAATACGACACTTGATCACTAGATGTCCTATTATGACATAACCTAATAAGACCCTTGACACTTGGGTCTTATAACTTTAACCTTTATAGGACGTTTATTCATTATGGTTTTATTATAATACACCATAATAGGACACTTGAGTTTTGAGTCATAAGACATCAGTTAGTTAAAACGCTTATTCACAAAAGTTTTATTATAACAAAATTTAATAGGACCTTTGACACGTGGGTATTATAACGTAAACCTTTATAGGACGCTTATGCATAATGGCTTTATTATCATACACCATAATAGGACATTTTATTTTTGAGTCATAAAATATCAGTATTTTAGAACGTTTATTCGCAAAAGTTTTATTATAACAAAACTTAATAGGACCCTTAAAGGACGCATATTCATTATGGTTTTATTACAATACACCATAATAGGACACTTGATACATAAGTCATAAAACATTAATTATTTAGAACGCTTATTCGCAAACGTATTATTAAAATATAACTTAATATGACACTTGACACTTGGGTCCCATAGATTGATACACCATTATAGGACACTTGATATTTGAGTCATAAAACATCAGTTTTATGGAACGCTTATTCGCAAACGTTTTTTATTATAACAAAAGTTAATAGGACCCTTGACAATAGGGTCTTATAACGTTAACCTTTATAGAACGCTTATTCAGAATGGTTTTTTTATGATACACCATAATATGACACTTCTTTTTAGAGTCGTAAAACATCCGCTTTTTGTAATGCTTATTCAAATTAAGTTTTATTAAAACCTAACTTGATATGACACTTGACACTTGGGTCTCATAAATTCATCCACCATAATAGGACACTTGAAATTTGAGTCATAAAGCATCAGTTTTATAGAACGCTTACTTGCAAAAGTTTTATTTTAACAAAACTTAATAGGACCCTTGAGCCCTGAGTCTTTTAACATTAACCTTTATAGTACGCTTCTTTGTTATGGTTTTATTATCATACGCCATAATAGAAGACTTCTGATTTGAGTCATAAAACATCAGTTTTTTGGAACGCTTATTTACAAAAGTTTTATTTAAACATTACTTAATATGACACTTGATACTTGGGTCTCAAAACTTGATACACCATAATAGGAAACTTGATATTTGAGTCATAAAAGATCAGTTTTATGGAACGCTTATTCACAAAAGTTTTTTTATAACAAAACTTAATAGGACACTAGCTATTTAAGTAATAAAACATCAGGTTTTTACAACGGTTATTCGCAACAGTTTTATTATAACAAAATTTAATAAGACCCTTGTCACTTGGGTCTCATAGGTTGATACACTATAATAGGACACTTGAAATTTTAGTCATAAAACATCAATTTTATAGAACTCTTAATTGGAAAAGTTATATTTTAATAAAACTTAATAGGACCTTTCACTACAAAAATTCTAGCAAATAGCCACGGACATTATTTGTGGGTAAAAGTCCAAATTTCGTGGGTAATCGAGTAATACCCAAGAATAACCCACGACTCTACAAAGATGGGTAAAACCTCCGAGGCTAATTGTTTGCCCATGACATTTGAACTTTGTGGGTAAATTTACCCATGTCATTTAGGTGGGTGATTGTGTTATGTTCATGGGTAAAGTCTCATGGGATTTTCTTACTCACCACGAAAATACCCTTATGTATAGTTGTAGGTAATTTGTGGGTAACATTAGCCGCATAACCGTTCGTGTGTAAAAGTCAACGCTACATAACCCATATTTTTCCACAAGAATAATCATGACCGTGTGTAAAACCATGGGTGAATTTACCCATAATAATCTGTATGCAAATATTCCCACTAAGATAACAAGGAGCAAATTCTTGAAAAAAATGGCAAACGAAATATTTCTATAAACTACATTTCACATACATTTGTTAACGAATGGAATATACCGAAACAATTATGTATTCAACAATTTGTATCCAAGTACAATCTTTAAAACGACTCATACACAAAACAATAATAGTAGTTCCGAAAGTACTATAGTGCATGAGCAACATGCATGACTATATGAGTAACATTGGACTATGTTACATGACTGATATATATTCACAAGGCATCACTCCATGTTCAATCTAGTGCTTTTTTGCTGATTATTGAGTGCAGATTCTCTTTTATTTTTTCCACATATTGGTCTTCACTTGGAACACACAGTTTCGCTCATACCCTACATATAAGACAAAAATAATCAGTTTTACAAATGATCATATAGACATGAGAGGTTTTAATGAAAAGAGATGTTTATAAAATGAGAAATTCCAATAGTATATATAATTTGAGGGTAAATGGTGGTAAGCACAAGACCCACTTCTCAAATAAGATTCTAAGTTTAAGGTCAAGAATAACATCATATACATTGGTATAACTCTCAATCTTGGCAATCCACATTCATATCTTTGTAATTCTTTTTATTTGATTTTAATCATATATGCAGCTTTAACGTTGTAAAGAAGATCCATATAAACATCAAAGAGAATTTCACATGTATGTACATGATATATACATAATTGAGACCATGAGAGTTTACCTTGTTTCTTATATTTTTTAAGCGAGACGAAAAACAAAGCAATTTCTTTGTGTGTTGCTTGACCTCTAGCCAAAATGGTACCTGCTTTTCATTAGTTAATAGTTTTAATACATAAGAACTATTGGAAATCAAGAAGTGGCACAATATCTGGATCTGAATCTTTTTTTGTATCAGCTCTCATAATATAGATCACATATATTCAATGTTGAAACAAAGCACTAATATGATGTAAATGGTCAAAAACATAATTGATATCATATTCCATAGTTCTTATTTATATTTAAAGTGCGGCATGGTAGGCTGTATTCATTTGAAAATACATTCAACATGTTACTACAAACCCATTAAAATAGTATAGTTTGCATTCTTAGGAGTAAGACAAATTAGCAAACTCGATACAAGCGGTCTTTTGTTAAACGACATTGTGGTAAACAAATCGAAGCCAAATGTATACAAACGTACCTTGGGCTTCTACAATCACTTTGATGTTCATTTCATAACGATGATAATTCATGCTTTTCTTCTCATGAAGAATAAATAGTCAAAAGTTTACCAAATCCTGTATGGTCATATTTTGTGAGTGCAAATGGCAAAATGCATACTACAATCTCGTTCTTTCACAAAGTACATACTCATTATTTTTTTAACAATTACTTACATAGTTACATGCATGTATATAACTGAAGACGTGAGTAGTAACATGTAAACTATATTTCTCTCACACATTTCATCGAGCAGCTTATAGGCACTCACCAAATCACCATGTTCACTACGAATCAACAAACAAATAAATCAAATTAGTAATATCCACATCAGTTGCTATAAAAATAAACACGCCACAGAAGAATAAAAAAAATATTAGATCACATTTCCTAAAAATGAAGACAAGAAAAGTATCTCAGAAACGTATGGAAACCTCGTACTTGTAACATTAGACTAATCAATTACGGAGTATTTAATTACATAGTTAAAATTACCAAAGCAGAATTTTTTACCCAACATTTTACCTTCAAATATGCGGCACTCTATTTCTTAGGAACCGAGTAGAGAGAAAACTGTAAATTTTTGATTGTGCTACATGAGAGGGAAATAAATTTTGTTTCCCGCTATTAACATTTTAACTTTTTAAAACCGCCCCTTTTTTCCTTCCCGGGCTAGATTTAGGTGGTGTTTGTTTATTAAGAGGGTCTGAATCTGAATCTGAACCGCACGTCTGAATCTGAATCTGATGCGTAAATGTCTGAACGCATCTGAACGGAAAAAAAAACTCATGTTTGAACAGGAAAAAAAAAATTTTGGTTATTTTGTGTCAACAAGAGGCATTCAGACGCGTTAAGACACCCCTCTCAAGTCTTGACCATTAAGATCTAACTGCATCTGAACGCGTCTGAACGAAGAAAAAAAACAAACGGTCCGAACGGACAAAATGTCTGACCGATTCAGACACAGTGCCCGTTCAGAGGCGTTCAGAGGTTGGAAAAAAAACAAACGCAGCCTTAGAATTTAAGAGCCCAACTTGTCATTTTAAAGTTATGGTGGAATTGCGTCACTAAAACATGAATATTTGCATATTTCCTCAAAACATAAGTTTTTAATGCACAATGTATAATGATGTTTAAACATGTTTTGGGTACATATGCAAATTTTAGTGGGGATATATGTAATTGCCCCCTAACAAATAACAAAAGGGAAATTTGCAATTTTATGCTTATTTCTAACTTGACTCATTTATGTGAATGAGATTGTTGGTTCAAGCCTTGTTGGAGTCATTTGTGAGATAGGTGGTATATAGCGTGAAAAAAAATTACCGTTCAAAAAAACATTATTTTGCTAAAATAAAGTCGTGTGAAACAGTAATGGGACATTTATGTAGATTGAGTGAACTACCCCTAGTTAACAATGGATTACATCACACCCCTAATTGATGATTTGTTATGAATGTTCTAAGATTGACTTCAATTTATATGGATATGCCTTATCGACCACTACAAATGACAACCTAATGCTTTGGTTTGGGTACTAGTTAAATTGTCACTTGTGCATTAAGTAATCTACTTGCTTAACAAATGCGAATCATTGCCTGATAACCAAGTCCAAATGAAGAAGTCCAGTTCAGCAAGGGTGGCAATACCTTACTGAACGATGGTAATCTCCTTTGCACGTTAAAATTAACACAAAAATTGTATGCATGTAATGTAAAACCCTAAATTCTCATAATCTAAAAGGACCAAAATACCCCTCTAATTTTTTTTTTAATTTTAAGAATATATAAAATCCCATTTGGAGATATTCGTCTGGAGCACCAGGAATGGTGTCGTATGCCAATTGACGAACTACGGAGGTACGTTTCATCAATGGGAAAATGCTAACTATTCTCGAAGAATCACTAGTTTGTTGAAAATACGGATCATGGTCGGATATTTCACGAACAATGCGTGTGAATAGCGTTCGGCTCATTTGAAACCGCCTTGGGTTTTCAGAGAAGCAAGCCGCTACTAGACGATCATGATCAATGGAACGATCTCTTTCTATCGGGTTTCGTGGCATTTTAGGTTTGAAGAAGACGAAGCTTGAATAACCGTAGTAACGATCTCCATAAAAAATGCTAGATCGCTACTAACTTCATCTTTATCATCCGATGATGAAAAAAAGAATAGATAAGACATTTGTTTTAGATAAAATGTGTAAAGTGTATAAGACATAATGTTTTTGAAAGTGCATGTCCATAAGTAACGGGGTATTTATATGGTAAAGTGTTTAAATTTTAAAAGACAATTTTTTTATTAAATAAATGGCCAAATTTTTGTTTTTGGTGTGCATCCAACTCGGTGGGCTAGCCGACCCATTTGTTTTTCTCCCTACCGACGAAAGCGACCGACTGTAGTAAGGTAGACTCATCGGATCGGGTAGACAGATGGACTTGTCTACCCTTACTACACCCACCCTTGGTTTTGAGGAAACAAGAATAAAATCTTACAGGTATACGTCATAAGCCCTAATTCTCCGGCTTATTTTGTATCTTATATGCTTATTTAAGCATATTCTGATATCATAATTTTATATAAATGCATGAGTATCAAAATAAGCATATGTGAGCTGTTGCATTATAATCTCGTGTAAAGGACTTGTCAAGTCTCGCTTGAGACATTTTTTTTTGGGTAACCATGGTTTTCGACCTTTTAGATGGCTAATTTACGATGTTTGAACTCATCGCCACACATACTTAAACCAGGTAAATCCTTTCTTTTCACGATGTCGGTGTGACTATTTCATAGTTGTTCGCATTTAAAATGTATTAAACTTGAGACCTCACACATTCTGACATTCTAATGTGATAATCATAAATACCTAGACCACCATCGAAGTGATATAGGTGTGAAAAAATTATCTTTATAGAAATCATATGTGAAAACTTCAAATAAAAAATTACTAAATATCAGTGTTGCAAAACAAGACCTACAAGGCCGATTAATCACCGATTACGTGCTATAAGGCCGCCAACCTTTCCGATTTGTGTAAATCGGTCAAACAACTCGGTCAACCGTGGTCAACGACGGTTAATGATGGTCAACGGTGGTCAAGCTTGCCTGAAACCTTCAAAATTGCTGAAAATACCCAAAACTCGCCGTAAAAATGTTTAATAAGTTATACTTGTTGTTTATATCTATTTCAAAATGTCTTTTTAAGAAAAATCTTGCCATTAATACCTAAATTTTTCCGAAAATACCTAAAACTTGCCAGAAATATAGAAAACTTGTCGAAAATACCGATTCGATTAATCAATTCCCATTGCTAAGAAAATCATAATTTATAGTTTACCAACCTATTTTACTTAAACAAAAAAAAACCTTATCTTTTCCCCAAAATTTCAATCTCCCCCCAAGATCCCGCCCCTTTTTCCCCCAAAATCAAAACCCTAATCCAATAAAAAACCAATACCGCCCATTTTTTCCCTAAAATCAAAATGCTACCACTTTGGCTCTTCCTTTTCCCTCCTCATGTTCTCAGTTTTCAATCACCATCACTACCTCTGTGAATCTCGGTTGCACACCTGATAGGCTCATACCTATATGGAAGACATGTATTTCGGTTTGATTTTTACCAGGGGAAGTATTTCTAATTGACCGATTGTCACATCAATTGAAACCCTAATGTGGTGTTGTTGATTTGGCGGCCCTCTCTCTTTTTCTTGTTTCAGTCGCGTGAATGAACAATATGTAATATGTACACAATTTCTTTATATTTTGACTGTGTTTATTTCGTATATACATTCTTTATATTCCATTATGATTTCGCTTGTGGTAGGTTCGATTTGTAATTTCTGTAAAGTTATTGATCTTTGTATGCGTTTTTATGCTTGGGTAGTGTGGATGATGCAATTGATGGTGTTGCACTTAGGCCTTGAGTTTTATCAGTCTAGAAATTGAAATAATTTACTTATTTTGGTAAGACCTGAACCTAAAAGGTGAGATAATGAGTTGCGAAACCTGATTCCAAAAACACAATAGTAATGTTGTAAAAACTTAGTCTAAGAGTTTGTGGACATAATGAAGTGGGAAGACACTGCAGTTTCGTAACTTGCTGTCATGGAATTTAGAGTTTGCACAGTTTATGTGTACATGTTTATATACATTAGAAAAGGCTTAAATGCTTATGCGTACATGTTTATATACATTATTTTTTTACTAATATTTCATGACTATTTCAATGGGCTCTGTGTTCTTTGAATGACTCATGCACCTGTGCAACAATAGTTCTTACATGTCTGATATTTTCACCTGTGTAAATTTCTGCATGTTACTTGGCTTAACTTTTACTCTGTTTTCACGGAAATTTTCATCATTGGAGGCCTTTATTCTTGCACTTCGATACATACTTCAAGACGTATTTGTCTACTAGAAAGGACCTCCTTTTGGCAGATGATATCGTAGAAGATGACAGTCCTTTCCCAAAACAATCAGTTTTCCAAATCCTGCGTGTGATGCAAATTGTTTTAGAGAATTGCCACAACAAGGGCGCATTTACTGGCTCAGATGTATGTTTTCTTAGTTAGGGTCCCCTTAATATGTGATGTCTATTTCATTAGCTTCTGTAACGTATGTGTACATTTGTTGCCTTTGTTTATATTGTAGTGAAAGATACGTTTTACTTCAAAGCTGTCAAACATGCCTTTCTGATGTTCTGTTTTGTTTTTTTCAGCATTTTAAGCTCTTGCTTGCATCAACTGATCCCGAGGTTCTCATCGCAACGCTGGAGACACTTTCAACATTAGTGAAAATAAATCCCTCAAAACTACTTCAGGATACAATTCCATTATTCCTGATGCTCCCGGTGCGGATTCACATCCTTTAACAAAAGAGTGTGCAGAGAAAATTGGTGACTTAGTTGATCAATATGTGAAGGCCATGGAGAAGGTAAGTGTTTATACTCGATGTGTATAGATGTTCTGGTTACTTCCTTTATTTTTAATGCATCTTTCTTTGGCAATTGAAACAAGTCAAACTAAAGAATGGATTAGAACACGCGATGAAAATCTCTGATGAGGGAAATAAATACCTGCAAGTAAGTCCATAAGCTTTCAGTTATGTTTTTGCAATTCTTGTTTTACATCTTGGCGAAGAAAATTTACCAACAAATGCAGATGCATTCTTAATGAGCTTTCTAATTATCTTCCTCGTTTGCTCATTTATTGAGATTCTCACACTAAAGGATAAAAAATAATGTATCCCTCCCCCTAAGTAAGCTAATAAGGCGTCAATTGTGAGACATCCTGAAATATGCTTGGTAGCCTGCAGCCTGCTAGTGCGGTTCATCTCAAGAATATTGAATCTGATCAACCTTTGTTCTCTGTGTATGTAGATACCTCAACTGGATTTTGAGATTCCTCCAGAGTCGCAACGTGGATCTTTATCAACGGTAATTCATTTCCGCATGACATTAATATCCTCTATATCAGATTTTGTGTTTACTTTTGAATGTAGCCTCTGATTTTCATTTATGATGAGGTTATGCATGTTTTGTACATTTCTTAATCAATGAAAGTAGAGATCACATAACTAGGTAAAACAGTTACTTTAGCGGTATAGGGAGCACTAGCACAACATACAAGTGTATGTATATAGGAAGATAGCTAGTGAAACATAAATCATGAATTTGTCTTAGTTGAACCCGATATAAGTTTTAATAACTCTTTTACTACTTGTGAGGTTTTCTGTTACACAAAACTTGGTTTTTCTGACATCAGTCGTATCATGTATATGTTTCAGGTGGAGGGAATCCTGGTCCGAGCTTCAGATGAGTTGCAAGCACTTCAAGATGAAAGAAAGGTGGGGCAGTTTATTTCATATGGCAGTCAATTTCTTTCGCATTATTTTCATCTTTGAATGTTCATATGACTTGTTGATTTCATATGACATGTTGGACCTTTTCAGAAAATTGATCCCCAAACTGCTGAGGCTATACACGAGTTCATACTAAAACTAAGAGCATGTGCCATAGGGAATTCATCATTTACTTTCATACTAGACGATCCTGCTGGCAATAGCTTCGTAGAAAACCCGTAAGTGTTTCCTTTCGTTGCAAATTACTGCATTCCTACTAATTTTTATGAACTATACCATTATGTGCTTCTACGTCTATCAGTTTCATTAGTCGTGTTGCGTATTATGAATTTGTTGACCCGCGCTTTATAACAGGTATGCTCCATCCCCAGATCCATCACTAACTATTGATTTCTATGAGTGAACTCCTGAGCAAACAGCCTCGCTCGGATATCTTGTTGACCAATCTCAGATGAGAGAAGATGGAAATGATGGATCATCAAACAATCAAGCATCTGAACCCCATGGATCGGTTGGAGCAGTTGCTGGAAGGCGAGCTATTGCTCAAGGCAACAGTGCAGAATTTGCAGAAGCACTGTTTCGCTATACTGCGCCAGAAGAGGTACTACACTTTTCGGTTTTCTCCATAGTATAGTTATGATGTTCGTTTATGTAAGTAAATAACATTAAATATATGTGTTCTATGCCCTTGGAGCTTAATGCTTATACATGGATGTTTATTTGTAGGTGGTCCGTGAGAATTGAGAAAGGATGCATGATGACCCCGGACTAAGCTTCTTGTTGCTTTAATTTATTGTTTAATGTTACAAGACTTTATGTTGGATAGTGTCTACCTTATTTATGTTTAGTGCTTTTGTTATGACAATTGCTTATTTGAAATACAATTTCGTTTTGTTCATTTAATAATTAGTTGATCTTTTATTCATATCGTAATAATAGAGTGTGCATGCTGAAAATAGCGTCCTATCATATGACTTGTCAGGACTTTGAAATTGTCCTATTAAACTTATTAACCGTCCAAACAATAAACTTTTAAGGACGCTTAACATTGTAAAAGTGTCCTAATATGTTGTTATTAGGACGTTATTTAGGTTGTTAATAGACATTTTATACGACCAAAAATTGGTTTCATAATCTTCTTTGAGATATTAGAACCCTTTTCTTGGTGCTAAAGTAGCTATAATGTTACATGATAAGCGTCCTAACAATTATCTTTTAAGTACGCTTGTATGTGTATCAAAAGATTAAAATTAGGTAACCACATGTTAGAACATTGTAAAAGTGTCCTAATATGTTGTTATTAGGACGTTATTTGGTTTTTCATGGACATATTATGCGACCATAAATTTGGTTTCATAATCGTATTTGGGATATTAGGACCCTTTTCTTGGTGTTAAAGTAACTATAATGTTATATGATAACCGTCCTAAGAATCAACATTTAAGGACGCTTGTATGTGTATCAAAAGATTAAAAGTAGGTTACCACATGTTAGAACATTGTAAAAGTGTCCTAATATGGTTTTATTAGGACGTTATTTGACCTATTATGCGACCATAAAATTGGTATCATAATCTTATTTGAGTTATTAGGACCCTTTTCTTGGTTGCTAAAATAGCTATGATGTTGCATCATATGCGTCCTAACAAACTTTTAAGGACCTTTTTAAGTGTGTCAAAAGATTAAAAGTAGGTAAGCACATGTCAAAACATTGTAAAAGTGTCCTAATATGGTTTTATTAGGACGCTATTTGGGTTATTCATAGTCATATAATACGACCATAAAATTGGTTTCATAAGGTATTTGAGATATTAGGACGCTTTGGACCTATTACGACCGCCTTACATGAAACGCTTTCATCCTTGGTCCTATTAAATGAAAGGTCCTAAAAAGTACCATTTTATGACGCTTATGGGGGTCCTAAAAAGCCACTTTTCTTGTAGTGATCCCACCACTGTAAAAGGAATCCGAAGTTTCCTTGGTCATGCCGGTTTCTACAGACGATTTATTCAAGACTTCTCTAAAATCGCCCAGCCTCTGACCCGTCTTCTTGAAAAAGATGCTCCGTTCTTCTTCTCTCCCGAATGCATCGAAGCATTCGAGGTTCTTAAAAAGAAATTAACTGAAGCACCAATATTGGTTGCCCCCAATTGGGACTTGCCCTTTGAGCTCATGTGTGATGCAAGTGATTATGCTATTGGGGCAGTCCTGGGGCAACGTAAGTCCAAATATTTCCAACCGATACACTATGCTAGCAAGACAATGACCGATGCTCAATCTCATTATACTACTACCGAGAAAGAGTTATTGGCCGTTGTCTATGCTTTTGAGAAATTTAGACCATATCTCATCTTATCCAAAAGCATAGTGTATACGGACCATTCTGCTCTCAAGTATCTCTTAGCTAAGCAAGATGCTAAGCCGAGATTACTTCGGTGGATTCTTCTGCTCCAAGAATTTGATAGTATCATTCATGATAAAAAAAGGAGCAGAAAATCTAGCCGTCGATCATTTGTCCAGACTTGAAAATCCCCATCAAAGTGATCTCGAGAAAAAGGAAATCACCGAAACATTTCCTCTCGAGACACTTGGGATGATTTCTCTCAAAGATGATCCGAGTACCCCATGGTTTGCCGACTTTGCAAATTACCTTGCGGGGAATTTTGTTGTGAAAGGGATGTCGTCCCAACAAAAGAAAAAATTCTTTAAAGATGTGAAACATTATTTTTGGGACGACCCCTACTTGTTTCAGATATATGCGGATCAAGTCATCCGGCGGTGTGTTCATGACCAAGAAGCCATGGATATTCTTAAGGCTTGCCATAATGGACCCACCGGGGGACATCATGGCCCGAACTACACCGCTAAAAAGGTGTTTGATTCCGGTTTCTATTGGCCTACGATTTATCGTGATGCCCATGACTTGGTGAAGTCATGTGATTCTTGCCAACGTCAAGGAAAAATCTCACAAAAGGATGAAATGCCTCAAAATGCAATTCAAGTTTGCGAGATCTTTGACGTGTGGGGCATCGATTTTATGGGTCCGTTCCCGTCTTCACGAGGGAACAAGTACATACTCGTGGCGGTCGACTATTTGTCTAAATGGGTTGAAGCGAAAGCGCTCCCCACCAATGACGCCCGAGTAGTTGTGAAATTTTTAAAGTCTCTCTTTGCTCGGTTTGGAGCTCCTCGTGCTATCATTAGTGATCGCGGTACGCACTTTTGCAATGACCAATTCGCAAAGGTCATGCTTAAGTACGGTGTCACTCACCGTCTTGCTACCGCGTATCATCATCAAACTAGTGGGCAAGTGGAAGTCTCAAACCGAGGTTTGAAAAGAATTATTGAAAGGACCGTAGGAGAAAACCGTGCCTCTTGGTCGGACAAACTAGATGATGCACTATGGGCCTTCCGTACGGCTTATAAAACACCCATCGGGTGCACTCCTTACAAGCTTGTGTACGGAAAGGCGTGTCATCTACCGATTGAGCTCGAGCACAAAGCCTATTGGGCCTTAAAACATGCAAATTTTGACCTAAAGACCGCGGGTGATCACCGAAAGCTTCAATTGAATGAATTAAATGAGCTTCGGGATCAAGCCTATGAGAACTCGTTAATCTATAAAGAGAAAACAAAGAGGATTCATGACTATAAGATTAAGAACCGCATTTTCAATGTTGGTGATCGAGTCCTCCTCTTCAATTCTCGATTAAAGATTTTCTCGGGCAAGCTTAAAATCCGTTGGTCTGGGCCATTCACCGTTGTTCAAGTTTTTCCATATGGAACCGTCGAGCTATCTCAAAACGACGGTCCCAACTTCAAAGTGAACGGTCATAGGATTAAACATTACTTTGGAGGGGACATACCATCCATGGTTGTCCCGGATCTCCAAACTTTCCCCATGGACAATTAAATTCGGGGACGAGTCAAGCTTAGCGACTCAACAAAAACAAGCGCTTCGTGGGTGGCAACCCATGCTTATCCTTCTATCGTCTTTCTTATTTCTAACACTAAGTGTGGGGGAATTCCTCTACTTGTTGCTTTGTTGTTGTGTGTTTGCCTTTGTTTTCAGGATTCCCGTAGATCGTGATGATTGATGCGCCTATTTTCAATCCAGCCGCCCAATATCCGATCTTTATGTTTATGTTTATCCAGGGGTATCTTATTAATCCTTTTTGTGAAAAAAAGATTTCGTTTCCACACTTAGATAGTAGTATCACCTTTTTACGTTCTATAGTGTCGGCATAATAACCGGTACTTTGAATATTGAGGGCAATATTCAATTCTAAGTGTGGGGGGGGGGGGGGGGGGGGTGGGGGAATTCTTGCGAATTTTGACCCAAAATTTTAAAAATTTTCACATTTTGTACCTCCTAGTCCCTTAGCACCCCCGTTTTGACCAAAAATTTTAAAATTTTTATCGTCTTTTAATTAAAAATTGCATGAAAAAAAAGTGCTTCGCACAATAAAAAAATAATTTGCTATACATTAATGCTTTGGTATTAGTGGAAGTTTAGACTTGATTAGGCTAGAACAAGGGGAATCCCGACTCTGCTAGAGTGTTGATCTAGCTGCTACCCTTAACTTTTAGGCTAAGTTTTTACGAATTGTGCAAATGAAAATGCTAAGCATGGAGTAGTTGGTTCTCTTTAGAGCTTATATAAGTAATCTATGACTTTTCCTCCCAGGAGCTCCTAATCTGACTTAATAAGTGCTTATTTTCAAATGTTTGAACACAAAAATTATTTTCTTATACGATTTTGACAAGTTCTAGTTCAAAGTTTTATTTAAATTTCGGAACAAGCATACTTTCGTAAAAACATAATAAGAATGCAAAATGAAAGTGAGACGTTGCTTGAAAGTTGCAAAAATTAAAGTTTTGAGTATGAATAAATAAGTCCTAAGCTACGGTTCGAGATCGGTCCTTGGATCCTTATTTCCAAAAGGCGTTTAGGTCTTGGCTACCCTCTTACACCGGCCCTTGGATCTTTATTCAAGAAGGTGTGAGGTCTTGGTCTAACACCCTTGGAACCTCATTTCCGGAATGTCTAGAGTCTTGGAACTCTCCGTTGTAACGGCCCTTGGATCCTTTATTCCTAAGGTATAAGGTCTTGGAATTTCCCCGTGAAGCTCTGTAGTTTATGGTACAATAAGAAGTTAAGTTGTGGGGAAAAAAATGAGAGTGAAAAATTGATGAAAAATGAAAAAATATATGTTGTTTAATGCTTATGTTGCTTATGAATAAATGTGTGAAACTTGCTTCTTGCAAAATTTAAATCAACCTTTCAACTAGTATTCGTCAAAGTCTTATAAAAATGTTGATTTTTTCGGTCAAAATTTTGAAAACAAGCACACACACCTAACTTATGAATAATTGTGGGAGTGAAAAGTTAGGTCTCGGCTTACATAGATTACTAATATAAGTAGTATTAGCATTTTACAAAAATATTTGTACAAGGGATTTAAACTTAGTTGGGGAGTATAAAAAAGAGGATGACGATTACAATTCCCCGGAGTCACCCATTTTGTGTGATTCCCGTTCTATGATGCCATTTTTGAAAATCAAGCATGATATTTACGTTTGTTCTCGTTTAAATTACTTGCATTTTATAATAAAGTCAAAACGGGATTGTCTTGGTAATTTTGATCCTTTCATTACTTTATATGATCGGATTGCTAAGGACTAGCAATTGCTTAGTGTGGGGGGATGATGAGTGGCCTTTTACTCATCATTTTATACCCGAAAAACCCCACAAAAATGACCAAAAACACCCAAATGGACCAAATATTGTTACAAATATCCTTGGATTGTGTTTTATGTGTTTCAGGTACAAAAGGATTGAAAACGGGGCAAATATGGACAAAACCGAGCTTGGAATGGAAAAGAGCCGAAAACCGAAGCCGAAAAAGACAATTTTCAGGTGGATTTAATTCGAGCTCAAAAATCCCAAAATGGCCCTTGGATAATTTTTACTTGGCAAAATTGGTCCCTAGTTTAACTTTGAAGAATTGACAGATTTGGTCCTCAAAGTTTCCAAGATTACACATTTAGTCCTTAACTAAATCCTAACCTAGCCATTAAAAACTTATCAACCGGATCCCATTTTGTAGCTAACCCAACTAAACTAAACCCAAAGCCAAATCTTTAACCCACAACATCAAACCACACCAGCCCATCACCACAAAAGCCCAAATCCTTTTTTAACTAAGAAAACGGGGTCAACAAGTCAAACCCCCAATTAGAACACTATTCCACCTTCTTCCTAATCCTTATCCCGCCAAAACATCTGATAATCACTTCCCCATCACTTTCATCTTTTCCACCTCACACCTCAGTCTAAAAACCCTCACATGGTTGTGTTCCCCCTCCTCTTTGCCACGCTGGCAATCCCAAGAACTAACAAAACCCACCTACGGCTCAGATTAAAGGGATTGGGGACCAAGAAATTATCCAAGGGCTGGAAAAGTAGCACAAGAGACAAGCTGGGCTTTCTCCTCACACAAGAAGCAAAAAGGACTGAGAGAAACCCTAGATTTTTTAGTATAAATAGACTATTTATGTAATAGTAGAAACTGAGGTAGTTTAGCTTATTTTTAAGGTAATTGTATTTTTTAGCTTATTTTATTTCAGTATTGTAATTTGACTCTGGTTTTAATATTAATTCAGTTTTAGTTTAATTGTTCAAGAAAATCCAAAAAAATAACCTTTAGCTTATTTACTGTTCAACAGCTTAATATTGAGACAGTAGATTAAGGTGTTTTTAGTGGTCTATTTTAGTTCAAAAATAGTTTATATAGGTTGTTTAAAGAATTGGTAAAAGAGTTTGAGTCTTTTGGTCACTTTTGTTGTCTGTGTCAAAATTTCTAAAAAAAATAAAAAAAAAAAAAAAATAATAAAAAAAAAGTTGTTACTGTCCTCTTTTCAAATCCCTTTTTCTAGCTTATTTCTTTTCCAAAATTATTAAAAATTGCTTTTCTAGGTTCATTAGTTGCTTATCTAGATCTGTTTTCAGTTTTTATGGTATAACTTGTGGGTCTTGTAGCTTAAAAAATAGCTTAAAGTACCTTGGTTAGGGCTGTTTGGATTTGCTGTGTTAGACAGCAGTCTGAGTAGCAGTTGTCTTAGCTTATTTTATAGGTCATAATAAGCTCCTTTTTGCCCCATTTTGCTTTTAGAAGTAGCTTATAGTGTAGGCTTTAGGATTTTACTGCTTTTAGTTGAATAGCTTTAGGTCTAGTAGCTTTTTCTAGTGCTTAATATAGCTTACGGACTGTTTGGATTAGTTTAAGTTTGCACCAGCTTATTTTTGTTTTAGTGCTTTTTGGCTTATTAGTTTTAGCTTATTAAGAGTAATATGCTTATTTATGTTTCCCTTAGTTTCCCTTAGCTTATTTCATCTTAGGTTCAGCTTAAAAATTAGCTTAATTCAGTCCCTAGTTAGCTTATCAGCTTATTAGCCCTTTTTCCTCATTAGATTTTCTTGTTTCAATTCTAAGCCTACTGATCAGCCAATTAAGGGCTTATTCTGAGCTTATTTCAAGTTTAAAAAAAATATTTTCAGTTATAAATGTTGCTTATTTGTTAGTGCTTATTAAGTATTTAAAAGAAAAACAAAAAAATAAAATAAAATAAAATAAAAAGTAAAAAGTGCCCAACCTGGGACTCGAACCCAGGTCTCCACACAACATACTAACCAAATGCCCTAGGGAATTTTTCGTTTAGTATCCACACAATTTAATTTATAACCAAGTTTTCCTTTTAAGCTTATTCGAACCATTTAGCTTTTTCCCAGCTTATTTAAATAAGTTGGGACCTTTTTTATATTTTTCCTAGGATCAGTATAACTTGTAGTATTTTTAGAAAAAATTTCAGATTTTTCTCATTAGTTTAAGTATTTTTAATCATCTATTTTCTTTAAAATAGTTTTTAATTCATAAAAAATTAAATGAAAATCAAAAAAATATAATTCTTTTTTCTAAAATTTTCTTTTTACATTTAGGACTTAGGAAAATTAATTTGGCATCCCTAGGATTTGTATTTCATAGATTTCACTTTTATAGCTTGGGATTAGCCCGGGTTTTTCGTGTTTAGGTTTTTCTTTCACGTTTGCCTTATATTAGCATTTCCCTTGCGTCATTTATTGTTTTTAGTTAATATTTCATTTTTCTAGTTTAAAAACCACAATCACTTTTATTCACCATCCAAACACGTTTCACAAACACAAATCACAATTCCATTCAATCTTCGTCGGGATAACGAACCGGGGTTTTCACAATATTTCCCTTTTGTGATTACCTTTTGGATTATAAATTATTCAAACAAATCATGTATCATTCCAACTACGTGGGGGAAGAGATGTAAGAAACAGTTTCTGATGATTAAAGAGGTACACAATTGTATGATGATTCCTCTGATTAGTCGGTATCCTACGGAAGGAAATGTGTTCATCCGGGACTTACTTGAATCTTTACGGTACTGTTTTGGTGTTATCATTTCGACTACATCCGGTACTCAGTTGCTTTTGTGGTACTGTCTTTGTGTTATCATTTTGACTGCATACGGGATAAATTGCTTACACTCGGGACTTAGTTTACTTTGGTGTAGCAATTCTCATTTGCAATTCCCTGAAGGGAGAAAAGGGGATTTCCGGGTCTTAATTGATCTTGATGTTATGTTTTTTACTTCATTAATGGGATTGAGTGTGTACTTCGGGTTTTGTTTGTGCTTCATACAATGAGACTGATTGCATCACTTCAACTACTTGGGGGAAGTGGTCTTTGGATATTTTCGGTATGCATTCCTTCAGATTTCAGCGGGAAGTAATGTGAGAAGAATTGTTCAAGTGTGAGAAGATTCACTGCTGATCTATTTGATGATCCCCCGAACGGAGAATTACGATGATTATTCTTAAAAGGAGCAGCAATATTTGATGTGGTTTGGTACGAATTCTGTTGTACACTTGCCTTATTTAAGATTGAAATAGAGCTTTGAATCTACTCAAAAAGAAGATTGTCGGTTTGGGGGGAAGTTATCAAAGCGTCACAATTGAGAAGGCTCAAGTTCAGACAATTATTCAGGAGCCTCGAAAGCTTTGGTGGTTAAAGTTTAAGAGATATTGACTACTGACTTCTACAACATACAGAACGATATCCTTATTTCGGTATTGTAAATAGAAATTTAGTTTGCACATATCTTAAACCAAATTGTAAATAGAAAATTATAAAACCAGAAAAATGTAAATAGAAAAATATTAAAACCAAGAAAAACCATAAAAATCAGAAAAATAGAAAATACCAAAAATAGTTTCCTCTAGGCATGTCTTCTGTTTATCGATAACATTTACGGTCCTAGAAATGTCATTCAATAATGACACGGGACTTTAAATGAAGCTCGAGCAAAAGTTAAAATGAATTGTTAAAACATGTCATGATGGCTTGCTATTACTTTAGATAGCAACCCGCGTTTCAAAATGGGGAAAGCACGTCGCCAAAAAGACGGTTGTTCCTCCCACTAGGTGAAGTTCACCTGGGCATGGATTACTGTATATCCATGTTTTCCTGATTTGATGTACGTTTCAGTGCATCATTTCTTGTAAAAGAAGAGAAATCTTCTTTGTATGCAAATAATTTTCCATCTATGATTCTTCTGAAAATTATTTGTGAGACACATGGTGGTAACATGTTGGTTGAAAATTCTTTCAGACTTGGATTGTGCATAAAATTTGTCACTCAATCAATGACTACAGCTCTTTAACTAGAATACGGGTCATTGATTGAGGGGGAGAGTGATTTCAAATTTTATATCATCAAACAGGTTTCTTGGTTATCTCATAATTGTTAGAAAAGGTTTTGTAGTTAATGGGGTATTAGTTGAAGAGGATCTTACTAAGCTCTATATCAAATGGCCAAATGTGTTAGTTGCTAGAAAGATTAGGGCATTATGTTCAATTTGCTTATAGTATCCTAGCTTTATGTAACTATAAGGTCCATTTGTGTCACTTTGGAATCCTCGTTTAATCCCCTAAATACTTTAAAACTCAGAATCTAAAAGAAGTTAGAAAACCTATTGTGATTGATGCTCTTGAATACTCCATAGGCATTTGTATGATCTAACTGAATGAGTTTCAAATATTGATTTGACTTTTGTTAGTCGATAGCTGTTTAATCGTTGTTGACTTATTGCTTGTGCACTCAGGATATGCTTAGGTATGTAGCTATCATGTTAGAATCTTGTCCCTAAGCTCCTGAGTTGAATGTTGAAATATGAGTGAATTGCCATGTTCATGATTGCTGATTGCTCTTCATGCTAGATAGCGGTTTGATGTATTACCTGACTGTCGTTTGACTATGATATGAATTTGGTATTATGAGTTGGCAAGCTGCTATGTGGTAGCTATTAATGAAAAGTGAATCTGTATGTATGTATCTCTGTGTTGATATTCTTACGCAGATTCCATGGCCAATATGAATACACCTGCTCCCGCTCTAACCATTTGATCAGATGTTCAAACTCTATTAACTGGCTTTGATTTCACCACAACAACAACATCGGCAGCAACAACATCAACAACACTGTTTTCACCACCACCACCTTCATTTCAACAAAGCTTTACTTATTCTGGTCTCGCCAAGTGGGGATCTACAATATTTGGGAAATTTTTGTTGGTGGATGGATAATTGATGTTGACTACTGACTCCCTCAGAGAAGCGGATGATCACATCGTCTGTGCAAAAAGGTCAAATATCATTTGTTTCATAACAGTTATCTTGAACATAACAAGTAGTGAATCTCCCTCATAAATTGAGGGGGAGCAGTTGCATGTTCCATTATCAGCACATATTAAAACTGACCACATTTTCTCCCAAATTTTCTAACTTATTTAAATCAATTGAGATCCCAAATCTCAAATGGTTTGAAATTTTTGATCGGGGGAGAGAATGTGATTTAAATATGAAATCTGATAAAAACGTGATGTTTTGGACGTAAATGTTAGCTCTCCCATATGTGCTAAACTCTTTTGTATATCAATGCACATATTGAGGGGGAGCAAATGGTTTGTAGAGACAAAAAGGATATAGTGAAAACCGTAGAGGGGGGTGAATACGTTTCCATTTAAAAACTTAAAAACATTTTGTATCAAACTCCCGATCAAGTGTGACGTAATATGAAAAGTGTCAACTATGATCATATATCATCTAGGGATGAATAAATTAAACTACAACACAAGCATAATCAACCATGACACATACATAATTAACATAACATAAGCAACTAGCCACACAAGCATAAACGCAATGCAAATATAAACATAAAGCGATAAAAAATAAAATGAAAGTAAAGAGATAAGTAAGAAGGCGCAAACCGGACACGATGATTTATAGTGGTTCGGTCACGAAGCTCCTCTTCGCCCTACTCCACTCCCCGAGTACCCAACTCGAGAGTTACTTCACTAATCAACAAACTCCCTTCAGGCGGAGAAAACCGTACACGTCGCTTAACTTGTTTTCCGACACTAAGCTAGATGTCGAGTGCTAATCTTAGCTAGCACCAATCTACCACGATCTACCCTTGATCCACATGATCAATCACACAAGCCCAATGGCTTCAAGAGATCTCCAAGATCTCGACAAGATCACAATGATCTACTCCCACTTGACTCGATCTACCCGATCTACCCTTGATCCACTTGATCAATCACACAAGCCCAATGGCTTCAAGAGATCTCCAAGATCTCGACAAGATCACAATGATCTTCCCTCACAAACTCTCAAAAGAAAAATGATCTTGATGTATGCTATGATACAATCAAGAGTGTAACAAATGTTACAAGACCTAACAACTACAACTCTTGTATCTTCTTGGATACCTTGAGTTCTTCTCTTTGCAAATGAAGAGGAATGATAACACTTTGTATCTACTTGGATACTTTGTGTTCTTCTCTTGCTAATCAAGAGGGATGACAACACTTTGTATCTACTTGGATACTTTGTGTTCTTCTCTTGCTAATCAAGAGGGATGACAACACTTTGTATCTACTTGGATACTTTGTGTTCTTCTCTTGCTAATCAAGAGGAATGAAGAGGATCACTTGAATGGATGATTGGATCACTCTTAAACAAACTAAGACTCTCTAAATGATCAAAGGAAGTGTTCTAAGTGAGGAGGGATTAGACCAGAGAAAAATGACTGGAAAAATCAAGTTGAAAGTATGAAATGGTCCACTATTTATAGGCAAGGGAAAAACTAGCCGTTATAGACCCACGGCTCCACTAATTGTCAGACGGCTCCACTAAATTTAGTGGAGCCGTCGGTACTTAATGGTACCGTGGACGCTCCTTCGTTTGTCTTTAGTGGGGAAGGTTTATTTGGGAATGTTTGTAGCTATTTTGGGGGGGAAATTGACTGTTGGGATTTTTAAACTTATTTTTCAAAATAGAACATTTCTTTTTAATTCAAAAATAATTTGTAAAATATATTTTTGAAAAAATGTTTTGCCACATTAAAAATGTGAAGTTTAGAAAAATATAATCCTTTGATCATTTGTCAAGTAGTAGATTTGTTTGTTCATACCTTGAGTGATTTATGTCGGGATGGAAATCTACGACTTCGTTGAAGCATACTTGAGACGTCAGGAGGTGTTGATGTAAGTATGCATTGATGATTTGTGTTTACAAGTAACTTGCACATTTTACGTTATGAATCACAAGTTACATGTTTGTCATTATTAAAACCGAAGAAACCGTTTAGTTTAAATATCGTAATATTTGCACTAACAATCTCCCCCTTTTTGATGATGACAAATATGTAAACCGTAACACATAGTAAAATGTAAAAGTTACCTGTTTACACTCCCTTCTCCCCCTTTTGTCGAATCAAAAAGGTAGTTGCCTCTTGCACTCCCTTGAATTCATTCCCTACTCCCCCTTATTGAACTACTTTCCTTTCTCCCCAGAAAGGCGAGCTTGCATCATCCCAGTGAAGTCTTCTATCACCACCATTAGAAAGACTCCGTGCTGTGTAATCAAATACTCCCGAGCTCCCCCTAGCTCAATGCTCCCCTATGGTGACTTAATCCCCTTGTTTATTTACCTTAGTATCTAGCAGATCCATGGATCAAATTCTTACAAAGGCTTTTCCTACATCAAGGGTTAGCTTCGTGCAACATAATATATAACAGTATAGGAGCAACATTATAGGGATAGAATACACATAGCAAGACATGCAAGGGTTAAACTATGTTAACACGTAAGTGTCACAACCCGACCGACAGCCTAAGGTGTAATTGTTCAATCAATCACACTAATCAAGAACGAGATTCGTTCGTTGACTGACACACTAAATGACTTCTTCCAAGTTGTCATTAGGAAGGCAAGTTCTAACAAACCTTTTGAACAACATAATCATCTACCTAAGATGATTGGTGTTGGGATGGTTTAGATTAATATATCGTTTGCACTGACAATGAGATGCATGATATATTTCAAAAGAAAAAAAATATGTGTATGTGATCCTAACAGGATTGGGGTTGGATATCTCTAACGGGTTGAGGTAACGAAGTTCTAGATTCCTAGTTTGGATGATCCTAGGTGTTTGTTAGAGATAATTTGGTGCATGAAGGGTTTAGTGTGATTGTGAGGATTGAAGGTTGTTTAACTAACTATCACTTATCCAAAGTGAGGAGTAGTTGTAAGGTTTGAGTGTGATGGTTGATGAGTTGAAGGTTGTAAGGTTTGAGTGTGATAATCTATGGGTTGAAGGTTCTTAGACTAACTATCACTGTCAAGAGTGAAGTGTAGCTAAAAGGTTTGAGTGGGATTGATATAAGGGTTGAAGGTTGTAAGGTTTGAGTGTGATGATCGATGAGTTGAAGGTTGTAAGGTTTGAGTGGGATTGATATAAGGGTTGAAGGTTTTGAAACTAAATATCACTGTCAAGAGTGAAGTTTGGTTATAAGGGTTGAGTGTGATGATGAATGATATAAATGTGAGGTTTGAAGATGAGATGCAATATAAGCTTGCAATGGTGAGGCCTTATAAAGGCAAGAGTTGTGGTTGTAGGGGATAAAGAATGAGATGACCCATTAGTGATTGTGATAGTGATGAGGATGATGTGTTAGTGCCAAGTTCAAAGGGGTGATGAAGGTGATAGGGTTAGTGTAAGAGCAAAAGGTTGTGGTGAACTTGGTGGAGGTAAGGATGTGGAAATCCTAAAGGTGGAGGATGGATTCGAATTAAGATTGGTGATAGAGTCCTATGGTGTAGTGAGGGAATCCTAGGGTTTATGTGAGTTTGCAAAAATTTGCAGGTTTGAGGTTAGGGATGCAGGGATCAGGAGGGAACAGTGAAAATTCGTCAAACATAGGCACGATACCACTAAATACCACACGGTACCGTGGCCTATTTAACGGTACCGTGACCTGGAAGTCACGAATTTTCCTGTGCAGCCTAGTTCTGGGCAGCTAAAGGGAAGTTTCCTAGGGAATAAGAACCACATTTGTGTGTTCTTGAGAGTGTTTGGTGAAAGACTATATGAGTGTGTTTTCGCTCCCCCTTAATCTATGACCATCCGGACAAGATGTGAAAAGAAAAACTAAAGAGGAGAACAGACGTTGACGGAAGCGATGAGCTTAGTAACGTCATGACTAGTGGTGGATAGCATACAATAAACTTCACCTTTGAAGTCACGTAGCTCTTCTCAATCATTGTGAATATTCATAGAAAATTCATATGATGAGGCATGTGATCATGTGGAGATATCCTAAGGGTTAAGAAGATAAAATCTTCAAGTTTGTGAGGTTAGTGATAAGGTTCTAGTGGGGTTATCTATGTTGATGAAGAAGGGTTATCTCAACGTATCCTAGCGGTTCTTCGCTTGAGGTGTGTGGAAGGTGAGTGGGATGCGGAAGCATTGGAAGTGTTTAGTACCATGCGGAAGTGAGAGGGAAAAGGCTAAGGAATCAGATGATAGATAGAATCTATTAGGATAGGAGACGGTTTTGGTTCAAGACTACATCGAGTGGGTTTTGATAGTGTTGGTGAGAATTGAAAGAAAGACTTTTGACAAAGAAATTTCACATATGTTGTGATTTTTCTGGACTTTAGATTAAAAGAATTTATACCAAATAAATTCCTTTATGAATGAATCCAACGGGATTAGATGAACGTTGATCGAAAGCGAGAAATGACATTTAATTGCATTTCGCAAATTAAATATACTTTAAATATTTCGGATGAAATATTTAAGTTGTAATTGGAATTTAAGAGGATTTCACGAATAAATCTCGCTAATTTAGTGAGACTTTTCGACACGAGGAAAGAATTTATACCTAATAAATTCTTTTTACGAGATGAACGGTACTAGACGAGAAGAGATGACTTTTATATTTTCGAGGAATACATAGGTAGTCATTAGAGCGATGTGAAGGATGACTTAATATTTCCAGTGAAATATCTAACAGTCATGGGACGCGATAGAGGGAATGACTTGATATTTCCAGTAAATATCTAAGTAGTCATGAGAGGGATTTAAAGAATGACTTCAATATTTCCAGTGAAATATTTAAAGAGTCATGAGACGAGACGCACGAGATGACTATATATTTCCAATGAAATACTCAAGTAGTCATGAGATTTATGGAATATGCTCCATCATTCCTAGACCTAGACGGAGATGGTTAGGGGATTCTCGGTTGAGAGGTTTGGTTTATTTACGGATTTCGATGTGCTTCGCATGTGAGTGTTTCACGGGGTTTTGAAAGACGTAAAGCTAGGCCTATGTTCCTGATTCGCAGCAGGGTTTGGGATCTTAAGACGTGTATACTCACACGATGGTGAAAGGAACTACTAATTACTTATATAGTAACTCGTGAGTCCTTTGTCACCCGAGGGCAGATGTTAGCTTTTAGCTTTTGGACGAACGTTTTAACATATGTTGTTAAAAGGCTTAAATATGATGTTTCGGATATGACATTTAACAATTGCAATCGCAAGTTAAACTTACTTGAATATTTCGGATGAAATATTTAAGTTGTCAATCCTACTCCGAGTTCTACTAGGTTTGTATCTAACCTTCCCATGACAAAAGGGTGTATAACTTGAAAGAAGGCGAAGTAATGACTAGGGAATTAGGACAACTTCGCGACTACTATAACTTATAGGTTTTGACACTAGTGTATGACTCTATGACTTCTAAGGGTTCATAGTGATGGGCATACCTAATTCCTAATGTGTCAAAAGGACATAGTGTGGGTGCAAACTTTACAAGCAAATCATGTAAAATTCACATAAGGAATAAATGCAAACATCATGCAAAACATGATAATCATTTAGCATTTAAGATCATGAAGTCATTTAATCATATCTTACGAGAATATGTTATCATTTTGAAACACGTATGTGGGATGCAAGCAATCTAGGTTTGCTAAGGATGATCCTAATTACTGCTTGTTCAAAATGAAATCCTAACGGGAGATAAAGTTCACTGATGTAAACTATCTCTAGTCAAATGTAGGAATGAAAATTTTTCAAGATAGAGAATGAGTATGAGACTATCACTAGTGGTGCTCAATTAAGGCTAAACACAACCATTTTTATGGGTTATACCACAAACCCAACTTCTCTCCTGGAAGCAATTCAACCGTTAGGACAAATTGAATTTCTAGTGCGATAGGTTCTCCAGTAGTCATTCTCATGTTAGAAAAATTCAAATTCCTATATTTGCCTATTGAAGTGTAGCAAAGATTATATTAGCTTATTTCGCTAATACATGGCCTAATATGACTCAACTAACCATACTTTGAAAGATGGTTAAAAGAATGACATGTCTTACGCAACTCCTAACAAAGGCAAGCGAAATGTTTTAATTTCGTGTTTGAGATTTAGAGGTTATTTGATGGAGATGGTGTATTTTATGATCTCTTGGACATCATCTTTGTTTGTTGAGTTGTTGCATGTTATTTTACCATGATTTGGTTTCCTAGAACCAAGAGACACTCTAATGTGATACAATGTAGAACCTACTACATCGTGTGTGTTTCAAGAATGCTCCTTTGCATATCTTGAGAAAGAATCTAGTAAAGGTTACTTACCTCAATAGATCTTGTGAGTATTATATTAAAAATGAGACATATTGTATATTTCAACAAATATGCTTTTCTAAGAGGAAACTTATCACTCTTACGAATGCTTTGTGAAACAAGTATTTTAGTGTATGACCAATTTTACTTGTTTATGCAATGACACATGTCGTATTAGGTTATTATTCAACTCTAATATCCTATATTTGTTAACAGGATGCAATGTATTCTCTTGTAACATGACCATTCATGTTACAAAGAAAATAAGATGCATAGGATATAAGTTATCCTTTGTCAATCTTTTGATAAGAGAAATATATGTGATATTCTCAAAGATTGATGACTTACATAATAGTTAATAACATATTATGTGTGACACTTTTACTAGACATGTGACTTTTAGTGTTGAGTCGTTCATGAGCAAAGTTTACATATGTTGTTTGTTTTCTCGTGTTTGGTTTTTCGGAAATGACACATTTACTTATTGCATTGCAATGTAAATTACTTGTATATTTCGGATGAAACATCCAAGTTGTCAATCCTACTTGGTTGTGTATTTTATGCATCTTTTAAACATATTAGTTTAATGTTTGGAACACAACCATTGGACAAGAAGACTCAATATGGCATCTTCAACACAAGTGTGAGTTATGATCCGATGCATATTATTTTCGTCTTGATAGGACATCATTATTTTCACAACAATCGAATGTGATTGAGTATGTAGATTCAAGATATTACATTTCATCATATTTTGATGTTATCTTGAAGCTGGACAAATAATGACTCTAATTTCATGTCCACACTCAAAAACTTGTCAATTAGATTCGATAATGATATCAATCATAATTTGAATAATGAATTAATATGTACTCGACATCTTTCTTGACCCTCACAATCACTCTTTTTTAAAAAGAGAATAAAAATTTAAGGAGTGTGTTCCATTTATTCTAACACTAGTTGTATGTATGAGGTTAATGACATATTAAGTTACTACTTTGATATTGTCATTTATTTTTATTTGAGAAAAACTATTTATATTATTAAGTATAATATTTTTAGTTTTTCGACACCTTATTGGTATAAAAATAATTATCTTAACTATTTTTATACAACATACGTAAAATACTAAATGTTTAAAACATTGTGTATGTGTGTTAGATCAATGCAAGTTTAATACATTTTCTTTTACTTAAATACTAATGTATTAATATGATCTTTTATCTTGTTTAGACAACCCATGGTCAAGCAAGACAAAATGATGTAATGTCTTAGAGATCATGTTACGGATTTTATGAAAGTGTTAAGTGTTTTGGGTTGATATACTTTTTACACTTAAGCCTTTAGAAAAATAATTGTGTAAGACAATATCTTTCGACACACATGATCTACCAACTTAGTTTCTATTCCTAAGAGGGTTACTAAACCATTTCAAAAACTTGCAACAAATGCAAGAAAAATGGTGTATGCCTGTATGCAATGCAAACTAATTACTTAATATAGTGCTAGTAATTAAGCATGAGCCTTATAAATGCATAAACCAGAAAACTATACTAAACAAATAGAAACAAGACATTAAAGGCACAAATAAAAACAAATAGACATTCAAGTTAACACACAAAAATACTTATCGTCATTTTGTGTATTAAGAATAACAATGTATACTTAGCTTGATTTTATTTGAAAATGAATTGGTTTCCTCCCCATTTCAAAGATTTGATCAAGTTTAACACCTTGAAATCATGAATACATCAACGTGTGATGTTCACTTTGTGATTTGACGAAAAAATTGTGCAATCGGCATGACCAGAAAAGACTCTCTGTTACGAATTGAAGACTCTCGTAAATTTAATTTTATAATCACTTTCTAAAAGTATTTTTAAGTGAAAGTAGACTCAATTACGTTTAAAACGATAGGTGGCACGACTCCTACGGACTTACGGTTGATTTTATACGAATTTTTGAAAATTACCGAATTCTGAAAATCAGACGAAGGTACCGTTAAATTTAGCGGTACTGTCCATATTTAGTGGAACCGTCCGTTATATTTAACGGTGCCGTACCTGTTATTTCAGTTTTGAACAGAACCAACTTTTATTAATTTAAGAAAACCTTCAAGTTAGTATGACAACGTATACTTAACAACAAAACTTGTAAGTATTAAGCAACTAAATACTTTTCATATTTTTATCACCTTCATGGGTAATTTGATACATGGATCGTACTCAATTTTGAAAACCATTTGTTTTAAAAATTTGAGCGACGTGGCTCTGGTACCAATTGTGGAAACCGTAGAGGAGGGGTGAATACGTTTTCATTTAAAAACTTAAAAACATTTTGTATCAAACTCCCGATCAGGTGTGACGTAATATGAAAAGTGTCAACTATGATCATATATCATCTAGGGATGAATAAATTAAACTACAACACAAGCATAATCAACCATGACACATACATAATTAACATAACATAAGCAACTAGCCACACAAGCATAAACGCAATGCAAATATAAACATAAAGCGATAAAAAATAAAATGAAAGTAAAGAGATAAGTAAGAAGGCGCAAACAGGACACGATGATTCATAGTGGTTCGGTCACGAATCTCCTCTTCGCCCTACTCCACTCCCTGAGTACCCAACTCGAGAGTTACTTCACTAATCAACAAACTCCCTTCAGGCGGAGAAAACCGTACACGTCGCTTAACTTGTTTTCCGACACTAAGCTAGATGTCGAGTGCTAATCTTAGCTAGCACCAATCTACCACGATCTACCCTTGATCCACTTGATCAATCACACAAGCCCAATGGCTTCAAGAGATCTCCAAGATCTCGACAAGATCACAATGATCTACTCCCACTTGACTCGATCTACCCGATCTACCCTTGATCCACTTGATCAATCACACAAGCCCAATGGCTTCAAGAGATCTCCAAGATCTCGACAAGATCACAATGATCTTCCCTCACAAACTCTCAAAAGAAAAATGATCTTGATGTATGCTATGATACAATCAAGAGTGTAACAAATGTTACAAGACCTAACAACTACAACTTTGTATCTTCTTGGATACCTTGAGTTCTTCTCTTCGCAAATGAAAAGGAATGATAACACTTTGTATCTACTTGGATACTTTGTGTTCTTTCTTGCTAATCAAGAGGGATGACAACACTTTGTATCTACTTGGATACTTTGTGTTCTTCTCTTGCTAATCAAGAGGGATGACAACACTTTGTATCTACTTGGATACTTTGTGTTCTTCTCTTGCTAATCAAGAGGAATGAAGAGGATCACTTGAATGGATGATTGGATCACTCTTAAACAAACTTAGACTCTCTAAATGATCAAAGGAAGTTTTCTAAGTGAGGAGGGATTAGACCAGAGAAAAATGACTGAAAAAATCAAGTTGAAAGTGTGAAATGGTCCACTATTTATAGGCAAGGGAAAAACTAGCCGTTATAGACCCACGGCTCCACTAATTGTCAGACGGCTCCACTAAATTCGGTACTTAATGGTACCGTGGACGCTCCTTCGTTTGTCTTTAGTGGGGAAGGTTTATTTGGGAATGTTTGAAGCTGTTTTGGGGGGAAAATTGACTGTTGGAATTTTTAAACTTATTTTTCAAAATAAAACATTTCTTTTTAATTCAAAAATAATTTGTAAAATATATTTTAGAAAAAATGTTTTGTCACATTAAAAATGTGAAGTTTAGAAAAATATAATCCTTTGATCATTTGTCAAGTAGTAGATTTGTTTGTCCATACCTTGAGTGATTTATGTCGGGATGGAAATCTACGACTTCGTTGAAGCATACTTGAGACGTCGGGAGGTGTTGATGTAAGTATGCATTGATGATTTGTGTTTACAAGTAACTTGCACATTTTACGTTATGCATCACAAGTTACATGTTTGTCATTATTAAAACCGAAGAAACCGTTTAGTTTAAATATCGTAATATTTGCACTAACATATATGGCATATCATGTGAGCGTGACTCAGACTTCACCAATGAATTGACGAAACAAAACTGTCATTAATCGAAAGGACTTGTCCTGGCCGGGTAATAATTTCAAGCTGGTCTAACCAGTGATGTAAGCGTGTCTCGAAGAGGACTTGTCTGAGTAGAGTGTACCGTTTCGAGAAACTTTCTATGGACTTGACTAGGCCGAGTGATAATTTCAAGCTAGTCTAACTAGTGATGTAAGCGTGTCTCAAATCGGTCATGTTCACTAAAAGTGGATCAATTCAAAAAGTGCAAACTTCACCCAACATGTGCAAATTTATAATATAATCATTCGAGCACATGTTAAGGGGGAGCATTTGAAAAGTATAAAACTCTCAAAGTGTTAGCAAAATGTGTTTAATAATCATAAACACTTTGAGAGATTTTTCAAGGATTTAGTTAATGGCAACATAGGATAGTCATGAAGTTATAAGGTGGCTAAGGTTAGGAAAACCATCCTATGATCCGCCAGAGCCAGAGGGATCTACCCAAGGACAACACCAAATAGTTAGTATTAGAAAGTCCTTCGGTATGATTATGAAAAAAGGAGTAATATGATAAAGGAGAAAGAAGGGGTTGAAGAATTAAAAAGAAAAGTAATGTGAAAGGTTGAAAAGAAATAGCCCTCCAATTATTCAACCTTAGGGCAGAAACCGGGTTCAATTCATATGCTACTGGTTGTTACTAAGGTGACGCCGGTATTGAAGACAAGACGTCATGGACCCAGTGACGCACTGCACTAAACCTTCTAAGTCACTCAGGTTCTCTTAAAAGGACTTGTTTCATTCTCACGGGGAACCTTGCATAATCTATCGACCGCTCATTACGAGTTATGTTGATATTGAAACAGGAGACACCGCTCCAGTCTCCGACTACCAAAAAATGCACTTATCGAGTCTAGAGCCACGAGATGCATCATAAGATCTCATAGGAACACGTGTTACTTCTACACTGGTTGTTCAACATTAAGGATACCAGTTGTAAACTTATGAGTCCTACGCAGATCTTAGCAAACTGCCAGAACATTTATGAGGGAATTTACAAATGTAATTCTCAGTGATTGAATGAAAATTCCTGCCAGGGTCACGGCGGTTTCAAATGGTCTACAGTCGTGGAGTGAATTCCAGCGACTCACCTAATCGTTGATTTACTAAGGTAGATCTTGTAAGCCCTCTGGGGGTTTCCGATTTAGGAACGGCCTTGGTAAGGATTAGAGAGAGTTTTCACACTATGCTGTTAACAATCTCGAAGTCCGAACCTGTAAGTACCGGACGTTTTATTGCTAACTGTCGTATGCAGGAATACCTGGAGATTGCAGCTGATTGCCGAAAAGTTGCCGGTCCATCATCCCATGCTCACACTTCACCATCATCATAATCAAAGAAATCATGATAATTGAAAGGCCCTCAACACTGCTTTCGCAACTCTGATGCTGAAAATCATGATCCAGAAAAGTGTGAGCATGTCGGTTCAAAGAGTACCACATCACATGGAGACATACTGCTAAAAGATGATTTGGAGACATACGTTGGATGATGACATCAAAGAATCACCAAAGATCATCCAAGACAGAAGAACGGTCATCAAAAGTTCACTGCTGAATGTACAAAGACTAATGAATTTGAAGAATCAAAGACTACGAGCTAGGATGTCAAAATCATGTAATAGATGCTAGAATTCAAAATGTAATTTCCGGGGTGACCTCCCTTAGGGGGAGATTGTTAGGAATATAAATATTCATATGAAGACTCGGTCATCCCGAGTATCTATTTAACATTTATGCAGCTCGTAGGCTTATTAGTATTATTAGTATTAGTTTAGTTATATTAGTATTTGTGAAGTTGGGTCGGGTCTTTACCCACTGTCAGCTCACTCCACAGCCCACTAGGGGCAACTTAGCTAATAAGTATAAATACCCCTTCCCAAGTGTGGGAAGAGTTGGACCTTTCATTATTTCTAATCTAATATCTCACAAGTTTCTCTCTCTAAAGGTTCCCAACTCTTCTCTTTCTCTCTCTAGAAATCAAACTAGCATTAATCTAGTATTTGTGTTATGATTTAGAGTATATTACAGATAAAGTGGGTGTGGACACTTTAGTTTAGAGAAAGAAACGAGAGAAATATTAAAAGTCTCGCATTGATAGAAAGAAGAACACACACCTCATAACCCATGAGGTAGGGGGTATTTATACCCATACAATAGTCAAGCATCCTATCGCAACTATACAAGTGTTGCGATAGTATAATGCTATCGCAAGCCACACAATGTTACACAACATACCCTATAATATTACAAAAGATAAATAGAAGGCTGCACTAATGATTTACACTTTTTGTGTTCCAAGAAAACTTGCAAGAATCAAGATCAAAATGGTAAAAAAAAATGTGTGTTGGGTCGTTGCTTATGATGAGAGAAAGAGAGATGAGTTTATCTTTGCTAGTTATGATGATTTGTGTAAGAAATATCTAGTTATTATAGTGTCTTAATGCATAGGTTAGTTAGGTTTCAAAATGACTCATCACCAAGACTTTAAGTCTTGGTGATTATGTCGACATATACATATATGAGGTGATAATTGGAAAATTTTGTGATATAATTAAGTTACGGAGTGTCGTTTGGTCCCGGTAATTACTAACGTTAAGTATTTAAATCACGAAACTTAAAATCGGGTATTGTAAAAATATGAAGCTTGTAAAAAATGATTAAACTTATCAATATACTCAATATTAATATATAAAATGAGTGATAAGTTTAATGGAGCGCGTAAACATTGTTAAAACCTTAATACATAGGTTAAATTCGCGTAAAATGTAAATCGTACGAGGTTTCCGTAAAAATGGAAAAGTGAAAATGTAACTCGTAAAATATTTACAAAAAGAAATTAATTACTTAAAATCATGTAGACTAATAATAGTCTAGGGTTGGTTACGAGTTGAGTGCGTTTATCTTCGTACGCGATTTAACTATTCCAGTTTCTCGTAAAAGTAAATTTACTTGAAATAAAATATTAAATGATGTAATAAATTAAATAATGACATCATAATTTTGAAAAAGGTTACACGGAACCTAATTTAACAATAACTAATGAAATTTAAGTAAACCTATAGCAACCAAAAACACTATAAGGCATACGAAAAGCAACCAGCAGCCATCAACAGGTTTAAATCAGTGTTGTTTGTAACAATAACTAATCTTGTATTAATTAGACATCATCTCATAGCAGTTATGCCAAACACTTCAACTAACACCATACGTTACTACTCAATGTTAGTTGCTAGATATTTCATACAGTTGACTTTTATGTTTGACTTCTCAAGCTAGATCAGAATTCAGTTAGTGAAATTATGTCCACCATTTCTCTGTAAATCAGAATGTAACATATCAAATATACAAAAAATCTAGCCCTAATTTAGATTTTAGACAATATAAATCGACAAACAGGATTTTAACAAAACCTAATCTATCAACAGTTTCACTATAATTATAGATTAACATCATGTAACATAATACACAATTTAAAGTACCGAATTAACGAAATCTATGTAGCACTAATTTAAGCATTACTCCTCGAAATTTAACCAAAACCTAATTTGTGGACGAACATATTTGAAATTACAATTCACAATCAGTTAAACGAATTAGTCACAATTAGCAATCAATTAAATAATTAACGAAATTAAACTCTGACTAACGTGTTTAAAAAGCAAAATTCACAATCGATTTAAACTCGAAATTAACACAATTGCAGAATACAACGAAGATTTATGGCGAGAATATACCAGTTCTTGACAATGATGAAGAATTGAAGATCAACCATTAGAGAGAGAAAGTGAAGTTATGAACTAGAGTGGTTTTTGTTGTTGTGAAGTGATGCAAAGGCGGGGAAAAAAGATATTTATGAGTTGCGGTAGTAATTCGGTTATAGAACGGCCCATTAAGAAGACCAATGCCAAGCCTATTTTGGATCTCACATACCGGATTCAATTAAAAAAAAAGGTATTTGAATCAAGATAATTATATAAAAAACGTTTTTGAAATTAAACATATTTGATTCGGCTTCATTCTTCTGCATAAAATATAACGAGTTGGGAAACCCGCGCGTTGCTGCGGGAGTGTTTATATATAAACAAATAGATTACACGCATGAACCAAAAATGCATTTCTGCAATTCCTTTTTACGCTTATATATTTATGTAACAAATACTTCTTAGTTTACATTGCATCAATCCTGGTTTCGATGCAAATCCACCACATGAAAATATGTGTTTAGCCTACAAACACAACACAACAAAACGCATATATATAAGCAAAACGCACATATATAAGCAAAGGTAAACTCGTATACCACAAACGGCATTTAAGAGGTGTAGCTCATAACTACAAACCAAAGTATTTGGACAATTTAAAATTTATTGTTATACATGATCTGAAAAGTTATTGGTGGTACCTTTTGGTTTTGCCGAATATGACCTTGTTGCAACCAAAGTAAGCTGAGTAATTACCACAACATTTGGCTCAGTAATTGTCACTCGAGACATGGCCCACATATCCAACCTCCAACTTCATGCACGGGTAGTCCATCACAAAGTCTAGTCGGTAAATGCCTTTGATTTGTAGGAGCGCGTGCTTTAAATATAGACGCGAAACAACCTATAACAGAAATGATAAAAGTTGCTATCATAATTTTATAAGCACTTCAAAACGACACATTCAAAATTGAATCGTAAAAAAAAAATTACCACAAAAAAAATCACCTTGACTTCTTGATCACCCAAACACTCCATGGACCATGGAACTGGTGCATTCCATTTTGGTGGCGGAGTTGAAAAGTCAGCTCCTAATTCTGCCGTGAACGTTTCTTCCATGACCTTTGTTACCATTAACCTAGAAAAATAAGTATGTTGTTAAAATAATTGTTGCGAAAGTCATTGTACTCTCTGATTATCGTAGCAGCCATATATATTGTAACAGATACTATGGGAAATAGGAAGAGTATTTTTCAAATAGATATAAACCGGGACATACATAAGACAACAAACAATTGTGTGATGCAGTTTATTGTGAGAATATAAATGGCATCCTAATATTGCTTTAATGCTGTTATAACTATCCAAAGTAAACATTTGTGTTGGCTTCTAACAAAGCAAAGGTTATCTGTCAGGTGTCTTGGGTCAAAACTTATGTATAGATATATGTAGGGCCAAAATATGTTGGTACATGTAATATGGTCAAGGTGCGATAACAAAAAATAACCTATGCGCCTTTAATTTTGGTTAGAAAATCTCTATACACTATATTTTTTTGCTGTTAGGGGGGGTAGTTAAACTGATATTATGTTACATGTTGTTTTAACACCACACCCGTATTTTGCAAAAGCTTCAAGCCAAAAGGCAAAATGACGAAAGCATTATGTGGGAAACTAGAAGAGGGGTTGAATAGTCTACCGGTTTAAAATTCTTTTAAAAATCTTTTTTTAAAAGTTGGCTATTGGAAACTTTGATTCGAACTTTATGTGTAATCAATCAACACCAATATGAACTACACACTAAACTAACAGATACAAAATAATGAAAGTAAAGAGTAGAGTTGGAAAGATCAAACCGAGACAAAGGATTTATAGTGGTTCGGCTACGAAGCTCTTCTTCGCCCTACTCCACTCCCCGAGTACCACACTCGAGAGTTTCAAGCACTATGTCAACAACCTCCCTTCAGGCGGAGAAAACCGTACACATCGCTTATCCTATTACCGACACTAAGCTAAATGTCGAGTGCTAATCTTAGCTAGCACCAATCTACCAAGGTCCACGTGACCAATCACACAAGCCCTAATGGCTACAAGAGATCACCACGATCTCAATACGATCACAAAGATCAACTCTCACTTCACTCTACTTAATCTAGCTACTCTAGATCCTTTGATCACTCACACACAAGCCCGATGGCTTTAAGAGATCTTCACTATCTCTTAAGATCACAATGATCTTCACTCACACTCTCACAAAAGAAAGATAATCTTGATGTATGCTAAGATACAATCAAGGATGTAAGAAGTGTTACAAAACCTAACAACTACAACTCTTGTATCTTCTTGAATACCTTGAGTTCTTCTCTTGCTAATGAAGAGGAATGATAACACCTTGTATCAACTTGGACACTTGTGTTCTTCTCTTGATAATGAAGAGGAATTATAACACTTTGTATCAACTTGGACACTTGTGTTCTTCTCTTGATAATGAAGAGGAATTATAACACTTTGTATCAACTTGGATACTTGTGTTCTTCTCTTGCAAGTGAAGAGGAATGAAGAGGATCACTTGAAGGATGATTGGATCACTCTTGAACAAAAGAAAAACTAACCTAAATGATCTATGAAAGAAAGTGTGAAGAGAGTATTCAACTCAGAAAGTTTTGTGTGTGTGAGGATGCCTAAAAACTGTGAAAGAGGTTGGTATTTATAGGCAAAAAAAATCTGAACGTTACAGAAAATTTTGTACGGACGGCTCCGTTAAATACCCCACGGCTCTATTAAATTTAACGGAACCGTGGAGCCGTCGTAGACTAGGACGCTCCAAATTTTGTCTTTTCTGGTGAAAACTTATTTGGGGAAGGTTGGAGCTGATTTTGGGGGGAAAAATAGTTGTTGTGATTTTCAAACTTATTTTTCCATTAAAACATTTCTTAATATTTCAAAAATAATTTGTCATGTGTATTTTTGAAAAAAAATGTTTTGTCCCATTTAAAATGTGAATTTTCAAAACATAAATTCACTTCTTTGATCACTAGTTCAAGTTGTAACATTGTTCAAGAGTGATTTGCGTAGAAACAGGATATTCCGATTAAAGACTTGTTTACGTTGATTTTAACGTATCGTGATTTCACATTTTGTCATCCTCAAAACGTGAAGTAATCGAAAGATATAAATAACATTTTTAGAACATTATTTGCATCAACAATCTCCCCCTTTTTGATGATGACAAAATATAAACTCATGTTAGGTTAAAATTAGTGTTAACAAGTTTTTAATGAGTTTACTCCCATTTCTCCCCCTTTATGTCTAATCAAAAAGGTGACAAAGGCTCCCCCTTGATGTGTACTCCCCCTCATTTGGAGAACACAAAGGAATCGAGCAATGGTTCTTGCTACAAAACAAAGTTAGAAGATACATATATAATATGTAACAAGTAGCACATTATGACAAATATCCAACCACACAAGAAGAAAAGTAGCTAAGAGCTAAAAATGATAGCCAACAACCCTCATAAGAGCCCATTCATTCATTAAAAGAAAATAAATGTCATACATGGATATGACTTCATGGAAACATAAAAGAGACAATGATAAGCATAAATCCCTAATGACTAGAGGCATGTTTCATTTCCAAGAGGGCTCCTAAAGACCTATTATGGGTTAGGAGGTGGTGGAGATTGGGGCCCCATTTGGGGTGGTGGTGGTTTCAAGAGATGTTCTATAAAGTAGAACATGAAATGAATCTCGTCTCTTAAGAAGTAGATGAGATTACGGATATGGAGACAACATAGGCAATTAGCACTATGTAAATCAAAGGGATGTGGTTGATTGGGTTGTGCCATGATAGGAGATGGTGATTGTGGTAGGTTTGTTGGAGGTGAAATTGGCATGGCATTGTCCAATGGAGTTAAGGGGGATGGTGTGTACTCCATTGATGATGTAGTGTAGAAGAATGATGAAGATGTTGTGTAGGTAGAGGATGTTTTAGAGGGTGCATAAGGTGGTGATGGTGAGTATGGAGTGGTTTGGGAAGGTGGTGTCATAGCTTCATCATCTTTTGTGAGATCCACAAAGAGTGGTTTTGAGGGTGGTTTCACGGTTATCCTAGGTTTCTTGGAGATGTAAGAGGTGGAACCTTGTGTGGAAGACATGGTGTTTGTGTGATGGGAGGTTGAAGGTGAAGTGCAAGATAAGCTTGCAAGGGTGAGGCCTTAAATAGGCAAGTTGGGTGAAATTTGAATTAAAGTTGATGGGAGTGTCCTATGGTGTAGTAAGGGAATCTTAGGGTGTGTGTGAGGTTGCAAAATTTGTAGGTTTGAGGTTAGGGCTGCAGGGATTCTAGGAGGAACAGTAAAAATCCGTAAAACAGAGACACGGTTCCTCTAAATGACCCACGGTACCGTTAAATTTAACGGTACCGTCCCTATTTAGTGGTACCGTGACACTATTGTCACAAAAATTTCTGTTGAGGCTAGTTCTGGGCAGCTATGGGGATGTTTTCTAGGGGAACTAGTTCCTGGAAATGATAGTGCCTCAACTCACTAAGTTTTTGTTTTCCTAATATGTCCCCTACAATGCTACATCTAGCACATAAAGATTATCAAGCAATTTTCCAAGATAATCATAAGCATGCAAGCATAAAGGACAAGATAAACTATCATCCAAATATCACAAAAATCATTCATGCATTGTGATAGATTTAGTACTAAGCATGCAAGATAATTGGAGTATTAATTACTAATATAGTCTATTAAGAATAAGCCCTAGTAGGAGATATAAATCTCTTCATAACTACTAATGACTCGAGCTTTCTCCCATTCTTGTTATACTCCCGTCTTGAGCATTTATCTCATTCTCATGATTTTGATCATCAAAGGGTGCATAATGGGTGAAGGATTCAGAAATGAGAATGGTTGACACGTATGACACGGTTATGGGTTTCATGACTGGTGTGTAAAGTGAGTACTGAGGACCATTAAGGTAAGGGTGTAGGTTCATGAAATGGTGATAGAGACGGGTTAGGAACATCCCATAGGGTATCAATTTATTCTTGTTACCCTTGAGATGGACAATTCGCTTAGCGAAGAAGTAAGCGAGGTTGTATGGTTGTTGGGTTAGGAGACAGTAAATCATATGAGCACAACACACCGGGAGTTGCTCACGATTTCCTGTGAGACTTAGAACATTTTCTCGCAGGATGACTGCCCAAGAAAGTAGTTCATGACGAACCTCTTCCAAACGAATTTTCGTTGGATTAGGGTAAGAGGAGTACTTATGAGTACGAATGATTTTGGTTAGTTCGGTGGGAGAGGGTATGTAGGAACAATATGGACTATTCTCTTCACGATAGTTGAAGAGTGACTCAAGACACCAATCCTCAGTATAGGCACATTGCCCATGATTGGGGATTTGAAGGATTTGAGCAAATTGCTCAAGGGTTAGGACAAATTTAAAATTTCTGACCCAAAACCAAAGAGACAATGATTGATCCTCGTTACGTATGAGTTCAACTTGTCGGAAGAATTCCAACATAAAGCGAGGACAAATGTGCTCGTTTATGTGGAGTAAGCAATCGAATCCTATAGCTCTAAAAGAAGTGTTGATGTCCCGATGGTGAACAAGGGATGGATCAACGACACGACCTTCATGAAACCGACGGGTTTCAAGATTGACATAGGCACGAATGTGGTTACCGGGAGTTGTGGGTTCTTGTGATATTTGGGGTGTGTAGGTGTCGGTTAGGAGATAATCAAAATCATATTCATGAGACATTTTTGTTTCCTATAAAAGTGTTTTTAGGAAAAATTAGTATTAAGAATAGTTGCATTATGTGCACATGCCTAGTGTGTGCCTATATGCAAACTGTGTGGAGGTGCGGCAATCTCGACTCAAAAGAAAATAATGAGATTACCCAAACACTCCTAATTTTACTTTTGCTCAAGCAAAGAAGTCGAAGACTACATATTGATTATGTAGTTCGATCATGATTTGTGAGATCTTGTATGCATGAGAAAGTGTTTTTAGTTTGCATCAACAATGCATGAAAAGAACAATTTTATGGTCCTAGTTTCGTGAGATTTTGAAAATGATGGAATTAGGGTGTTTTGGTAACCTCAATGTTTTGGTACCAAAGATTTTGAAATGTTTTGGTGTTGATGACTTCTAATTGAAAATTTTCTAAAAAAAATTGAAAAACCCCAATTCAATTTTCATCAATGCATAAACCCTAGACCCAAAATTAAAAAATTGGAGTAAGATGACTTACAATTTTTGTTGAAAAAGGGTGAGAATGATTGAGGATCTTGAAACTCAATGTCTTGAATATGATCTTGAAGGGGTGTAATTAAGTGTTGGGTGTGAGGTTAAGTTATGACAGCAGTTGCTGAGGTTATGAGGGTTTGGAATGAGTGGTGTGGAAAAGGGGAACTGAAATACGGAATGTTCCAGATGCACGGTTCCACGGTACCGTTAAATTTAACGGTGCCGTGTATCTGCAGGGATGGTTTTCTGTCCCATTTTGATGTTTGACGAATAAGTCTCGCTGTTTTAGAGAGACTCTATGACACGAGGAAGGAATTTATACCTAATAAATTCCTTTGACTAGGGAACCTAAACTAGACTTAACGAGACACACGAGATGACTTCAAGAGTCATGAGGTTTATGAAACATGTTCCATCATTCCTAGACCTAGACGAAGGTAGTTAAAGGATTCTCGTTTGAGAGGTTTGGTAAGGATGTCAGCGATATTGTCCTGAGAAGGAACTTTCTCAATAGAAATATTTCCTTTCTGAACATTATCACGAAGGAAGTGGTGGCGAATTTCGATATGTTTAGTACGGGAGTGTTGAACGGGATTCTTGCTCAAGTCAATAGCACCTTTATTATCACACATAATGGGAACGTCATCTAAATGAATGTCATAGTCTATAAGGGCTTGTTTCATCCATAGTGCTTGTTGACATGCCTTTCCGGCGCTTAAGTACTCGGCTTCGGTTGTGGAGATAGCAAGAGCTGTTTGTTTCTTGGAAAACCAATAAGTTAAGCAACAACCCATGAAGGTACAAACGCCACTCCTACTCTTTCAATCCACATAATCTCCCGCATGATCAGAGTCGGCATAGACAACAGTTTCTACACCGGTCCCCTTGGGATAGAATAATCCCAAGTGTATAGTGCCTTTAATGTATCGGAAGATACGCTTAACCGCTTAAAGGTGAGAAGTTTTGGGATCCTCTTGGAAGCGAGCACAAAGGCAGACACTAAACATGATTTTGGGCCTACTTGCCATGAGGTATAGTAAACTTCCTATCATACCTCTATACTTAGTGTTATCCACGGACTCACCTTCTTCATCTTTCGTGAGTTTTATTTCCGTGGACATGGGGGTTTTCATGGGCTTAGACTCTTCTAAACTAAACTTCTTAAGCATTTCTTTACTATATTTAGCTTGATTAAAGAAGATACCATCTTCCATTTGTTTGATTTGTAAACCAAGGAAGAAGTTCAATTCACCCATCATGCTCATCTCAAACTCGTCATGCATGATCTTAGAGAAATCATCGCACATCTCTGAACAAGTTGATCCGAATATAATGTCGTTGACATATATTTGAACAATGATGAGATGTGAATCTCTTTTCTTTGTGAAGAGTGTGTTATCAACCTTTCCCATGGTATATTCATGTTCAATCAAGAAAGCTTTCAGTCTATCATACCAAGCTTTAGGAGCTTGTTTAAGACCATAGAGTGCTTTCTTGAGCTTGTAAACATGATTCGGATATTCGAAATCAACGAATCCCGGAGGTTGTGCAACATACACCTCCTCGTTGATATAACCATTAAGGAACGCACTCTTCACGTCCATTTGGTATAGTTTAAAGTCTAAGGCACAAGCATAGGCAAGGAGTATTCTAATTGATTCTAATCTAGCTACGGGTGCATAGGTTTCATCATAATCTATTCCCTCTAGTTGGTTATAGCCTTGTGCTAACAACCTTGCCTTATTCCTAACTACGACGCCATTTTCGTCGAGTTTATTCCTAAACACCCACTTAGTTCCTATGTTTGTTTGATTCTTAGGAAGAGGTACTAAATCCCAGACTTGGTTTGCGGTGAATTGATTAAGTTCTTCTTGCATGGCAAGTATCCAACTTTCATCCTTAATCGCTTCACCTACATTCTTAGGTTCTATGGTTGATATGAAACAAAAGAAATTACTTTTGTTTTGTGTTTATGACCTAAGGGTTCTTTGGTTTAAATTACCTATGACATTTTCAATAGGATGGTTTTTGGATTCCTTAATGTTCACAATTTCGTCAACTTCAACTATTTCATCCTCAATGTCATCTTCTAAGGTTTTCTTACCATTGACCCTAATGGCTTCATCCTCATCTAAGTCATCATCCACCAAGGGTGATGTCTTAGTTTGTGGAGGACTTTCATCGAATGTCACGTTGAGTGATTCTTCGACTTTCATGGTTTCTATATTTAGGACAACATAGGCTTTACTATTTTGGGAGTAACCTAGAAAGATACCTTCGTAAGACTTTGGGTCAAACTTGGTGAGGTAATCTTTAGTGTTTAGTATGAAGCTGATGAAGCGAAAAGTGTACCGCTTTTAGGGGGTCATTTAAGCCCTAAATCGTATTTATTTGATCAAATATTGCCCTAAATCGTTCCTTTTGTCATTTTAGGTACGTTGGAGAAGAAATCTGGAAAAGGAAGCATTTTGGACGTTTTTGGAGCATAAAAGTGAAGAAAACGACAAAGTCTCAAAATTATGCTGGAAAGTACCTTTGACGGCGTCAGAAATTTCCCCAGACGGCGTCATGGCTTGGCAAAAGTGGTGGATATGAAATTTACTCATGATAAGCCAGAGAATTTTGCATGAAAAATCTGACGGCATCACCCTTTAATGTGATCAAGGTCGTCACGGCTTAACTTAAAGAGGGACAGCGTCAAGCACTAATCTGACGGCGTCAAGCCTTGATAAGCCAGAACGGATTTTGGAGGTCTAAAGAGGGACGACGTCAGGAAGGCCATCCGGGAACCCTAAAAGCGGCGAGGTGACGGCGTCAGAATCTACAACGTGACACCGTCAGCCCTTAATCTCTATATATAGTTTTGCAATTTTTTGTCATTAGTGTGGAACTTTTGTGTGTAATTTTGGGAGGAAACCCTAAGACGATTTTAGCAGCTTTTTCAAGGCTTTTTGCCTTGAGATCTTCCATGTTACATTGAAGATAAGTTATCAATTAATCATTCAATATGTCTATGTGTTGTTTGATTCTATCTTGTTCTTGTCTTTTGTTTAACATGCTAGGCTAGATTTATCTTGTGTTTGCTTAGATCTAATGAAACCTAGCTATTGATTATTGGTTATTAGTGTGTTATTAGTTGTATTGGATGATTGTTTATCTATGTTAGGCTTAAGAAAACTGGCTAACTTCCTATTCGGTAACTTGCTTGAACGTCTTGAGAAACATGAACCAATGCGTACTAAGGTTTTTATGGTTGTATTTAATGCACAAGCGAATTCTAGTGATCCCATGTTAGGAGCTTCTTAGCCGGCTCGACATAGGAGTGAAGTAGGAGCTTGTAGAGTTGGGGAAGTACGTACGCCACCCCACGATTGGTATTAAGGAATACACCCGTCATCCACGAAATTAATACACACTAATCAACCGGTAAAAGATAGTTAGGGAGTAAGGAAATCTAAGTAAACACATTTCTCTCCACATAAATTTCACCACCTTTTCATTTTCTGTTATTTTATTTTATTTGCATTCGTAGTAACTTGGGTTAGTTGACTAGCAACTAATTCCGCCCACTCTTTCAAACCCGAGATTTTACTTGCTTTCATAAAATTATAAAAAACATAAAAAGAATCTTCTCTCACCCTTAGACCTATTAGAGTAGTTTTTCAATCCTAACGACACTATTCCCTGTGGAGAACGATCAATCCCCCGTACTTACCACTACACTATACTACATCGGTCAGGTACACTGCCTGGTGGGGTTGTAAGCCTCTTGAGATCCCTCGAGAGGTAAAACCTGTTGTAAGGTTGCAAAACCACGCATCAAGTTTTTGGCGCCGCTGCCGGGGAATAGTTATTGTTTAGGTTGAATTTTTATTTTATAGGTCTACTCACTAGATTCCTTTCTAGTGAGATTTTTATTTTATTTTTCTAGGTTTTCTTTAGTCTATCTTATTTCTTCGTATTTTTGTTTGTGACACCTTCCACCTGCCTCATGAGTAATAGTGATCGCTTGATCCCTGTTATTCGTATTTTCCGCCGTGCAAATTTCCAACTACCCGTTCCCGCCCCCATCATAGAAAACAACAACCTTTCACCCGACCACCACTTTGGTAACAATTCTGAGATGGAGGAGTCTGACCATGAGAATGAATATGTTAGTCCGTTTTACTACTCATACTCCAATGAGGATGCTGGTAATGGAGAAATAGTTAACGAGGAATGGGGAAAAGAGGAAATTGATCCCTTTAAGTATGTTGACCCTAGGACTAAGATCGAAAAGGATAGCCTCTTTAACATGCAATTTCCGTGTAAGATTGGTTATCATGATTTTTATGCTTATCTTAAATCATCTTTGCCTATGAACATTATCTCTCGCGCTAATTATAATAAAATCATGGTAGATGAGCTAGAATATCAAGGAGATAACATTGTTGCTAGGACTAAGCCACTACACGTATTCGTTGGAAGTTTTGTGTATTTGGTGGATTTTATGGTTATGGAGAACTTAGGAGAATTCATTGATAACAAATTAACCCAAGTCATTTTTGGAGAACCCTTCAAAAGGTTGACCAACCTTGACGAAAAACTTGTGGACGGGTTAATTACATTCTCGGATGGGGATGAAGATTTTGTTTACCAAATGCCCCGATCACATCCTAGGTTTAAGAACTACTCCATTGAATCTTGCAATAGACTTGTGCCTCTTGATTTGTTAAGTGAGAATGATAAGAGGAAGGGGCTCAAATATCCACATGAGAAAAACAAGAGATACTATCATGGATGTTTGGAGCTGAATGATGAATACAAGAAAGATGAGGCAACAATTAGATGGCTCACACTCGGATACGTGAGCATAAGCGACACTAGATAGAAGGACTTTGAGTCTAGCTACAAGACTCGTTAATAAAGAAAAGCGCTTCTTGGGAGGCAACCCAAGTTTTATTTGCTTTGTGTGTTTATTTGTTTGTTTGATTTTATTTGTTTCCGTATGTGTGTTTAATTTTTATTCTTATGGATTCATGTTCAAAACTAATTTGTGAAAATGCTTTATCTTGTTTTTAACTTCGTCTTAACTACATATAAAGGTATTTTGCAAAAGTTAAGTGTAAGGGAAATCCCAATCAGTTTATTAGAACAAATGAACATGAATCGTAATAATAATAAATTAACATACATATTAGTATTTGTTTGAGTCAAATGCTTGTATCGAGTCATAATGATGTTTTGCAGGATTTCCAGGAAGTAAGGTATAGGTTTTTCCAAAATTTTTCCGGAAATTTAACATGAGAATTCTGTCAGATCATTTCTGACGGCGTCAGGATTTACAACCTGACGGCGTCAGGTTTAATTCTCTGAAAATTTTTGAAAGTTTTGTTTTCATAAAAAGTTTTTATTAAATCTATAACTTATAATCTCCATGAATCTGAAAAATTTTCATTCTACAAGCATTATATCCTTATATATAGAGTTTATCCCGCCGATGTTATGCAGGTTTTCGTGTTTGTTTTCTCAGGTTTAACAGGTTATTTTGGACAAGGAAATGTTTGTTGGATCAAGCTTTTGGCGATGCATTAGTCATGGAGCTTCAACATTACTTTGGAAGAAGATCTAACCGTGTTACCACATTATCCACCGAACGAATCAGGGGAGTATTTGATTTCATTCTTTTACTTTATGCTTTTACATCTTGTTATTTGAACATTGGGGACAATGTTCATCTTAAGTGTAAGGGGGGGGGGGGTAAAAGTACGATTAGAGAATGCTATTACGCTTGATTTTTGTTTGTTTAATAGTAGATGTGTAATAAAACTGAGATAAATACCTGTTAGGGTAATTTTAGTGCCAAATTTAAAATTTTTTACAACATTTAGGAGTGAAACTTTGATCTTAATAAGCGTCTCATGGATAGGAGTTATATGACTAGCACAAAAACCGTACCACTAAAAAAAATTTCACCCCCAAATATGTGAGGTTCGCCCCTAGAATTGGTAGGAAAAGCATTTATGCTATGATGTGTGTACCGGTAGCACTTAGATTCTAGAACTTGCGTTAGGACCATTCCAAGGCCACAAGTGAGACTATATTCGTGTAGTTAGATTTACTACATGATAAGAGGCATTAGGATTAACCCATTGTTTTACACCTGTGTTTTTGTTATAATTACTTTGGCTACATTGGTCAAGTAATTCTACCACACCCTTTGCGTTGTACTCATTTTTAGTACACGATACCCCTAGTACACCCCTCAGAGCCTATCTTTTCATTTCAACCTTTAAGCATTTTACTTAAAGGAAGAATTTGTTACACCCCACTAAATGTACACCCAAATCGCCTTAACTACCTTGTATGCACTCATTTTTTGTGCATTATTGTGACAACATTTGTTTAAACCCCAAGTTAATTATCTAGTTGATTACATGGTTGCTAAGTCGAGTCATATCCTTGTACATATTGTTTTGGGACGATTGGGACTCATGGGTAAAGTACTAGTGTAATGGAGTAATGGGGAAGAACATCATTTATTACCCCCATATGTGCTAAATATTTTAAAAGTACTCCAAGTTTTTTGATTATCGTAATTCGAGTCATTAGAATAGTTATTTGTAAAGTTATGTAAAAGTTCAAGTGTAAGGGGAATGCAATGCCCCTATGATGTATTATTTTGGATGGTAGGGCAAGAGTGTATGCAAAAAAAAAAAAAAAAAAAAAAAAAATCGAAAAAATCAAGAAAAATACAAAAAAAAAATGAGAAAAAGAAAAATAGAAAAAAACATACGGACTACCATCCCGTTTCATTTTATGTTTATTTTATGTTTTTGTTATTTTGTTTTTAGCTTTAGATTGAGTCGATTCTTGGCTTAGCAACATTGTATAGTACATGTAATTGATCAAGATCTTTAACTCGCCACCAGTAAAATATCCTTTATCCAACAAAACCGTGTTTTCCTTTTCCCTACACCTAACGTTATAACCCATGTAAAAGCCCTCTTTGATAATTTATCTTAGGTGCTTACGCCTAGTGGAGGAGGTTTTTGATCCTTTCCCAAGCCTATGGTAATCTATTTGCTATGACAGGTAGTGAGAGATATTATCCGTTTTCATTTATGAGATTTATTTTGATGACACTTGAGAGATGTGAGTATCTAAACACTACTTGTGAGGTGCTAGTCTATAATCTCCGTGCTTATTATGATTAAAGTGGAACGACTATTTGTTGTAATTACTTTTATATTAGTGTTAAATGACCCTTAACTTGTATTTTGATTAGAATAAAAGCGCATTTGCTTGAGGACAAGCAAATCTCAAGTGTAAGGGTATTTGATGAAGCGAAAAGTGTACCGCTTTTAGGGGGTCATTTAAGCCCTAAATCGTATTTATTTGATCAAATATTGCCCTAAATCGTTCCTTTTGTCATTTTAGGTACTTTGGAGAAGAAATTTGGAAAAGGAAGCATTTTGGACGTTTTTGGAGCATAAAAGTGAAGAAAACGACAAAGTCTCAAAATTATGCTGGAAAGTACCTTTGACGGCGTCAGAAATTTCCCCAGACGGCGTCATGGCTTGGCAAAAGTGGTGGATATAAAATTTACTCATGATAAGCCAGAGAATTTTGCATGAAAAATCTGACGGCGTCACCCTTTAATGTGATCAAGGTCGTCACGGCTTAACTTAAAGAGGGACGGCGTCAAGCACTAATCTGACGGCGTCAAGCCTTGATAAGCCAGAACGGATTTTGGAGGTCTAAAGAGGGACGGCGTCAGGAAGGCCATCCGGGAACCCTAAAAGCGGCGAGGTGACGGCGTCAGAATCTACAACGTGACGCCGTCAGCCCTTAATCTCTATATATAGTTTTGAAATTTTTTGTCATTAGTGTGGAACTTTTGTGTGTAATTTTGGGAGGAAACCCTAAGACGATTTTAGCAGCTTTTTCAAGGCTTTTTGCCTTGAGATCTTCCATGTTACATTGAAGATAAGTTATCAATTAATCATTCAATATGTCAATGTGTTGTTTGATTCTATCTTGTTCTTGTCTTTTGTTTAACATGCTAGGCTAGATTTATCTTGTGTTTGCTTAGATCTAATGAAACCTAGCTATTGATTATTGGTTATTAGTGTGTTATTAGTTGTATTGGATGATTGTTTATCTATGTTAGGCTTAAGAAAACTGGCTAACTTCCTATTCGGTAACTTGCTTGAACGTCTTAAGAAACATGAACCAATGCGTACTAAGGTTTTTATGGTTGTATTTAATGCACAAGCGAATTCTAGTGATCCCATGTTAGGAGCTTCTTAGCCGGCTCGACATAGGAGTGAAGTAGGAGCTTGTAGAGTTGGGGAAGTACGTACGCCACCCCACGATTGGTATTAAGGAATACACCCGTCATCCACGCAATTAATACACACTAATCAACCGGTAAAAGATAGTTAGGGAGTAAGGAAATCTAAGTAAACACATTTCTCTCCACATAAATTTCACCACCTTTTCATTTTCTGTTATTTTATTTTATTTGCATTCGTAGTAACTTGGGTTAGTTGACTAGCAACTAATTCCGCCCACTCTTTCAAACCCGAGATTTTACTTGCTTTCATAAAATTATAAAAAACATAAAAAGAATCTTCTCTCACCCTTAGACCTATTAGAGAAGTTTTTCAATCCTAACGACACTATTCCCTGTGGAGAACGATCAATCCCCCGTACTTACCACTACACTATACTACATCAGTCAGGTACACTGCCTGGTGGGGTTGTAAGCCTCTTGAGATCCCTCGAGAGGTAAAACCTGTTGTAAGGTTGCAAAACCACGCATCAGAAGCACTTGCTTCCAAACACTCTAAAGTAATCAAGAGTAGGTTTTCTACCTTTCATGATTTCATATGGGGTTTTTCCTAGGATAGATCTAATTAGAATCCTATTAAGAATATAAGTTGAGGTGTCCACCGCATTACACCAAAACTTTTGCGGAATTGATTGTTCATTCAACATCGTTCTACTCATCTCTTGTAGAGTATGATTTTTCCGCTCTACTACCCCATTTGATTGTGGAGTGCGTGGAGCCGAGAAATTGTGAGTAATACCATTATCATCACAATATACTCCAAATTGCACTTCATTATCAAATTCCCGACCATGATCCGTCCTAATAGCGACTATTGTACATCCTAGTTGGTTTTGGACTTTCCTACTAAAGATTTCAAATTCCTCAAAAGATTGAGTCTTATTCTTAAGAAATCTAGTCCAAGTATACCGAGAATAGTCATCAACTATTACTAAGGTGTAGTAATTTCCTCCGTAGCTCCGTACGGCGGATAGACCAAATAAGTCCATGTGAAGGAGTTCTAGGCATCTAGAGGTCGAGACCATATTCTTAGCTTTGTGACTTGAATGAGCTTGTTTTCCAACTTTACAAGCGTCACAAAATTGTTTGTCGAACTTAATCTTAGGTAGGTTTCTAACTAATTCCTTAGATGCCAATGATTGTATCAAACGCATATTGGCGTGACCTAACCTCCTATGCCATAGAGTTGAATTATCATCTATGGTTGCTGATGAACTCAAATAAGTACATTTTATTACCATCATTTATCCTATTTATTTGACTTGTTTTATTATATTATCTGTGAGAATTGATACGTTAATGTTTACTTTTGTAATTCTCAGGTAAAAACAAGTACTATGTGAAACTTGGCGATTTTGGACTAATTATGGAGCAAAACAAGCCAGAAGTTAAGAATCTATTGAAATGTACAAGATCAAGATCATTCTGCTCCAGATACGCCGCATCCTACTTATTACATACGGCACATCACTATCAAGATTTCACAAGTTACGATCCAAGACAGCAAAGGACATGCGCCGCATAGAGAAATGGAGTTACGCCGCATCTTAAGGCGGTATACGAATATTCCTGAATATATTAATCTTGGACCCCACGCGAAGTTAAGTCAATGCGCCGCATCTACTTATTCAATGCGCCGCATCTAACCCTCAGACAGAAACTATAAATACCCCAAAGTCAGACGAATTTTGTGTGCAATATACGGAGTACGAGACTTAGCAGAAGACAGAAGAAACCCTAGGACGAAGTTAGGCGTATTAGCAGCACAAGACACACCTTGAACGAAGATACAAGAGCTGTAAGAAGGTCCTGCATTTATTCAATTCATTAAGTAGTTTTGTTTTATTGTATTAGTACACTTTAATTCATCAGGATTGATGGGCCGATTCCATGTGACTACGGAAAACCATGGGCACCCCTTAAAATTGCTTTCCCATTAATTAAAGTTTATATGTTGATGTCTTTGGTGACTTTTATTAGTGCATTGATAACCTCTGTGTCTAGCTGAGCATTGCTTGGGTCGCCATGCCCCTTCCTCGCCTATTTGTTTCAGCGTGTCTTTAATAAATAGGATAGACATAAGTAATCATTAAGGGTTACTCGCCGATAAGATTAGAGCCAACGAGAAAGGTTTAACTCTCGGTGCGTCGCATCGAACTATACACTTCATATAAAACTAGCAATAAAACAAGTGACAAGCTACTTAATTATCAGGACAGGTCTTCTTATTGTCTCAAGTATTTATCTGTGTACGTGTGTGCTAATCGCTGATTCGTGCTTATTAGTTTAGTTTATTATTTAATCATAACCAAACCGTGCCAGTCTCTCAGGCTGAACCCCTTTGCGTTAGATTAGGTTGTATAGCTAACTTAAGATATTAAAATACTGATTAGAATAACTAGATAATACGTTCCACTCTTAGTGATCGACACTCTACTTACCATTATATTCATACTGACCGGGTACACTGCTCGTTAAAGTGTGTGTTTTATTGATAAGTCGGCTAAATATAAATTTAAAACTTGAATACTGCTAAAACCACAACGACATACCGTGGATATAAATTAGAGCATAACACGCACACATCAAGTTTTTGGCGCCGCTGCCGGGGAGTGAATTGTTATTATCTGTTAATTTGATTAGTATTTTAATTAAGTTTTTCTTTTTAATTTTTATTCTAACCACTAACCCCGTTGTATATTAGTTAAATTGCATTCATTGTATTATTTGCATATTTTCTGTTTTTGTGTGTTTTTATTTTCTTTAATTTTTGTTTCTTTTCGTTTGTTTTTAATTTTTGTTTTTGTTTTTCTATTTTTCTGTATTCTGCTATCGTTGTACTGAGCTGATACAAACGATACGGCGCATCTGTTTTCACAGATACGGCGTATTGCGTTTAATTTTTATAAAATACAACGCGTTTAATAAATTCGATACGACGCATCTTTTCCCCAAGATACGGCGTATTCTGTTTTTAATAAGAAATTTTTCTAAACGATAACGCCATACGACGCATCTGTTTTAACAGATACGGCGTATTGTCTATTTAAATTAAAAACAGTTTTTCGAATTATTAAACAGATACGACGCATCGATTTTTATCGATACGGCGCATCTTCAAAATCAAAAATCGGTTATATTTGCTAAAATTAGATACGTTGATTTTTGATAATTAAACTGATACGGCGCATTCTAAAATTCTAAGCGGCGTATCTATTTTCTGAATAAAAGTCTGATTAAATTTTAACGATTATAAGATACGGCGTATCCAACTTTTTGGATACGGCGCATCGTCTGCAGATATCAGCAACTTTTATTTTTCTTATTCCCGAACGGAAAATATTCTAACTTACCCTTACACTTGGAAATTTTTACTTTGAAATCTACCTGTCTTTAATTTTCAGGAACAATGTTCGATATTTTCCCCAACTGGTTCGGAAGACCCCATAGAAACCTTACCATGGAAGAGTTTGCACTACAAATCGCTCAAGCAAATGAAAAAGAACATCATGAAGCAAGAAACTTTATTAATGAATTCAAAGGCAGTCATGAGCTGTTACTAAAGGAACAAAACAACATGATTTATGGATTGGCAATTGAAGTGCACCAATTGTCAACGGTGCTTAACAAGATTCTTTTGGTAAAGCACGATTTGAAAGGGATTACAACTAGAGGCGGAAAGTCAACCTTTCAAATCGGAGAGACACCCGAGGATGACAGTACAAACAAGATTTCCCCTGAATCTTTATCATCTGAGCAAGAGAAACCAAAAGAGACTAATCCAGAACCCGTAATTAGAGAAGAACCTTCTGTTGAACCTAAACGATCAACACTACCTTTCCCACATAGGGTAAGGATGGAGAAAGAAGATGCCTATCAAAAGAAGTTCTTGGAAAATCTCAAGCAGCTGCAGCTAAGCATACCATATATGGAAGCCCTAGTGCAAATGCCAAAATACGCTAAATATCTGAAGAGCTTACTTACAAACAAGTCCAAACTTGAAGAGGCTTGCACTGTAACAATGGGGGAAAGAAGCTCAGCAGCATTGCTCAACAAACTTCCATCTAAGGAAAAAGATCCAGGGAATTTCACTATTCCTTGTCAAATTAAAAATTTACATATTAGTAATGCTTTGGCCGACCTAGGAGCTAGTATAAGTCTTATGCCCTCTTCTATGTATGAAAAATTAGGCTTGGGTGAACCAAAACCTACTAGGATGTGCTTAGAGCTAGCTGATAGGTCCATACAATACCCATTAGGAATAGCTGAAAATATATTAATAAAAGTTGATAAATTCGAATTACCTATTGACTTTGTTATCCTCGATATGCCCGAAAATTCTAGAACTCCTATAATATTAGGACGTCCATTTTTAGCCACTGCTAGGGCCATGATTGATGTTTTTAATAAAAAGATAACTCTTACCATAGGAAAAGATGAGGTTGAATTTAATATGGAACAATCTATGAGTAAAACTAATTCTGAAGACGATGAATGCTATAATATCGATGTTTCTGATGACACGATTAATCAATTTACTCAGAAATTGTTAAAAAGTAATTTGCTTGATTCTTTTCTGCTGAAAAATTTAGAAAACACAATTGCTATAGAAGATCAAGTTGATGAAAATAGTATTGAAAATTATTTCGCTGTTGATTCCGCTGTTTGTAACGCCATACGGCGCATCGGAAATACCGATGCGGCGCATTTATCTGATGACAGCAACGAAATAATAAAAGAACAAGTTTATTCCGCTAGTGCCAATGAAATTGATGATGTTAAACCTATGCTTAAGGATCTCCCTTCTATTTTGGAATATGCCTATTTAAATGGGAACACTAATTCGCCCGTTATTATTGCATCTAACTTAACGCCAAAAGAAAAAGAATCCCTTTTGCAGGTACTATATAAACGAAGAGGAGCATTAGCGTGGAGTATGTCTGATATTAAGGGAATTAGCCCGTCATTCTGTACACATAAAATCCTCATGGAAGATGAATTCAAACCAACCATCCAACACCAAAGGCGTTTGAATCCAAAAGTCCAGGACGTGGTGAAAAATGAAATTGTGAAATTACTTGACTCCGGACTTATCTACCCTATTTTCGACAGCTCGTGGGTCAGTCCTATCCACGTTGTACCAAAAAAGGGAGGAATGACGGTAGTACTCAATGACGACAATGAGCTAATCCCTTCAAGAACTGTTACTGGATGGAGAGTTTGCATCGACTACCGCAAACTCAATGATGCTACGCGAAAAGATCACTTCCCTCTTCCCTTTATTGATCAAATGTTAGAAAGACTGTCAGGACATGATTATTATTGTTTTTTAGATGGTTTTTCAGGTTTCTTCCAAATACCCATTGCCCCCGAGGATCAAGAGAAGACAACTTTCACCTGCCCTTATGGAACCTTCGCCTATAGGAGAATGCCGTTCGGACTATGCAACGCCCCTGCTACTTTCCAACGTTGTATGACGGCTATCTTCCATGATATGGTAGAAGACTTTATGGAAGTCTTCATGGACGACTTCTCGGTGTTCGGTAACTCATTTAGTGATTGTCTCTTTAAACTTGATAAAATGCTTGCCATGTGTGAAGAAACTAACCTTGTTCTTAATTGGGAAAAATGTCATTTTATGGTTAGAGAGGGAATTGTGTTAGGACATAAGATTTCTGGGAAAGGTATAGAAGTCGACAAAGCTAAAATTGATGTAATTGCCAAACTACCTTTCCCCACTAATGTAAAAGGTGTTAGAAGCTTTTTAGGGCATGCTGGATTTTATCGTAGGTTCATAAAGGATTTTTCAATGATATCTAGGCCTATGACCCAATTATTGCTAAAAGATGCGAAGTTTGATTTTTCTGAAGATTGCAAAAAGGCATTTAATATACTTAAAGAAAACTAACTACTGCACCTATTATAATTTCACCGGATTGGAATCTGCCTTTTGAACTAATGTGTGATGCTAGTGATTATGCTGTTGGAGCTGTACTTGGCCAAAAGATAGAAAAGAAATTTAAGCCAATTTATTATGCTAGCAAAACATTAAATAATGCCCAAGAACATTACACAACCACGGAAAAAGAACTTTTAGCAGTAGTTTTTGCATTCGATAAATTTATGTCATATCTTATATTGTCAAAAACTATGGTTTACACTGACCATTCTGCTTTGAAGTATTTGTTCAATAAACAGGATGCAAAGCCAAGGCTTATTAGGTGGGTTTTATTGCTCCAAGGATTCGATATTGAAATTAAAGATAAAAAGGGTGCCGAGAATCTAGCTGCTGACCACTTATCTAGACTTGAAAACCCTGATATGGAGGTGCTTGATGAAAGGGAAATCGCTGATGACTTTTCTGATGAACACCTTATGATGGTAAGAATTAAGAGCAATAATAATAGACCATGGTATGCCAACTATATAAACTTTATTGTTGCAAATGAAATTCCAAAAGGGCTAACATCCGACGAGAAAAGAAGATTTCTAAATCGCGCCAGTGAGTATATTTGGGATGAACCTTATGCCTTTAAATTATGTCCTGACAATATTATACGAAGATGCGTAGATGGAGATGATGTCCCAGCAATATTAGCACATTGCCATTCAGGGCCGACGGGGGGACATCACGGTGCAGTTATTACAAGAAGAAAAACCCTTGATGCAGGATTTTATTGGCCCACTATGTTGGATGATGCAAAAGATTATATAAAAGGATGTGATGCGTGTCAACGATCCGAAAATATAACATCAAGAAACGAAATGCCGCAAAATTATATCCATGTATGTGAAGTTTTCGACATATGGGGGTTGGACTTCATGGGACCGTTTCCTGAATCTAAAGGTAATAAGTATATTTTGGTTGCTGTTGACTACGTATCAAAATGGGTCGAAGCGCAAGCATTACCAACAAACGACAGCAAGGTAGTACTTAAATTTTTGCAAAGTTTGTTCGCTAGGTTTGGAGTTCCTAAAGCATTGATTAGTGATAGGGGAACACACTTTTGTAATCACCATCTGGGAAGAGCCTTGCAAAAATATGGAGTGTATCATAGGGTTTCCACTGCATACTATCCTCAATCCAATGGGCAAACTAAAGTAACCAATAGGGCTATAAAGCGAATTCTTGAAAAAACAACTGGATATAATCCGAAAGGGTGGTCTGACAAGTTAAATGATGCTTTATGGGCATTTCGTACAGCCTATAAGACACCAACGGGATGCACTCCATTTCTTCTTGTTTACGGAAAAGCATTCCACCTACCGGTCGAAATAGAACAAAGTGCATATTGGGCTTTGACGAAATGTAACATGGATATGGAAGCTGCAACGAAGAACCGTTTCATGGAACTTAATGAACTCTACGAACTAAGAGATGAGGCCTACAGAAATACTAAGATCTACAAAGAGAGAACTAAAAGATGGCATGACTCGAGGTTACATGGGGATAAAACGTTTACTACTAGAGAGAAAGTGCTGCTGTTCAATTCTCGATTAAAGATGTATCCTAGTAAACATAAATCAAGATGGACGGGTCCGTTCGTTGTCGAGAAAGTGTATCCGTACGGGACTATTGAAATATGCGATAAAAATGGTTATATATTCAAGGTAAACGGGCAACCAGTAAAGAAATACTTTGATAATAAAATTGAGGATACGGAGAACGAGGTAGTGGAGTTTGAACCTGAAGTATTGGAATAAGGAGCTGAACGTGAGTCTAACTTGAAGACTCTGGAATAAAGACAAGTGCTGACCGGGAGACAACCCGGAAAATTTTTACTTTTCTGTTCTGTGTCGAGTCAGTCAGGCCCGCAGAAGATACGGCGCATCTCCATCCTAAGATGCGGCGCATCTCCCGCACTGGTCATATCTTATTTAATTTTCTGCATTTTTATTTTTAACTTTAAAACTTTCTGTCAGTTTATTTTAATGCGGCGCATCCCTGGTTAAGGATGCGACGCATCTTCTATTCTGATTCGTATTTATTCCAGGCTCGATACGGCTTATCTTCTTCCATAAGATACGGCGTATCGACTGACCTGATGGTTTTCAGTTTAATTTTTAAGTTTTATTTTTACTAACTACTAATGTATTATGCAAGTTTGAACCTTCTTAACTCAGGTGTGTTTAAGTCTTGATGGTATTATAGATTCCTGCATTTCCTGTGGATACATCATTTCTTGAAGCTTAAACGTTCTCATCCACAAGAAAGTTGATTTTTGCTCTTAGACAAATAATGGAGGATCATACCGAGCAAATCTCAGGGGAGTTTTTCTGTTCTAATTCTTTTATTTTCCAGTTTTTAATCTTTGTTACAAACAACGAGTACGTTGTTTAACTTAAGTGGGGGGATTGGAGAATTAGAACACTTACTTGTCCTAAACTTTTTCAAAATATGCTTAAAATGCGCTTAATATATCAAAATTTAAAATTTTTAGCATGTTTTTGTTTAAAGTCTAAATTACATAGCTGCACACATAACATTATTTTCAAAAATTGTGAACTTTTCAAAATTCACAAATCTATGAGTGTGTCGGTGACTTGTAAACTTTAGAACTTGGCTTGTATACTATTCGAGACCACCATAATAAGTATTATTTTTATAATTGGAATGACTTGTCTAAATTGGTAAATTTCTAGGATTACACCCAAATAGCCTTTATATGTTATGTGATATTAGCTAACTACACTGGTTAGTTAAACCCCGTATAAACCCTTTTGTTACTCTCACTTTTAGAGTAAGATACCCCTAGAAAAACACTCAGAGCCATTCCTTTCGTTTCTTGCACCTTTGTTATAATGTTTCGTTACACCCTTACACCTTAGCCTACCCTGTAGATTAAAATCCGCGGTTGGTTAATTGCTTTAGGCAAAGTGTGTTTCCTTACATTACCTGTGTTCGCGTGCGTAATTCATTATCTTTGGTTGAGTCAGGAAATTGCACAATGCAATTGGTATGAAAGTAAATATTGTATATCTTTGAGTTTATTTTTCGTGTGTTTACTACTTTCGCTATTACAGTTATTTCTGAAAGTATGAAAAGTATGGAAAAATTATCCGGAAAGAAAGTGATAGAAAAGTTGTGAAATTTTACACATTTATATGTTGATTTCAAAAAAAAAAAAAAAAAAGTTGGAAGTTTGTTTAACCAACTTATGTAAAGTTTTGTATTAAGTGGGCGATATCACCACTATTTGTTATATATTATATTTATGGATTGAATGGGAGTTGGCCGTTATGGGAACGCCAACTAAGGTTATTCTTTGATTGAGATCTTGTTGAGTATAATTCGTGTCTACCTAAAGCGTGTGTTTCAAGTGTTAAAGCGTGAGTTATTCAATGATATGAGTCTTATTCATGGGATGGTTGGGAAAGCAATTTACCACACTTAGGATTTTAATTTATCTGTTTTGTTTATTTTTCATTTTACACCAATTTGTATCCCAAATATTATCCATACCCTATATTATTCTTTATCCAAACCTTTGATTTATTGAGATTAGGAATTTGAGCAATCTTAAGTATCGTAGTCGTGGATTCGGCTATGTATTTATGATTTTGTCGCCCTTTTTGATATAATATTATTGGTGAAGATTACTTGGTCCTATCTTTAGCCTATTCGAGTTAAGGATTTGAGCAATTGCAAGTATCGTGTTCGTGGATTCGATCATGTATTTGTGATTTTGTCGCCTTTTCTGGAATTTGAGATCGATAGAGATTGAGAAGAATGATTAACCCTTAACCTACAAACCCTTTTTACCGCTTTAGACTTGTTATTCCTTGGCTTTAGTGGGGGAGATGCGTATACTTGCCAAGCTTATGATAGAATATTCGTCACGACTGGACAGTTAAACGATTAGATTTGCTTTTATCAAAATATTTTATTTTATTTCTAATTCGTTAAGTGTTTGGTTGTTTAATTATGACAAAACGAATACATGCTTAAATATAAAAATAAATCCTAATATCTTTTAGAATACATTTTCATAAGATTAATTCTAAGGTTTACTTGGGGACAAGTAAAGTTCAAGTGGGGGGATATTTGATGAACTCAAATAAGTACATTTTATTACCATCATTTATCCTATTTATTTGACTTGTTTTATTATATTATCTGTGAGAATTGATACGTTAATGTTTACTTTTGTAATTCTTAGGTAAAAACAAGTACTATGTGAAACTTGGCGATTTTGGACTAATTATGGAGCAAAACAAGCAAGAAGTTAAGAGTCTATTGAAATGTACAAGATCAAGATCATTCTGCTCCAGATACGCCGCATCCTACTTATTACATACGGCGCATCACTATCAAGATTTCACAAGTTACGATCCAAGACAGCAAAGGACATGCGCCGCATAGAGAAATGGAGTTACGCCGCATCTTAAGGCGGTATACGAATATTCCTGAATATATTAATCTTGGACCCCACGCGAAGTTAAGTTAATGCGCCGCATCTACTTATTCAATGCGCCGCATCTAACCCTCAGACAGAAACTATAAATACCCCAAAGTCAGACGAATTTTGTGTGCAATAAACGGAGTACGAGACTTAGCAAAAGACAGAAGAAACCCTAGGACGAAGTCAGGCGTATTAGCAGCACAAGACACACCTTGAACGAAGATACAAGAGCTGTAAGAAGGTCCTGCATGTATTCAATTCATTAAGTAGTTTTGTTTTATTGTATTAGTATACTTTAATTCATCAGGATTGATGGGCCGATTCCATGTGACTACGGAAAACCATGGGCACCCCTTAAAATTGTTTTCCCATTAATTAAAGTTTATATGTTGATGTCTTTGGTGACTTTTATTAGTGCATTGATAACCTCTGGGTCTAGCTGAGCATTGCCTGGGTCGCCATGCCCCTTCCTCGCCTATTTGTTTCAGCGTGTCTTTAATAAATAGGATAGACATAAGTAATCATTAAGGGTTTACTCGCCGATAAGATTAGAGCCAACGAGAAAGGTTTAACTCTCGGTGCGTCGCATCGAACTATACACTTCATATAAAACTAGCAATAAAACAAGTGACAAGCTACTTAATTATCAGGACAGGTCTTCTTATTGTCTCAAGTATTTATCTGTGTACGTGTGTGCTAATCGCTGATTCGTGCTTATTAGTTTAGTTTATTATTTAATCATAACCAAACCGTGCCAGTCTCTCAGGCTGAACCCCTTTGCGTTAGATTAGGTTGTATAGCTAACTTAAGATATTAAAATACTGATTAGAATAACTAGATAATACGTTCCACTCTTAGTGATCGACACTCTACTTACCATTATATTCATACTGACCGGGTACACTGCTCGTTAAAGTGTGTGTTTTATTGATAAGTCGGCTAAATATAAATTTAAAACTTGAATACTGCTAAAACCACAACGACATACCGTGGATATAAATTAGAGCATAACACGCACACATCAGTTGCTAAGCATATCCTATCCTGAGGCTTATTTCCTATTTTCATAACAAATAAGCCATTTTTCCTAACTCCTTTGCCTATGGTTTTACCATCCTTAATTATCTCACTTCCTTCTTCAGAGAATATAACTCTACACTTATTATCTACCATTTGACTAATGCTAAGCAAATTAAATCCTAAGTTATCTACATGCTCAACATTTCTAATAGTGAGGGAGTTTTGAGTGATCGTACCTTTGCCTATAATGTTGCCCTTAAGTTTGCTACCGAAAGTGACATTACCTTCGTTGTATGCCTTGTATGATGAGAATAAACTTCGGTTACCCGTCATATGGTTAGTGCATCCACTATCCTTGACCCATTCGTCAGGCTCCAAGTCAATTCCCAAGCATATCTCATTTGAAGTATGAGCCATTAGACATGTTTCCTCCTTGGGCTTCTTTTCTTCATCATCACCGCTATCACTCCAGGAGCCTCCTATGAGAGCTCGTTGGTTATTGAATTTCGGTGGTTTGGGACACTCTCCTATGAGGTGATTAGGATCTCCGCACCTAAAGCACTTCCTATCACTTGTCCCTTTCTTTTCAACATGGTTCTTTTGTGATGTCTTCTTCTCATCACGAGGTTGCCTAACGAACCTACCTCTTCTCCTAAAGAACTTTTTAAAGTCCCTAACCGCTAATGCATATTCCTCATGTTCACTATCGGAACTCGAGCATTCCTCATCACTAGACTCCTTCTTGGCTTTCAATCCTAGAGACCTAACTCTCTCGCTTTTGCATTTGACTATGTCGGAGTCCTTCTTGATTATCATCTCGTGAACTTTCAAGTTTCCTATAAGTTCATCGAGTGACAAAGTCGCCAAGTCCTTTGACTCTTCTATGGCGGTGACCTTTGCTCTCCATTTAGGATGTAGAGCCCTAAGAAACTTCCTAACATAATTCTTGCTAGAGTAACCTTCATCAAGAGCTTTAAGACTAGTGATAATAGTATTAAATCTAGCAAAAGCATTATCTATTGACTCATCTTCCGAAATGGAAAATTGTTCATATTGTTGAACAAGAAGATCTATCTTGTTCTCTTTGACTTGGTTATTACCTTGGTGAGTGACTAACAAAGTTTTCCAAATATCTTTTGCCGTATTACACATGAAAATTCTTTCAAATTCCTTTTTAGGAAAAGCATTATAAATCATCATTTTAGCCTCATTATTTTTGGCTAATTTCCTTTTAAGTTTATCATTTTGTTTATCATAAGAAACTATTTCATCCTTTTTAGTTTCCGGATTCATTTGAATAGGTTGAAAGTCACCCTCGGTAATAACATGCCAAAGATCAATGTCTTTTGACTTCACATACGTTTCGAATCTTGTTTTCCAATAAATAAAACAATCGGTTTCGAAAAGTGGTGGTCTTTGCATAGATTGTCCTTCTAGATATTTGTCGGAATCCATTGACCGATTCAAGTTTTAAAATACAATATACTTTAAAATCTTGACTGACGTGGCTTCTGATACCAATTGTGGGAAACTAGAAGGGGGGTTGAATAGTTTACCGGTTTAAAATTCTTTTAAAAATCTTGTTTTAAAAGTTGGCTATTGGAAACTTTGATTCGAACTTTATGTGTAATCAATCAACACCAATATGAACTACACACTAAACTAACAGATACAAAATAATGAAAGTAAAGAGTAGAGTTGGAAAGATCAAACCGAGACAAAGGATTTATAGTGGTTCGGCTACGAAGCTCTTCTTCGCCCTACTCCACTCCCCGAGTACCACACTCGAGAGTTTCAAGCACTATGTCAACCACCTCCCTTCAGGCGGAGAAAACCGTACACGTCACTTATCCTATTACCGACACTAAGCTAAATGTTGAGTGCTAATCTTAGCTAGCACCAATCTACCAAGGTCCACGTGACCAATCACACAAGCCCTAATGGCTACAAGAGATCACCACGATCTCAACACGATCACAAAGATCAACTCTCACTTCACTATACTTAATCTAGCTACTCTAGATCCTTTGATCACTCACACACAAGCCCGATGGCTTTAAGAGATCTTCACTATCTCTTAAGATCACAATGATCTTCACTCACACTCTCACAAAAGAAAGATAATCTTGATGTATGCTAAGATACAATCAAGGATGTAACAAGTGTTACAAAACCTAACAACTACAACTCTTGTATCTTCTTGAATACCTTGAGTTCTTCTCTTGCTAATGAAGAGGAATGATAACACCTTGTATCAACTTGGACACTTGTGTACTTCTCTTGATAATGAAGAGGAATTATAACACTTTGTATCAACTTGGACACTTGTGTTCTTCTCTTGATAATGAAGAGGAATTATAACACTTTGTATCAACTTGGATACTTGTGTTCTTCTCTTGCAAGTGAAGAGGAATGAAGAGGATCACTTGAAGGATGATTGGATCACTCTTGAACAAAAGAAAAACTAACCTAAATGATCTAAGAAAGAAAGTGTGAAGAGAGTATTCAACTCAGAAAGTTTTGTGTGTGTGAGGATGCCTAAAAACTGTGAAAGGGGTTGGTATTTATAGGCAAAGAAAATCTGAACGTTACAGAAAATTTTGTACGGACGGCTCCGTTAAATACCCCACGGCTCTATTAAATTTAACGGAACCGTGGAGCCGTCGTAGACTAGGACGCTCCAAATTTTGTCTTTTCTGGTGAAAACTTATTTGGGGAAGGTTGGAGCTGATTTTGGGGGGGAAAATAGTTGTTGTGATTTTCAAACTTATTTTTCCATTAAAACATTTCTTAATATTTCAAAAATAATTTGTCATGTGTATTTTTGAAAAAAATGTTTTGTCCCATTTAAAATGTGAATTTTCAAAACATAAATTCACTTCTTTGATCACTAGTTCAAGTTGTAACATTGTTCAAGAGTGATTTGCGTAGAAATGGGATCTTCCGATTAAAGACTTGTTTACGTTGATTTTAACGTATCGTGATTTCACATTTTGTCATCCTCAAAACGTGAAGTAATCGAAAGATATAAATAACGTTTTTAGAACATTATTTGCATCAACACATTAAGTAGCATATGATTTACTTTATGAAGCTGCAGAGTTTTCCTTTGATGTATAACCCGAGCATCTGCTGAATCAGGAGCATGACGGTCCCAATTGTACCACCACCAACGGCGCAAGCTGATACAAAAAACAACCATAAGTAATAAACAAACGTAAAAAGATAAGCATATTAAGACCAGGAAAACTTACTGAGGGTCGAGGTATCCAGGAGCATCATTTCCTTTTCCATGCCAGAAAGCATTGCCTCATGACCAAGTGTCGTTTGCTAGCCTGCCAAATTAAATGAAAACATTAGTTTCTTGCGCTATGAATTCATTTTTTTTTTCAATTCAATTCCACCCAATTAATAAATTAATCAAACCCAAGAAATTGCCTGGCGGTTCATTAACCACCGTTTGTCGTTGCTAATTACAAATCCAGCCAATAGGAAAGGTACATGCGCCATTTAATACTTTGTTTTGAAAACCCTTACATTTTGATGGAATAATCATAGAATGCAAACAACTCACCAATCTGAAACATTAATCATGTTATAATTCTCGGGTGCACTAACTCACCAATCTGAAACATTAATCATCTTCAATGTCCTGCGGCTGCAACTGGGGCACGGAAGGTGGCTGCAACATCAGATGAAACTCCACAGCTGATTAGTTCCCTTCGGTCCCATCATCAGTAAAGTTATATGCTGCAACATCAGCCAATAACTATTAAGTAAAATGCAATAAGCTCTTTTTTTGTTTGTACAAAAGTGGTATTCAAACTATTAAGTAAAACGCAATAAGTGCTATCATCAGTAGGGGTGGGAATTTTGTCTCGTCTACAAATCAATGGGTTGATTTGGATCATATATTATCTCTAAAAGCAATAAAATCGACATGAAACATTCAAAATAAAAACACACTAATAATGTGGTTTGTTGTTACCTTAGCGAGTTGTGCATTATATGTAGCATAAACAATATCTCCTCTTCCGGCACAATCTGCAATGAAACCAAGATTGTATCAGCAATCTAGTAGTCATATCAGGTCATTCAAAAAAAAGTTATATCGAAAACGCATGGCGTTTTTGATTCATGATCAATTCTCTTTGCCAAAAAAGATTGATTCATGATCAATTCTCTTTGCCAAAAAGCATTGCCTCATGAAGCTCTCTATTAATCTCTTTGTTATATTATAGCCATTTACTGATATAATATTTATATGTTGAGTTGTAATCAGGGTGTTGACATACAACTTGGACTTGCTATTGATAGTGTAAAACCCCAAAATTTCCACAATCCGAAATGACTAAAATACCCTCAAATTTAAACTTTAAGAACGTATGAAAATTATGTAAGTAACATTTTTGTATCTTAACTTATAATGATTATGTCTTAAGTAACTAATGAATGAGCAAGCAAATAAAAACTTTACTCTATGAATTAAATGTACAAAATAATAATCCTACAATATAAGTCCTAAGCTTGTCGACATATTATATGTGCCAACTTCAAAAAAATTTCGGCCTATGAAATCAAAAGAGAAGGTGATAAGAACATATATGATTTGAATCCCGCTAATTAAGTTCTTACCTTAATTGTACCAATCCTTATACACGGTTTGTTACCCATCCTTATTAACCGAACCTTATTTTTTTTTCTTTAACTTTGTCAAACCCTAAAAGTTCTCCTTCTTCCTCTCCATTATACGGTTCATACAAAATCAAACCAAGAAAACCCTAAAACTCCCTTTCATCAAAAGAACCTTCAGCTGCTAACTGTTCTTGCTGTTCGATCCATCACAGCAGAAAAAGAAAAGAAGCTTTGATCATTAGTCCCTCATTTAATTCGTGTCATCAAGGTAACTATACGTGTATACTTTTATCCATTCAAATTGTGGACAAAACCCTAATTGACCATATTATTTTTTTGTGATTTCTGTCATTCGATCATCAAGAGGAAGTGAAGAGGAGTGGGTGTTCGTGTTTTCTTTGTGTGTTTTGATCACGCTACGAGGGTATGGTTTCGACCTTGTTTTATTCCCATTTGGTTGGTCTATTTATCAACACATGAAAGTCACATGAAGTCTTAACTAAAATTCACAAATATTGACTGTAAGAACTTGCATATATAACGACCACATCAAGTGTAAAAGAAGGCCTATGAATCTGAAATTGTTCACGTATAGAGGGTGTGATTAATGGACTGGAATGAGTGTGTCATGTTTGTTGCATGGCTGGACAGAAAAGGAATTTTGTGGTGTCTCAAGTATGTCGCAAAGGGTTGTATCAGGGAGTGTCGTACAACAGGTATAGTCTTGTCTTGGGTGTGTGATTTGTTATTTTATATTTCCAAATAAAACACAACGAATGCATTTTTCCCGGGTCGTGTCCCAACGAAGGTCGAATTTGAGTTTTTGTTTCGGTGTCGAATAAGTGTGGTGAATTGTGTGAAAAGAGAGTGATGATTGGTGTTTTTACACTAAAAGCAATGAAATGTATAAAAGAAACAACTAATTATGCTAATGGTAAAATTAAGCTAAACATGTAATTCTAAAAACGAAAATTGACTTTTAAAAACTAACGCGACGAATTATAAAACGTGACTAAAAAGTGAATTTCTAAAATTTAAGCCCTAAAAATGCAAAATAATTTTCCTATATTAAAGCTGATAAAAGAAAATTTTTGGAAAAAGAAAAATATTTTTTTGACTTTTTAATAATTTTTTATGAATTAAAAACTAATTTAAACTAATTAAATGATTTAAAAATATTAAAACAACTAGGAAAAATCTGGAAAAATCTGAGTAAATTTGAAATTAAATGGTCTATCTAAGAAAAATAAAATCAGAACTTAATTCAGCTTTAATAAGCTGAACAGCCCAAAAAGCAGTTTGACAATAAGCTAGAAATAAGCAAAAGTTGACCAAAATTTCTCAAAAGCTCAAGAATGATGCAAGGGACTATTTCAAGCTAAATTCAACTCAGAATGATCAAATAAGTTCATGCAATAAGCCAAAAAGCTTCTGCACAATTGACTTATATGGACAGATTCAAATCCACTAATGCACCTATTTGCAGCTTATCTATAAGCTAGGAGACTGCTTATTGGTGAAATCCAGAAGCAAAAACTTGAAGCCTATATGAAATACTACTTATAGCCCAAATATGCCCAAAAGTTGACCTCAATTGCTACTCTAATTCAAGCTTTTAAACAGATGGCTTATGAAACTGAAAATGAGTGCAGGCATAGAACAGACAAAGGGGGCTTATTGCAGACCTCTATTAAGCTATTAATTAAGCTGAAAAGTCTGATCCCAGATTATGAACTCAAAGCCTACTATATGAACTAGCTATAAACCAAAAATAAAAGCCTCAGCTTGTCTGGTTAAGCCACAAACAAGCCTAGATCAGCAGCTTAAAAACAAGTCTGCACTAAGGTATTCTGATACAGCAGTCTAAATATTTTGGCGTTTTTCTTGTTCAAACTTTGATCAAATGAAACCAACTCTTGTATACTGACTTAAACACTCAAAAGCAGCCTAGAAAAGTTAAAATGGGTTTCTAAATAAGCTCAGCTTATGCTGAGCTTATTGGAGGCAGTTTTGATCTTATCTATGCTCCTATAAATCCAAATCCTCAAGACATATCAAAACATGTTAACACACATCAGTAACAACCTAACTGACTTCAATCAAGTTCAAGCAAAACTAAGAAACATGCACATTAACAGTACCAAACTTATCTACTCCTAACTGCTACTAATCCAAACACCCCTTAACTACTGAATTGACTAATTTAGCACTACAACTTACTGAAATAAGCTACAATATTGATCACTACTTATCTAACTAATTATGATGACTACTAAAAAGCAACAATCAACAACAATTAAGCACTGAATGAACTGATCAAAGAAATATGCAGAAAATAAGCTAATAATTAAAATGGAACTTACAAACTCACCCCTCAGCTAGAACAGAGGGGTTTTCCAATGAAGCCTATCTTTAGATAGGCCAAGCTCTTCCAGAATAAGCTTGATCTACCAGAAATTAGTTCAGAATCATCACCTTCCTTCAACAGTTGACTTTTGTTGACTTTTGGTGTTTTTAGAGATTAAAACAGATTTGAAATTATCAAAAGCTTACTATAAGCTACTAAGCTTATGTAGGCTTGTAAACTAATGAAATTAGCTTATTGAAGCTAGGATTACAATATTTTTTGATTTTTTTTTAAATAACTTTGAGTAACTATGTAGTATAAAAGCTGAGTAAACTTAATATTAAGCTACTGAAACTGCTTGTAAACTAATATGAGAGTAATAATTGAAATGAAACAGAATCAAAATAAGATTAAATTCAAACTTTCATTAATCAAAACTAAAAATTACAAAAGGGAAATTGAAAATTACAACTGAAATTTGGAAATACAACTGAAATGAAATGATTACACTAAAAAACAGTAAATAAAGTGGCAACAATTTTTTAAAACATAAAAATTGGACAAGCTTAGCTAATGAGGAGAATGTCTCTATTTATAGCCTACTAGAGAAGCTTCTGGGTTGTCCATGCTGGCAATCCGTGTGCTATCTCAGCCAATCTTCACCCTTAGATCATTCCTTACCCTCCAATCTTCAAATCCAAGCCGTAGGATCAAATTCATGAGGTGTTCGGACCAATAGCATGCTGCCATGTGTCCACTCGTGTGTTTCCTGCCCTCATCTGATACTCTGACACTCTGTTGATTAGACCAATATGCCCTTAATTTCGGTAAATTCGGGGTACGGGTAACTAGGGTTCTTGGTGCATAGTGGTAATTTCTGGGAAAGGATAAAAGGGGAAGAACACAAGGCGGGGTTATTTTTTATTTTTGTTTAACTCTTATTTAATATAAGTGTTGACTGGGTTAAGTGTTTTGGGTCGGGTCAGGGATTTGAGGTATGGGCTGGGCTAGTGATAAGGTGGGCTGGGTAATTGTAAGGTGTGGGTTTTGTATGTGTTGTTGGGTGGGTTTTGTAAATCCGGGTATAGAAGTGATAAGGGATTTAAGGGTTTAAATTTATAAGGACTATATGTGTAATTTTTGATTTCTCAGGGACTAAAATTGCTATTTCTCAAAAGTGATCTAAGGGTGATTTTTGTCTTTTGGTGAGACTCTAAGGGTGGATTTTGACTTTTTTGCTTCCCGGCATCGGCTATAAATATCACTTCCATATCTCGAGCTCGTTTTCCCGGACTTCTTGTGTCTTTCTTCAATTTTCACGATATCCGTCCCTGCATATACAAAAACACAGAAACACAATATCTTTTGGCATTATGGTCGGGTTTTTGGTCATTTTGGTCCGGTTTTGGTCAAGAAAAGGTATGTGTTTAAGCACATACCAAAATTCCCCCAGACTAAGATGTTGCTGTGTCCTCACGCAATGTTATAAGAACACGTTTTCAAAACCAAAAATTTCCAATCTCTTTTTACTAACTTTGAGAAGTAGCAAAATTTTCAAAAGAGATTAAGAAATCTTAAGTTATAAAAACTCCCTGATTTTTCCTTTTATTTTATTTTTGTATTTTTATCAAGTGACGGCTTTGTTGACAATCATTATCTCACGATAACTTTTAGGGTCTTCGAGCAAGAAACACGACTCATAAAGAAATGACCATACGGATAAAATTCGTCGTCCTTGATTTTTCACGAGTCCCCAAACTAAGCTTAAAAACGAAATCATTGTCATTTACAAGTTAGATTGCCGACACTACTCATAAAAGCTAATTGTGTATTACTTCTCGTTCCCAAATTCCTATTTTCCTCTATTTATTTTATTTTTGGTGAGAAATGAATTTCTTCAAATTCTCGTTTCGATAAGTTTTAGTCCGATAAAGATACCTAGTTTAGACGCTAATTAGTTTCTAAACCTTCCCTCGAAAACTGTTGCATACAAAAATGAGGTCCACATCAAGGTCTCTGATTTAACACGATTTTGAGGATATCCCTTTTATATACGACCGAAACAACTCATCTACGAGTCCAGAGACAGAAGATTTTATTAGGATATCCCCGGAGTCGAAGTTTGGCATTTTTAACATTATTTAAGCACATTAACGTATTTAATCCTTGGCCCTTTATAACAATCACAACATCGGTTGCGAGCCGGCAAGATGTGATAGTCTATTATGACCTTGGAATTTTTCCTCTGCCTTTATTAGAAGTCTACAAAATCGGCTGCGAACCGGCAAGATGTAGAAAACTTTTTATGGCTTTGGATTATTATTATACATTATCATATTCATTAATTATTTGTGTTGCCAAACCCCAAGTCCTACGGCTTTTATTACAATCCCAACATCGGTTGCGAGCCGGCAAGATGGAATAGTCTATTACACCGTAACACTGACAGTACCTTGATGTGTACCCAACTTCCATAAGCAAGGATTCTCTAAGGAAGAAACAAAAACTAATTATCGCCAAAACTAAAATAGCTTTAATTATTCCTAGATTTCTAATATTGGGTGAAACAAGATTATGGGAACAAAAAGCAACAAATAACTTTGATGAGCTCTAAAAAGATCCAACTACTCCACATTTAGCAATCTAACTTATAAACAACTCTATCATTTCTCGTTCTTCGCAAATTTAAAATCTTAAATAATAAGATCCGCGAATGCTTAGCCAAATAATCAAGCCATGCATATATAAAGTCGATACGGGAACTTGCAAACTCTTAAAAAGAATTCGCATTTTATAGCTCCTTGTGTAAAAGACTAGCACGAGCTTATAGATTATAAATGGTTAAGGGGACAAGCTAGGGCTCAACACGCCCGGTCAAGTCAGAATTTTATTCCTACTCTCTCCAGCGGAAAGTCAACAAAAATGTCAAAATTTATTATATTTTTGCAAAAAACTTTTAGATTTTTCTCATTTTTTTGGATTTTTCAATTTTAGAGGAAAAACGGGGTTGCATGAGAAAACGGCAAAAAATGCAAGGCAAAAATCAAATCGACAGATTATCCCCCCAGACTAAAATGAGACATTGTCCTCAATGTCTTAAAGGTAAGGGTTCTCCTACATAAATCTAAGGCCGTTTATTAATTATGCCAAAAGATAGATGTAAAACGATAAGATTTAAGGATATCAGATGAGCAACGAATGATGAAACTCGAGTTGAGAAAAGCAAACCACGAGCACGAGAGTCTTCATTATTCGGGTAAATCCTGGACACATCATAGAAAACACGAAACACAAGATATGGAAGAGGAAGCCCTCCTCACTCACTTTATTAGTAAATAGATAAGAAGATAGATGGATAAGCATGGGGTGCCTCCCACGAAGCGCTTGTTTTTGGTAACAGAGTCACATGAGCTTGACTCGACCCCGAATTTAATTGTCCATGGGGAAGCATGTGGAAAAGATAATCTACATCGGACTTTCGTTCAAGATGTTTGGATAAACACTGAAGCATACGAAAGTTCCACTCCGATGAGATACCCACGGTATTTTTAGAAAGAAGAACCAGAAATGGTAATACCGGGGTCAAAGATGGTATCTTCACTCCCGAAGGAGTGAAGGATGGGAGAAGTTACAACATATGTGATGAAGGGCATAAAGATTTTGATAATTATCATAAAAAGCTCTTCATCGTCAAAAGATGGTTTGTCAAAAGTCTTGGACGGGAGGGTCGGGATAAAATCTTCTTGAGAAGGAACACCTCCCCCCAGACTAATATCTTCCTCAAGATCAAAGTAGAATTGATCGTATTCCGGAGGAGATAGAAAGAAAGAAAGTTCATCGGAGAACTTGTCGAGATAAAGATCATTCATATCAAAATGAAATGATTCATATTCGGGAGGAGAGATATGAGCATGAGAAGTGGTACTGCCACTACTCGTCTCCTCCGAATGATCGATATCAAAGAAGAAGGTTTCAAAAGATGGGATAGAAAGATTGAGATCAGAAGTGGGATTGCCACTAGCCGTGTCAAACGTAAAACTCTCATATTCGGGACAAGCATCCTCGAGCTCGAGCTCCAAAGGATCTGACGGCTTCTTTTCAAGATTAACTTCTTCATAAACTTCCTTCGGGGGAAGGGAAAGGAACGGTTCATCAATTATTTTTAATGAATCATCTTCCCCCAGATCACTGTCAGTCTCAACAATTTCCGGTGAAATTGGAGTTTTATCAAAGAACACCTCGACCTCTTCTCTAGAGATAACATTTTCTTCAATCGTAGGAGAAGGATGGGAAGAGTCGGAATCAAGAATCTCGATGTGATAAACTTGTTCTGGAGGTGGGACAAGTGGTGTGCTCTTAGAGCTAGCAATATCCACCACTTCTGTTGTAGTCTCCGATTCATCTTCATCATCGTCGTCAAGAACACTCTTAGTATTTGCAGCACAACACTCAAACCATTTGCTCGATCCAGGAGTAATTTTCATGGCCTTGAGCTCAGCACGTTTTTCTGACATACTCTTGACCGTGAATCTTGAAAGGTTTGGATCAATTCTTTTAGGAGCAATTACGGGATCGGACTTTTGATCAACCGTAGCGACATTGCATTTGTCGGTTTGAGGTTTCGAGTTCGGATTAATGTTGAACGTAACTTTTTCCTTATCGACCCGCAAAGTAATTTCTTCACCATAGACATCGATCAAAGCATGCCCGGTCCTCAAGAATGATCTTCCGAGAATGAGAGGAACCCGGGGGTCGGCGTCAAAATCAACTACCACAAAATCTGCTGGAAAATGGAACTTCCCGACCTTGACAAAGACATCCTCGGCTATTCCACGTGGACGAGTTATGGAACGGTCCGCAAGCTCGAGGGTCATGCAAGTGGGGGTAAGTTCGGGCAAAGAAAGTTTCTTCCAGACGGATAACGGCATTAGGTTGATGCTCGCACCAAGATCGGCCAAGGCGTGGCATTCAACCATTCCCGGAAATTCACATGGGATGAGAAATTTTCCGAGATCTCCAAGCTTTTCCGGAAGCTTTTTGAGAATTGCCGCTGAGCAGTTTTCGTTTACTGGAGTTTTTGCTAGTTCCGATAATTTTTCCTTATTGCTCAACAAACTTTTGAGGGTGGAAACAAACTTAGGCATCAGAAGTAAAGCATCCGCGAAGCTTATGTCGAAATGTAACTCTTGAAAAATTTGGAAAAAATTATCCATTTTAGTTGAAGCTTTCTCTCAGAGCTTTTGATCACTTAATCTCGAAGGATACGGAAGGTTTGCTTTGACAAGAATTTCTTTTGGTTCAACATTCTTCGGTTCAGATGGATGGATGACCGGAGGTTGGACGTCGTTGGTTCCTCCGTTGTTAATAGGAGGTTCCGTGTCCTTGGTCACCTCGGTCTCACGGTCGACTACCTTGGGAGGTAGAGAAGAATCGGTAGTCGGAGCCGTGGGTCCATCATATGAAACACCACTCCTTGTAGTGATCGCCTTAGCATCGCCCCTCGGGTTGGCGATCGTGTTGCTTGGAAGAGTTCCAGATCCCGAGGGTCGATCATTTAAAGATTTCTTCATCTCAGCAATCTCGACTTGTTGTTGATTAAACTTCCTATTCATATCTTCTTGGTTCTTAAGGTTCATCTGATTCTGAAGAATAATCTGCTTAAGCAACTCATCCGTGGGCGACGGAGGTGGAAAGAATCCTTGGTTGTAGTTTTGGTTTCCTTGATTAAGGTTTTGCCCACGGTTGTTTTGGTTATGAACTTGATTGGTATTAGGGGGAGGATGGTAATTTCCTGGATTTGGTGGGTGGTAATTCCCTTGGTTGTTATGGTTTTGGTTTGGAACAAATTGATTATTTCTGTTTTGGTTCTGATTCTGATTGTTCAAAGCTGGATTGTTGAAACCTGGTGGTCCAAGATAATTGTTAGAACGGTAGCTGAGAAGATTACGGTCTCCTTGTGGTTGGTAACCATTACCTCCCTGGTTATAGGATCCCGAAGCAGAATAAACGTTCTCTTGAGTGTAGCCACCGGCGGCTGGGCACTCGAAATACGGATGTGGACCACCACAAGTTTCACAACTTTGGTTTACAACATTGACTTGATGATTGTAATGTTGAGGGGAATGGTTTTGATTGTTGTGGAATGAAGAAAGGCCGGGTGGTCCCATTTGGTTATTAGCACCTTGAGGACGGAATCCTTGAATCTGATTGTAGGTTACTGATGCTACAGTAGCATTCAAACCTTGGCCACCGGAGGCTTGACAATCATAATAAGGATGTGGACCACCGCAAATCTCACATTTTTTATTCACAACATTGACGGGCTGAGAAGGTCTTTCTTTATCAATTAGACGCCCGATTTGTTTAGTGAAAGCGGCAAAAGCTTCTTCTTGTTTGCTAAGAGCTCGGGTGAAAGCATCATCTGATTTGTTACTCATATTTGAAACTTGAGCTTTGGTTCTAGAATTCCTCACTCTGGCTTTATTTTCAATGATAGTCAAAGCTTCTTGAGTATTTCTAGTCAGAAAATTTCCACCCGCGGCAGAATCGAGTGAATCTTGATCGGATGGATTCAACCCATTGTAGAAAGTATCAATTTGAAGCAAGGTTGAAAATCCGTGATTAGGACACTTCTTTAACAATTCTTTGAATCTATCCCAAGCTTCGTTGAACGATTCATCGAAAGCTTGCTGAAATCGAGTGATTTGATTTCTGAGATTTGATGTTTTAGAAGGAGGATAAAAGTAGTTCACGAACTTGGAGGCTAAGTCATCCCAAGTAAAAATCGAATTAGGAGGTTCCTTATCAAGCCAAGTCCGGGCTGCTCCTACGAGAGAAAAAGGAAACAACCTCAATTTAAGCACATTATGAGGAACGTGATTCAAGTTAAGTGTTTCGGTGATGTCGATGAATTTCTGGACATGGGAATGAGGATCTTCATTTTCAAAGCCGTGAAAGGAAATACCGGTGATAAGGTTAAGTAACCCAGTTTTTATTTCAAACTGATTTTGAAACATATTGGGGATCACGATTGCTTTGCCACCACCATTGAAAGGTGATTGGAGTAATTCTTCCATTGGTCGGAGGTCGGGAGCCGGCCTCGGGTTTTCATCACCACCCATCGGCGGGTGTTGATTGTTTGGGTCGTCGTCCATTTCTTCAACGGTTGAGAAATGAACACGGTGATTGTGACGGATAATTCTCTCGGGATTTGAGAGAGGTGAAAGAAGATTGGGAGAAGAAGAAGAAGAACGGGTGCGCATACACCAAAAAGAAATACAAAATTAAAAAGGAAAACCAAATAAAATATTTTTGGATTTTTATTTTTAATGAAAAATTAGAATTATTATCTTTTTTGGTGATCGTTGATCAACCGTGCTCGTTTCTTTCAAAACTACGCGCAGCGTGGCGGAGAAGCAAAGGTCCACTCGAAGGTGATTAAAAACCCGCTTCTTTCGGTCTGCAATTTAATGTCAAGACCATCCTTAAACCCCGTGTATAGGTTGTAGCAAAGAAATAATCCGAGTAACGTTTAATTTCACGATCTCTTTTGTTGTTTATTCGGAATGGTTTACAACGCCCTCTCGAGAGCGAGGATATATTATTTTTGGTATTTTTGAAAACACTTTAGGAAAAGTGTTTTATTTATTTTCTTTTTGTATTTTTTCCATTTTAAAAAAAAATGAGAAACTTCAGAGGAAGGGTCTTCAAAACACGATCCGACGAACGAAATTCAAACTCTTCTCAAGCCTTCCCCGGCAGCGGCGCCATTTTTTGATTTGTTATTTTATATTTCCAAGTAAAAAACAACGAATGCGTTTTCCCCGGGTCGTGTCCCAACGAAGGTCGAATTCGGGTTTTTGTTTCGGTGTCGAATAAGTGTGGTGAATTGTGTGAAAAGAGAGTGTTGATTGGTGTTCTTACACTACAAGCAATGAAATGTATAAAAGAAACCACTAATTATGCTAATGGTAAAATTAAGCTAAACATGTAATTCTAAAAACGAAAATTGAATTTTAAAAACTAACGCGACGAATTATAAAACGTGACTAAAAAGTGAATTTCTAAAATTTAAGCCCTAAAAATGATAAATAATTTTCCTATATTAAAGCTGATAAAAGAAAATTTTTGGAAAAAGAAAAATATTTTTTTGACTTTTTAATAATTTTTTATGAATTAAAAACTAATTTAAACTAATTAAATGATTTAAAAATATTAAAACAACTAGGAAAAATCTGGAAAAATCTGAGTAAATTTGAAATTAAATGGTCTATCTAAGAAAAATAAAATCAGAACTTAATTCAGCTTTAATAAGCTGAACAGCCCAAAAAGCAGTTTGACAATAAGCTAGAAATAAGCAAAAGTTTACCAAAATTTCTCAAAAGCTCAAGAATGATGCAAGGGACTATTTCAAGCTAAATTCAACTCAGAATGATCAAATAAGTTCATGCAATAAGCCAAAAAGCTTCTGCACAATTGACTTATATGGACAGATTCAAATCCACTAATGCACCTATTTGCAGCTTATCTATAAGCTAGGAGACTGCTTATTGGTGAAATCCAGAAGCAAAAACTTGAAGCCTATATGAAATACTACTTATAGCCCAAATATGCCTAAAAGTTGACCTCAATTGCTACTCTAATTCAAGCTTTTAAACAGATGGCTTATGAAACTGAAAATGAGTGCAGGCATAGAACAGACAAAGGGGGCTTATTGCAGACCTCTATTAAGCTATTAATTAAGCTGAAAAGTCTGATCCCAGATTATGAACTCAAAGCCTACTATATGAACTAGCTATAAACCAAAAATAAAAGCCTCAGCTTGTCTGGTTAAGCCACAAACAAGCCTAGATCAGCAGCTTAAAAACAAGTCTGCACTAAGGTATTCTGATACAGCAGTCTAAATATTTTGGCGTTTTTCCTGTTCAAACTTTGATCAAATGAAACCAACTCTTGTATACTGAATTAAACACTCAAAAGCAGCCTAGAAAAGTTAAAATGGGTTTCTAAATAAGCTCAGCTTATGCTGAGCTTATTGGAGGCAGTTTTGATCTTATCTATGCTCCTATAAATCCAAATCCTCAAGACATATCAAAACATGTTAACACACATCAGTAACAACCTAACTGACTTCAATCAAGTTCAAGCAAAACTAAGAAACATGCACATTAACAGTACCAAACTTATCTACTCCTAACTGCTACTAATCCAAACACCCCTTAACTACTGAATTGACTAATTTAGCACTACAACTTACTGAAATAGGCTACAATATTGATCACTACTTATCTAACTAATTATGATGACTACTAAAAAGCAACATTCAACAACAATTAAGCACTGAATGAACTGATCAAAGAAATATGCAGAAAATAAGCTAATAATTAAAATGAAACTTACAAACTCACCCCTCAGCTAGAACAGAGGGGTTTTCCAATGAAGCCTATCTTTAGATAGGCCAAGCTCTTCCAGAATAAGCTTGATCTACCAGAAATTAGTTCAGAATCATCACCTTCCTTCAATAGTTGACTTTTGTTGACTTTTGGTGTTTTTAGAGATTAAAACAGATTTGAAATTATCAAAAGCTTACTATAAGCTACTAAGCTTATGTAGGCTTGTAAACTAATGAAATTAGCTTATTGAAGCTAGGATTACAATATTTTTTGATTTTTTTTTAAATAACTTTGAGTAACTATGTAGTATAAAAGCTGAGTAAACTTAATATTAAGCTACTGAAACTGCTTGTAAACTAATATGAGAGTAATAATTGAAATGAAACAGAATCAAAATAAGATTAAATTCAAACTTTCATTAATCAAAACTAAAAATTACAAAAGGGAAATTGAAAATTACAACTGAAATTTGGAAATACAACTAAAATGAAATGATTACACTAAAAAACAGTAAATAAAGTGGCAACAATTTTTTAAAACATAAAAATTGGACAAGCTTAGCTAATGAGGAGAATGTCTCTATTTATAGCCTACTAGAGAAGCTTCTGGGTTGTCCATGCTGGCAATCCGTGTGCTATCTCAGCCAATCTTCACCCTTAGATCATTCCTTGCCCTCCAATCTTCAAATCCAAGCCGTAGGATCAAATTCATGAGGTGTTCGGACCAATAGCATGCTGCCATGTGTCCACTCGTGTGTTTCCTGCCCTCATCTGATACTCTGACACTCTGTTGATTAGACCAATATGCCCTTAATTTTGGTAAATTCGGGGTACGGGTAACTAGGGTTCTTGGTGCATAGTGGTAATTTCTGGGAAAGGATAAAAGGGGAAGAACACAAGGCGGGGTTATTTTTTATTTTTGTTTGACTCTTATTTAATATAAGTGTTGACTGGGTTAAGTGTTTTGGGTCGGGTCAGGGATTTGAGGTATGGGCTGGGCTAGTGATAAGGTGGGCTGGGTAATTGTAAGGTGTGGGTTTTGTATGTGTTGTTGGGTGGGTTTTGTAAATCCGGGTATAGAAGTGATAAGGGATTTAAGGGTTTAAATTTATAAGGACTATATGTGTAATTTCTGATTTCTCAGGGACTGAAATTGCTATTTCTCAAAAGTGATCTAAGGGTGATTTTTGTCTTTTGGTGAGACTCTAAGGGTGGATTTTGACTTTTTTTGCTTCTCGGCATCGGCTATAAATATCACTTCCATACCTCGAGCTCGTTTTCCCGGACTTCTTGTGTCTTTCTTCAATTTTCACGATATCCGTCCCTGCATATACAAAAACACAAAAACACAATATCTTTTGGCATTATGGTCGGGTTTTTGGTCATTTTGGTCCGGTTTTGGTCAAGAAAAGGTATGTGTTTAAGCACATACCAGTGTGTAGTGTGGTAGGCAAAAGGTTTCGTGAGGCTGTGATTTTATTGTGTGCGTGGGGCTGTGATATGGGCGTATACATGGGGTAGTGTGGGTGTGCATATGCAGTAAGATGGGGCTGTGAAAAGAGTATAATAAGGCTGTGATTTTATGTGATGAATATAGTTATGTTAGTGTGTCATGTGTGTCGAGTGTATGGCTAAGTTAGAGCTATGGTGTGAGTCTCATGGTTAGTCGAATAGGGTTTGTATGAGTTGATATTTGATGTGGTTTTGTTCTTGCATGAAGTCGATGGGTTAATGTTGTAGTAGTGTTATGTAGCTGGTAAAAGAGTGATGAATGTGTGGGGGTTAAAGTCATGAAGCATGGGTAGTTTTGATGGTGTGTGTGGTTGGTTAAAAGAGTGTTCTTTTGGCTATAAAACAAAGGCTAAGTAGGTGTGGTTTAAGCATGGGTACTGTGTAAAATAGAGTAGGAAACTATGTGAGATGATGGGTCAAATGGTACACTTGTCTGGGATTTTTAAAAAAGGCGTGTGTGTGCTGTGTGGGTTATTAAATGGGTAAGGATTTGAATTTCAAAGATGGGTGCTCATGGTTGAATGTGTGGTGTTAAAATACGTAGTAAGAATAAGATTGGAGCCAAAGTGTACTAACTGCATATGGGATAACAATTGGAGCGCCTAAATTGTATACGAATGAAGATTTTATATAATTATGAAATTTCACTTTAACCCCTAAACTTTAATATGTTGACAACATAAACCCTAAATTATTAAAAGTGTTATATTAACCCTAAGCTAAGATATTTATCATATTAAGGCTAAAATTATCTAAATGGCATTTTTAACCCTAAACTTACGATAATGACATATTGAACCCTAAAATTATGAAAACTACATTATGAACATTAAACTATGAATATGGTCATCTTTAGTAATTTGATTTGATAAACGGGAATGTTAATAACTAAAGTTTCTAAATGAGGAAAGTTACTATTTTTGGAAAGTTACTAAAAATAGAAAGTTACCTAAAATGGAAAGAAAACTAAAATGAAACATTATGATTCTATGAACTTATTCGTACGATTATGATTATTTGTAGATCGGGTGAAGAGGGAGTGATCTCCTGTTTGCTTTTCGTTTCATTTGCTTTTGTTGTGCCTTTTATTAAGGTACAGATACTCTGCCTGTAACACCCCGACCCAACAAGGGTAAAGATGTCACAATAATGGCTCCATATCAGATCAAAACAAAGCATACATCTACAGTAATACAAAAATCTCAAAGGTTACAAAAGAAATACTGGAACTTCAAGGTTACAAATGAAAACTTCCAAAACACTAATTCTAAAACATACAATCTTCTAGTCAACTCTAATCCAGAATAGCTATCCAATCTTCTAAGTCCAAAGGTACACTCTCCACTCATTCTCAGCTTCCTACTAAAACCTGCCGCAGGAAAAGAAATGCGGCTGAGCTACGAGAGCTCAGTGAACAGATATATAGATGACAGAAACAATAACAGATAGCAATACATAAACAAATCAGAAATACAGATTATACAAATACAGAATCAAAGTGAAAGAATAGGAAAGGAATAAGGGTAAAAGAAAAGAAATGAGAAAGGGATAATGAACAAACCAGGTTTAGGGAAATACAGAAATCCATCACGAGCCCAGAGATAACAGATAATATCATAACAGAGTAATTGTTGGGTACGCTTCTCGCACCAAAATGTGACAACATATGTGTGATTACATTAGTTATCTTATTTGCCACAAACACATGGACTAGAACCGTCAATATTGTAAAGTCATGTGTTTTGGCTCTATAAATACACCTCCTAGACTTCACTAGGAGGGTTGAAGCTTGTGTGTAATTTCACCTTTCTATATTATCAATAATACATAGTTTCCTCTTTACTTCTCTTTACTTTCTCTCACTAAACCTTTGCCATGGAGATGATGTTCTATCATCATCCAAGACCTCCCGATTCACAATAACATCACCAAAACACGATCCATCAATTGGTATCAGAGCCATGGTATTAGTTTTGGTTGATTTGTGTGTTGTTATTTTGTCAAAATCGTATATTTTTTGTGGATCTAAACTGTTTTCTTTAACTGTTGCACTACTGATTTTACTGGTTATTATTGTCTAGTAAAATAGTACTAAAAACAGTTTCTCAATAGTTTAGTGTATCAAAATTTTGTCCTTTATCAGTCCCGAATACATCTTTTATCAGTTGTTATTGTGACTGTCTTGGATGTCCCGTGAAGATTATGTGTTGTTACTGGTCTGTATCTGGTCTATTTTTTAGTCTATATTCAACTTCATCATTTTCTTGTGACTGATATGAGTATTCCCGTAAGGATTAAGTGGTCGGAAAATACTGTGGTATTCGATAAAATGGTCAGATCTGGGTTGCAAAAGGTGGTCGGAAAATATAGTCGGAAAATTTTGGCCGGAATATCGCCGGATTTCTTGGTCAAAAAGTCAAAACCCTTTTTTATCGAAGTTGCTTGTAAAGCAAATGCGATAAAACCCTCATCTATCTGGATTCGATTTCTTGTACAAGAAATGCGATAACTATCCAATCTCGACAATTTTGTCGGAGATCCAATCACGATAATTTTATCGCGATTGCGTTTTTATCGCGTTTGGGATTCTATCAAGTTTGGATTTCTATCGCGTTTGGACAAGACCGCTTATCGCAGTTGGGACACGGGACAAGACCACTTATCGCAGTTGCACGGGTCAACGGTCAACGGTCAACAGTCAACGATGACGGTCAACGGTCAAACCGGTCAACGATAAAATTTTATCGCAAATTAAAAGAAAAAGAAAATGGAGAGCTGAAGACCATTAGACGACCATTAGACTGCAACCAAATAGACTCCAACAAAACTTTAAAGTATCTTACAGTGTCTGTGTAACTATTAGCCAAGTCCAAACCCAACACCATTAACAACCTTTAACAACAATAACTAATCCTACATCCTACCCTATCACCAACTAGCGTACCTCAGAATCAACACCACCAATCCTAATACTCATCACCACCTCACAAACACCATCAAGTACATCAAACATCAAGACTAGAACTGAAAATTTAAATAATCATAGATCTCAGTCATTGTTCACCATTTTGCATCAATCTTTAAAAGATTGTTCGGATGTGAACCTTGAACCATCATCGACCTAATTTTGAAGCTGAAACTTCTATAAATATCCGAAACATCAAGATACGATTTATAACAACCTTGTTATAATCGTTCTTGTTTCGTTGTATGACTAACACAACACGTAAAACAACACAAGTAGAACCTACCGTGACCCTCCAAAGGATCTTGAAACATTTACTTGATTTCTTGACTCGACTGGTGGTAAAACCTTTATCTAGGTAACAGTGTGGTTCGGCATGCGTTTGGTTTTAATTCGGATTGTACATACGGTCGTGATAGAGAAAGTTGGATTGAGTTGTTTTAAGATGACTGATTTGGTGTGAGATGGAGATGAAGGGGGCGGATTTATCTATGTTGTGATGAGATGAGATTTTTCTCAGATCTATTTTTTTTGTGAAGCGTGTTTGTGAGAGAATGGGGGCGGAGAGTATAAGTGTGATTAGGGTTTAATTGTGTGAGGAATATTAGGGATTTTTGGGTATATATATTACACACCGAATTGGGATATTACTATGGACTAGACCAGGCATTTCATTTTCATTGGATTGGTATTTCACTGTTCTTGGACTGGGCTTAGTCTTTGATTAATAGATCCGATTTTTGTTGGGCTGAAAGGATACATGTTTTGGAGTGGGCTTGAATTGTCTTTATCCGAAAATTGCATAGATTGTGTTTAATACATTATATGCATTTTATTGGTACAATACTTTGGCATAAGTGTGGTATCTTGGTTATTACAAATTTTCACGGGGATACGATTTTTGACAAGATCGGGATAAAACCATTATCATAGTTCACTTTAACCGTCAAAAGGCTAGTGTTGGGTATTGAACCGCAAGATGTGACTACGGGGTTAATTCTTTATTATTTATTTGAGGTTAAAGTGGGATATCACGGGTGCGTGTACTTAGTATCTTGAAGATATCGGGGTTGGTTGGATGCATGATTCTTCGAGATCCTTGTTCGAGCTTATAACCTTCAAAATGATTAAGACTTGAGTTATCTCGTTATACCTGATGTAAGGAGTTACGTTGTTGTGCTCACAGTGTATAGCCATCACTTTAAAGGAGTTACGTTGTAGTGCTCAAGTGTCACACAAAGATGTGGATGATTCAAGATGAGTTCATATACAGTAAAGGATGGTTGGATGGGTATATGAAATGACCTATGCTTAAAGGAGTTACGTTGTAGTGCTCAGTATAGGTACTTAGTCAGACAATAGTGCAAGCTTAAGTCACAAGTTCGGGTTATTTTACTTCAGTCTCAAGTTTGTAATACTGGGTTTTCTCCACCAGTGGTCACTACAAAAAGCCGTCAGAATGATAATGGGGTCGGTAAAGTGTTAGATGAGAAGAGTATTGAAGAGTAGAGATTTTATCAGCAGTTGATTCTCACGGGCTATTTATGGTACTTCACACATCTTCGCTTAATTGGACATACAGGGTGTACGCTGCCTCCGTTTCCATCGTAACCATAGTGTGTATGCTTCCGATTCCGCGAAGACATCGTGGGGGAAGAGAGAGTAGATGTGCTTTGACTTTCTTTGACTTTCTTTGCATTTTTTGCGAAAACACTCTTTTTCCAGATGGATCTGCATTCAGGGGGAAGAAATGTGCACATCGGGGACACATAACAGACTCACGTGATCGAGCTTACAACTTTATTACTACCGGAAGACGTCCGCAGAGATGATCAGTAGTTCAGTTTTGTGATTTTGGTGTAATCGTTTCAACTTTCGTAGGGTGTGATGTGCGAAGTAGTCTACTTATGTGAGAAGATCTTGCTGATTTCTTGCATGTTACCCCCGAACGGAGCTTCCGCATTAAGCATAATCGTTTGCTTGGTGTGGTTTACAATTTCATCTACAAATTCCGCTGCGTACTTACAACCTTCAAAAGTTAGAAGACATGTTAACTACATCAAAGTTTCGAATCTGCTGAAGATGGTTGTCAGTTTGGGGGGAAGCTGATTCAGAAACTTCACCAATAAGAAGTGTACGAAGAAGCCGTTAAAGAAATGCAGCATGAATTGGGGGGAAGTTAATACAATTCATGTTTATTACATCATTTGACTACAAGTGAAGAAAAGTTCTCAAGCCGAGGTACAAGATATAGACAAAGAGCGTCAACCGTAATCATCCTCAGCACATGAAGAGCTTATGAAGACCTTTCTTTATTTGTATTTTTTTACTTGTAGGATATGATGTAAGTAATCCCATATGTTGCCACATTGGGGGAAGATTGTTGGGTACGCTTCTCGCACCAAAATGTGACAACATATGTGTGATTACATTAGTTATCTTATTTGCCACAAACACATGGACTAGAACCGTCAATATTGTAAAGTCATGTGTTTTGGCTCTATAAATACACCTCCTAGACTTCACTAGGAGGGTTGAAGCTTGTGTGTAATTTCACCTTTCTATATTATCAATAATACATAGTTTCCTCTTTACTTCTCTTTACTTTCTCTTACTAAACCTTTGCCATGGAGATGATGTTCTATCATCATCCAAGACCTCCTGATTCACAATAACATCACCAAAACACGATCCATCAGTAATCATATAATAATCCAGAGGGGATGCCTCTCAAGTAACAGATAATATGAGGGGTGACCTCATGTATCAATGGAGTGATCAGCTCCCAGAGGTTGTGATGCGTGCATGCGCGTGCTCTTATTTATACCCACGGTATGTCGTTGTGGTTTTAGCAGTATTCAAGTTTTAAATTTATATTTAGCCGACTTATCAATAACACACACACTTTAACGAGCAGTGTACCCGGTCAGTATGAATATAATGGTAAGTAGAGTGTCGATCACTAAGAGTGGAACGTATTATCTAGTTATTCTAATCAGTATTTTAATATCTTAAGTTAGCTATACAACCTAATCTAACGCAAGGGGGTTCAGCCTGAGAGACAGGCACGGTTTGGTTGCAATTAAATAATAAACTAAACTAATAGGCACGAATCAGCGAATAGCACACACGTACACAGATAAATACTCGATACAATAAGAAGACCTGTCCTGATAGTTAAGTAGCTTGTCACTTGTTTTATTGCTAGTTTTATATGAAGTGTATAGTTCGATGCAACGCACCGAGATTAAGTCCTTACTCGTTGGTTCTAATCTTATCGGCGAGTAAACCCTTAATGATTACTTATGACTATCCTATTTATCTTTCTTCCTACTTTTCTACAGACGATAGAATGCATGGGCGATCTAATAAATAGGCGAGGGCAGAGGCATGGCGACCCGATCAACGCTCAGCTAGACACAGAGGTTATCAATTCACTAATAAAAGTCACCAAAGACATCAACATATAAACTTTAAATAATGGGAAAGCAGTTTTAAGGGAGTACAACCTTTCCGTTGTCACATTACACAAGCCACCAATCCTGATGAATTAAAGTTTACTAATACAATAAAACAAAACTACTTAATGAATTGAATACATGCAGGACCTTCTTACAGCTCTTGTATCTTCGTTCAAGGTGTGTCTTGTGCTGCTACTTCGACTGAATTCGTCCTAGGGTTTCTGTCTTCTCGTACTTTGCTAAATGTCCAACTCCCGAAATTCGTCTGGTCTTGGGGTATTTATAGTTTCTGTCTGAGGGTAAGATGCGGCGCATCTAATAAGTAGATGCGGCGCATTGACTTAACTTCGCGTGGGGTCCAAGATTAATATATTCAGGAATATTCGTACACCGCCAGAAGATGCGGCGTAACTCCATCCTTAGATGCGGCGCATGTCCTTGCTGTCTTGGATCGTGTCTTGTGAAATCTTGATAATGATGCACCGTATGTAATAAGCAAGATGCGGCGTATCTGGAGCAGAATGTCTTGATCTTGTACATTTCAGTAGACTCTTATCTTCATGCTTGTTTTGCTCCATAATTAGTCCAAAATCGCCAAGTTTCACATAATACTTGTTTTTACCTGAGAATTACAAAAGTAAACATTAACGTATCAATTCTCACAGATAATATAATAAAACAAGTCAAATAAATAGGATAAATGATGGTAATAAAATGTACTTATTTGAGTTCATCAAATATCCCCCCACTTGAACTTTACTTGTCCCCAAGTAAACCTTAGAATTAATCTTATGAAAATGTGTCCTAAAAGAAATTAGGATTTATTTTTATATTTATGCATGTATTCATTTTTGTCATAATCACACAACCAAACACTTAACGAATTAGAAGTAAAATAAAATATTTCGATAAAAGCAAATCTAATCGTTTAACTGTCCAGTCGTGACGAATATTCTATCATAAGCTTGGCAAGTATACGCATCTCCTCCACTAAAGCCAAGGAATAACAAGTCTAAAGCGGTAAAAAGGGTTTTGAGGCTTAAAGGGTTAATCATTCTTCTTGATCTCTATCGATCTCAAATTCCAGAAAAGGCGACAAAATCACAAATACATGATCGAATCCACGAACACGATACCTGCAATTGCTCAAATCCTTAACTCGAATAGGCTAAAGATAGGACCAAGTAATCTTCACCAATAATATTATATCAAAAAGGGCGACAAAATCATAAATACATAGCCGAATCCACGACTACGATACTTAAGATTGCTCAAATCCCTAATCTCAATAAATCAAAGGTTTGGATAAAGAATAATATAGGGTATGGATAATATTTGGGATACAAATTGGTGTAAAATAAAAAATAAACGAAACAAATAAATTAAAATCCTAAGTGTGGTTAATCACTATCCCAACCATCCCATGAATAAGACTCATATCATAGAATAACTCACGCTTTAACACTTGAAACACACGCTTTAGGTAGACACGAATTATACTCAACAAGATCTTAATCAAAGAATATCCTTTAGTTGGCGTTCCCATAACGTCCAACTCCCATTCAATCCATAGATATAATATACAACAAATAGTGGTGATATCGACCACTTAATACAAAACTTTACATAAGTTGGTTAAAACAAACATCCAACTCTTCCTTTTTCTTTTTCTTTTCTTATTTTTTCGATTTTTTTTTTTTTTTTTTTTTTACATAAACATAGGTGTGTAAAATTTCACAACTTTTCTATCACTTTCTTTCCGGATAATTTTTCCATACTTTTCATAATTTCAGAAATAACGGTAATAGTGAAAGTAGTAAACACACGAAAAATAAACTCAAAGATATACAATATTTACTTTCACTCCAATTGCATTGTGCAATCTCCCGACCTAACCATAGATAATGAATTACGCACGCGAACACAGGTAATGTAAGGAAACACACTTTGCCTAAAGCAATTAACCAACCACGGATTTTAATCTACAGGGTAGGCTAAGGTGTAAGGTGTAACGATACATTATAACAAAGGTGTAAGAAACGAAAGGAATGGCTCTGAGTGTTTTTCTAGGGGTATCTTACTCTAAAAATGAGAGTAACAAAAGGGTTTATACGGGGGTTAACTAACCAGTGTAGTTAGCTAATAACATATAACATATATAGGCTTTTTGGGTGTAATCCTAGAAATTTACCAATTTAGACAAGTCATTCCAATTATATAAAATAATACTTATTATGGTGGTCTCGAATAGTATACAAGCCAAGTTCTAAAGTTTACAAGTCACCGGCACACTCATAGATTTGTGAATTTTGAAAAGTTCACAATTTTTGAAAATAACGTCATGTGTGCAGCTATGCAACTTAGATCTTAAACAAAAACATGCTAAAAATTTTAAATTTTGATATATTAAGCACATTTTAAGCATATTTTGAAAAGTTTAGGACAAGTAAGTGTTCTAATTCTCCAATCCCCCCACTTAAGTTAAACAACGTCCTCGTTGTTTGTATAAAAGGTTAAAAACTGGAAAATAAAAGAATTAGAACAGAAAAACTCCCCTGAGATTTGCTCGGTATGATCCTCCATTAGTATAAGAGCAAAAATCATCTTTCTTGTGGATGAGAACGTTTAAGCTTCATAATTGATGTATCCACAGGAGATGCAGGAATCTATAATACCACTGTTGGGAATTAAATATTCAAGATGTTTAATATCGGATTCTACTCTAAGTATAATTCTGCTGATAGTGCAAAATGGTTTCTGCTGATGATGTTGATTCTGCTGATAGAGCATTTCACTCTGCTGATAGGCTTAACAACTCTGCTGATGATTCTGCTGATAGCGATAGATTGTTCCTGCTGATAATGAACAACTCTGCTGATGGAAGGATAAGATCGAAAAGATATTTATTGTATTTTGGTCAACAATATACGGTAGATAATATCTTACTCCATGTACTTAGTTAACAAGTTGTATACATAGATACATGTTGTATCTGATGTACTGACACTCAATAAGCATAAGTTAACCAAGTAAGTCGGTCAAGACTTTAAGCAATTTGTAAAGATCTTTTGACTATAAAAGAGATCTTAGACTAGTGATATTTAAGTGTGTGTGAAAAATATAGAAGTATTAAGAGTTAGTTCATGCATACGTTAGAACATGCATAACTGTTAGAACAAACACAAATATATCACAAGTGATAGAAACAAAAGATTCAAGGTTGTAACCCTAGTGATATTTCAAGGTCACTCGTATTATTATCTTTAATAATATTGAATCGTTTAGTAATAATCTTTATGTGTTTCATTGCTAACTAACAAACATAACAATTCCATTTCCATAACATACACAACCTTCTAAGTTTGGTTGAGTGAATTCCGCGCACTTAATCATTTTAACACAACATATCATACACACAAAGTTAGAGGGTTTAACCACCTTAATCGTGTGTCCAGGATCCTAGCAAGTGGTATCAGAGCTCAGGCTGATATTGTTGTTTTTAGAAGAAACAAGAAATGGATGTACAAGATGTTCAAACAAATGTTGCTGCAAAGTTGCCCATGATCAAACCCAATGAGTTTGAGTTATGGAGGATGAGAGTTGAGCAATATTTCATGGTTCAAGATTACGCTCTTAGGGACATAATTCAGTATGGTGATTCCTTCACTTTAGGCTATTCAGATGTTCTTGTTGAAGGGAAAACAGTAAGAAAAAGAAATACTGGACCAGTCTCCAATGATGAAAAGATACAGAAGAGAAATGATCAGAAAGCACGAAACTTGTTGCTTATGACCATTCCTGGTGAGCAAATGTTATCTTTTAACAAATATCTTGATGCAAAAACTCTTTTTGAAGAGATTTGTGCATGGTTTGGTGGTAATGAAACTACCAAAAAGACACAGAAGACTTTACTAAAGCACCAATTTGAAAACTTTACTGCTTTTAGTAATGAGTCTCTTGACAAACTATTTTCAAGACTACACAAGCTTGTAAGTCAGTTAGCTGTGTTGGGTGTTGAGACTGAGAGGGAAGATCTCAACATGAAGTTCTTGAAAAGTCTACCTAGTGAATTCCATACTCATGTTATTGTCTGGATAAACAAGCCAGAAATTGAAACAATGAAGCTCAATGATTTGTTCAACAACTTCAAAATTGTTGAACAAAGTCTAAAGAGAGGTGGAAATTATGGTACTAGTTCTGGGAATGCTGCAGTCCTATCAGTTCCTAGTGTTAGTCATACAGAAGAGGTAGATGAAGTTGAAAGTGTTTCTAATGTTACTTAAGGTGGTCCTTCTGCTAGTGTTCAAAAGGATATTGCTGGACTTGGTGATCCAACATTTTATGCCTTTATAACCAGTCAAGCTAGTGGTTCTCCTTTAAATCATGAAGACCTTGAGCAGGTTGATGGTGATGATTTGGAAGAGATGGATATTAAGTGGCAAGTTGCTTTACTTAGCATGAGGGCTAAGAAGTTTTGGCAGAAAACTGGAAAGCAAATTACCATAAATGGTAATGATACTGCTGGGTTCGATAAAAAGAAAGTAGAATGTTTTAACTGTCATAGGTTGGGACACTTTGCTAAAGAATGTAGAAGCCCAAGGAAGCAGGATAATAGGAACACTTGGTATAAACAAGAGAGGAATAAGGAAGTACTGGTGGAAGAGCCAAAGGCTATGCTGGCCATTGATGGTATTGGATATGATTGGAGCTCTATGGCTACTGAAGAGGATGCACCACCAAATGCTGCTCTTATGGCCATTGAATTTGCTCTAATGGCTTCTTCTGATTCAGAGGTAGATACTATTCCTACTTGTACTAATTCATGTCCTAATCTTAAAAATTATGAAGACATTAAAAGGAGATTTGATGCTTTTAGAGAAGAGTTAATTGATGCCCTTCATAATTTAGCTAATCACAAGAGGTGTGTAGGAGTTCTAGAAAAACAGATTCTTCATTATAAAAAGAATGAATCTACGTTTACTGATGACTTAAATGCTTTAAAAAGAGGAATAGCATTTAGAGATGAACTACTTAATGATCAAAGTAGACAGTTATCTGAAGTCAAAACTGAAAAAGAAAATGTTAAGGTAACTATAGATACTCTAGCACATGCCTCAGAAGGATTGAATAAGATTTGGGAAGCTCAGGTAATTGATAAAGCTAATTCAGGTGTAGGTTACAAAACTGTTCCTCCACCATATAGAGGTGTTCCTTCACCTCCAGGTGTTGACCTAGCACATACAGGCTTAGCTGAGTTCCAAGAACCAATCATGGAATATGGTTCTAAGACTAGTAAGAGTCTTAAGGTAGAAAAGATAAGTAAAAGTTTAGATAAAACTTTAACTTATCAGGACAAGGTGTCCTTTGTTAAGAAAGGATATGCTATAGTTGTTGAAGATTGTACAACTGATAGTGATGATGAAGAAGAACAGGTTATGTCTAAACCTGAAGTGGTTAAGAAAGTAGGAACAAGTGTTCCTAAGGTAGTCAAACACAATACTGATAGGCCTCATACAAACATTAAGCATGTTAGGCAACCAGTTAGATATTGTGAGCAATATAGAACCACCAACAAGCCCATAGGTAACCAAAGGAATTGGAACAACCTCAAGTCTAACCAATTAGGTGATGACTTTGCTTTTTACAACAAAGCTTGTTATACATGTGGTAGTTTTGACCATCTTGCAGCTTTCTGCAACCAATGGGTATCTGGGTATGAAATCCATAGAGTGAATCTCAAAAGGCAAACTCATAAATCTCGCTTTCACTCTAGTTCTAAGAAATCAATCCCCAGAGTAGTAAAAAACAAGTCTATCTCAAAATTTGTTTCTGCTGATAGACCAAATGATCCTGCTGATAGCAAATTTTACTCTGCTGCTCGACCATTTATGACTATTAACCCAAAATCAACAGCTAAGGGTGCAAAAACATTTTTCAAACATGCACCTACAACTGTTCTAAGTCCCATTCAATCAAAGGCAGTGGTCCATAAACAAATTTGGAGACCAAAGGGTAGAACTACAAAGTTAGCAGATTCTGCTGATAAGTGTGTGGTTCACTCTGCTGATAAGGGAAAAAGGGCAAATGCTATTAAGGCCTGATGCGCGTGATGTGTCGTTGCGGTTTAGCAGTTTTAATGCCTACTCAAGTTTTAAATTTATATTTAGCCGACTTATCAATAACACACACACTTAACGAGCAGTGTACCCGGTCAGTATGAAGATAATGGTAAGTAGAGTGTCGATCACTAAGAGTGGAACGTATTATCTCGTTATTCTAATCAGTATTTTAATATCCTAACGCAAGGGGGTTTCAGCCTGAGAGACTGGCACGGTTTGTTTGCAATTAAATAATAAAATAAACCAATAGGCACGAATCAGCAAGTAGCACACACGTACACAGATAAATACTTGAGACAATAAGAGGGCTGTCCTTATGATTAAGTAGATTGTCACTTGTTTTATTGATAGCTTTATATGAAGTGTATGTAGTTAACCCTTTCTCGTTGGTCCTAATCTTATCGGCGAGTAAACCCTTAATGATTACTTATGTCTAAAAGTTATTCCTAAGTGATCAATTTAGTAATAACCGTGGGAGCCACATTATGTCCCGCAGTCAAATGCCCGCAAGCCACTAATAAACACAGAGGTTATCAATGCACTAATAAGTAGTAACCAAAGACATCAACATATAAACTTTAATTGATGGGAAAGCAAGTATTAAAGGGAGTGCAATCTTTCGTTGTCACATTACACAAGCCACCAATCCTGATGAATTAAAGTTTGCTAACACAATAAAACAAAACTACTTAATGAATTAAACACATGCAGCACCTTCTTACAGCTCTTGTATCTTTGATTTGGGTGTGTCTTGTGCTGCCTCCTTGACTGAATTCGTCCTTTGTTTCTCCTGTTCGGACTTCGGTTTTATGTTTTTCGGAACTTGTAATTCGTCTGGTCTACGGGGTATTTATAGTTTCTGTCTGAGGGAAGATGCGGCGCATCTACTAAGTAGATGCGGCGCATGTACTTAACTTCGCGTGGGGTCCAAGATTATAATATTCAGGAATATTCGTACACCGCCAGAAGATGCGGCGTAACTCCATGATTAGATGCGGCGCATGTCCTCTTGTATCTTGGATCGTATCTGGTGATATCTTGATAGAGATGCGGCGCATGTCGAGAGTGAGATGCGGCGCATCTGGAGCAGAATTGACTTGATCTTGTCCATGTCAGTAGACCTTCAACTTTATGCACGTTTTGCTCCATAATTAGTCCAAAATCGCTAAGTTTCACCAAATGCTTGTTTTTACCTGAGAATTACAAAAGTAAACGATTAAGTATCAATCCTCATACATAATATAGTAAAACAAGTCAAATTAATAGGATAAATGATAGTAATAAAATGTACTTATTTGAGTTCATTAAATATCCCCCCACTTGAACTTTACTTGTCCCCAAGTAAACCTTAGAATTTCTTTTATGAAAATGTATCCTAAAAGATGTTAGGATTTATTTTTATATTTAAGCATGTATTCGTTTATTTCATAATCACACAACTAAACACTTAACGAATTAGAAGTAAAATAAAATATTTTGATAAAAGCAAATCTAATCGTTTAACTGTCCAGTCGCGACGAATATTCTATCATAAGCTTGGCAAGTATACACATCTCCTCCACTAAAGCTAAGGAGTAACAAGTCTAAAGCGGTAAAAAGGGTTTTTAGGCTTAAGGGTTAATTATTCTTATTCTCTATCGATCTCAAATTCCAGAAAAGGCGACAAAATCACAAATACATGATCGAATCCACGAACACGATACTTGCAATTGCTCAAATCCTTAACTCGAATAGGCTAAAGATAGGTCCAAACTTCACCAATAATAATATATCAAAAAGGGCGACAAAATCATAAATACATAGCCGAATCCACGACTACGATACTTAAGATTGCTCAAATCCCTAATCTCAATAAATCAAAGGTTTGGTTGGATAAAGAATAATAAAGGGCATGGATAACATTTGGGATATAAATTGGTGCAAAAATAAAAATAAACAAAACAAATAAATTAAAATCCTAAGTGTGGTTAATCACTATCCCAACCATCCCATGAATAAGACTCATATCATCGAATAACTCACGCTTTAACACTTGAAACACACGCTTTAGGTAGACACGAATTATACTCAACAAGATCTTAATCAAAGAATAAACCTTAATTGGCGTTCCCATAACTGCCAATTCCCATTCAATTCATAGATATAATACAACAAATAGTGGTGATATCGACCACTTAATACAAAACTTTACATAAGTTGGCTTAAAATAAACATCCAACTTTTCTTTCTTTCTTTTTCTTTTCTCATTTTTTCGATTTTTTTTTTTTTTTTTTTTTTTTTTTTTTTTTTTTTTTTTTAAACATAAAGATAGATGTGTAAAATTTCACCACATCACTATAATGATAATTCTGGATAAATGTTCCATACTTTTCATAACTTCAGAAATAATGGTAATAGTGAAAGTAGTAAACACACGAAAAATAAACTCCAAAATATACAATATTTACTTTCACTCCAATTGCATTGTGCAATTTCCCGACCTAACCATAGATAATGAATTACGCACGCGAACACAGGTAATGTAAGGAAACACACTCTGCCTATAGCAATCAACCAACCACGGATTCTAATCTACAGGGTAGGCTAAGGTGTAAGGGTGTAACTAAACATTTTAAACATAGGTGTAAGAAACGAAAGGAATGGCTCTGAGGGTTTTTCTAGGGGTATCTTACTCTAAAAATGAGAGTAACAAAAGGGTTTATACGGGGGTTAACTAACCGGTGTAGTTAGTTAATAACACATAACAAATAATAGGCTATTTGGGTGTAATCCTAGAATTTTACCAATTTAGACAAGTCATTCCAATTATATAAATAATACTCATTATGGTGGTCTCGAATAGTATACAAGCCAAGTTCTAAAGTTTACAAGTCACCGGCACACTCATAGATTTGTGAATTTTGAAAAATCACAATTTTTGAAAATAACGTCATGTGTGCAGCTATGCAACTTAGATCTTAAACAAAAACATGCTAAAAAAATTTTAAGTTTGATATATTAAGCACATTTTAAGCATAATTTTTGAAAAAGTTTAGGACAAGTAATTGTTAAGTGTTCTAATTCTCCAATCCCCCCACTTAAGTTAAACAACGTCCTCGTTGTTTGTATAAAAGGTTAAAAACTGGAAAATAAAAGAATTAGAACAGGAAAACTCCCCTGAGATTTGCTCGGTATGATCCTCCATTTGTATAAGAGCAAAAATCATCTTTCTTGTGGATTAGAACGTTAAAGCTTCATACTTGATGTATCCACAGGAAATCCAGGAAACTATAATACCACCAACACTTTAAAACACACCTAAGATAAGAAAGGTTCAAACTTGCATAATACATTAGTAGTTAGATAAAAATAAAACTTAAAAATTAAAACTGAAAATCATCAGGTCAGTCGATGCGCCGTATCTTATTGAAGAAGATACGCCGTATCGAGCCTGGAATTAATACGGATCAGAATAAAGATGCGCCGCATCCTTAACCAGGGATGCGCCGCATTAAAAATAAACTGATAAAGAGTTTTAAAGTCGAAAATAAAAATGCAGAAAAATAAAATAAGATATGACCATTGCAGGAGATGCGTCGCATCTCAGAATGGAGATACGCCGTATCCTCATGCGGCCTGGACTGACTCGACACAGAAAACAGAATAATAAAAATTCTCCGGGTTGTCTCCTGATAAGCACTTGTCTTTATTCCAGAGTCTTCAAGTTAGACTCACGTTCAGCTCTTTTGTATCGATCATTGAAGGAGTCGGAAACATCGCGCTCCTTCATCGCCAATTCAGTAATATTGAACACTCCTTGCTCGTCCTTAATTTCCATGCCGTTCCTCTTTAATATCTGTATAAACAAAGTCCTGTCCCTTTCGGGCAGAGATGACAAAATGATAGACGGGAAATTCTTATTATCATATAGGCACAAATAAGCAAGGTGGGGTGGTAGTTCAATAAACACATCATTATTCAAATTCGTTTTCTCAACTATTCTCCTACGTTTGTTAATTACTACGCAATCATACCACTCATCATCAGAATCATTAACAACATTGCGTCTAAGTTCGGTAGGTACATTAAGGTCAATGAATTCCTCAAAGTTCTCATGATTAGGACTAGTTGAGTTGTTTTGAATCAATGTTTCTCCCATAAGTCTAGCTTCAAGATCGAGGTCCATACGCTCTCTTAATCCTAGCACATAAACACCTCTAATTATGCTTTTAACCGTATCTTGGCATTTATAGACTAGTTTATTATTCCCTACCCTTAATGAAATTTTTCTTTTAAACACATCAATCTTAGCATGGGCAGTAGACAAGAAAGGCCTTCCGAGGATTAAAGGAATCTTAACATCCTCGGGCATGTCTAGTATAACAAAGTCTACGGGAAAAATAAACTGCTCAATCTTAACTAGCACATTATTAGCAATCCCTTCAGGTCGTTTTACCGTTTTATCAGCCAATTCAATAAGTAACTTAGTTGGTGCTAATTTTCCAAGTCCTAGGGTAGCGAATGTCTTAAGAGGCATAACACTAACACTAGCTCCTAAGTCAGCTAACACATTATTGAAAGATATATTATTAATAGAACAAGGTAGAGTAAAACTTCCTGGGTCTCTTTCTTTATGAGGCAAGGCATTTAAGTCGGTTGCAGAGCTCTCTTCTTTCATTGTTGCCTTGATCTCCTCTTCAATCTTTGTCTTTTCTTTTAGTAGTCTCCTTAAGCTGATTGAAGAATTAAAGAAAAATTCGGGTCTTGCACCATCATTACCATTCATCGATCTTCTAGGTATATTAGGAGTGACTTCTTCAGTGGTGTTTATGGCCTTGACATGATCTCTTGGGTTGGTTTCAGTTGAGCTCGGTAAACTTCCATATCCCCTTTCTTGAAGAACTTTGCTCATTTGACCAATTTGTTGTTCCAATGCTTTGATCGAAGCTCCTTGATTTCTTGTAGTAGTGTCCGTTGAAGCTCGGATTTCTTTGATCATAGCAGTATTCTCTTCATGTCTTTTAGCAGCATCGGCCATAATTTGCTTTAAAGTATCATCTAAAGTCTGCCTCCTTTCTTGATAAGCGGGATTGAAGTTGTTCTTTTGATAGAATCCCGGACTAGCTTCCCTGAATCTTCCTGAAGGTCGGAATGGTTGTCCAAATTGGGTGTAATATGCTTCTTCAAATGTCTCACTTTCATTCTTGTTCGGGCAATCTTTAGTGTAGTGAGGTCCTTCGCACTTTTCACATCCAACTTGGGCAGCATATGCTCTTTCATCTCGCTTCTTCATTTCTCTACTAATTTTATCCAATTGAGCTTGAATAGCAGCAATCCCGTCAAAATTAGTGCTGCTCTTAGATCTAGTAGAGGTCCCATCGTGCCATTTTTGGGAATGATCAGCAGCATCTTGGATTGCTTTCCTAGCATTGGTTGCATCATTTGAGGTACAGCTCCCTTAGCATCCAAAATCTGTCTTGTAGGCACGTCCAATCCTTGATAAAACAATATTATTTCCTGCATAGGGGTTAGATAGTGTTGAGGACATTTTATCAATAAATCTTTAAACCGTTCCCAAGCTTGATAAAGGGTTTCATCAGGCTCTTGCTTGAAACTATTGATAGCCTCCATCTTTTTAGCAGTCTTAGCAGGTGGACAATATCTCTTCAGGAATTTGCTCTTCAAACCTTCCCATGTAGTGATTGAACTAGCAGGTTCATTCCTTAGCCACTTGTTAGCGGCTCCTTTTAGTGAGATTGGAAAGATTCTTAGCATGAGTTGATCGGTATTGACTCCTTCTGAAGTAAACAAATCTGCAATCTCCAGGACCTTTTCAACATGCTCATTAGCATCCTCTTGTTCCGTCCCACTGAAAGCATTCTCTCTTAGCTCTTTGAGAAACTGACCCTTCAACTCAAATTTTGACTTATCATCAAACTTAGGTCTATCAACTCCTGAAGTGTAATCAGCACGGGTATTGTTCATGTATTCCTCCATAGTAGTGTTTTCGCCCATTGTTTCTGTTTCAACTTCCTCTTTTTCTTCAGAAAAGTAATCAAGCTCGAGTGAACTTGAAAGATCAAAGCTTCTTGTGTTGAAAAGCCTTTTAAGCGAATGTAGGGTTCGTTCAGGATCTTCGAAAGGTTGAATCAAGTTCTTCGTAGAACTCCTGGTCATGCACTTCCTGAAATCAACACAAAAATATCAGTAGGGTATGCTCGAGAAAGTAGTATATCAGAAAATTAACAACGAAAACGGAATACGAAAAATTAAAGTTTCTGATATCTGCAGACGATGCGCCGTATCCAAAAAAGTTGGAAACGCCGTATCTTAATATGTTAAAATTTAATCAGACTTTATCCAGAAAATAGATACGCCGCTTTAGAATTTAAGAATGCGCCGTATCGAATTAATTAATCAAAAATCAACTTATCTAATTAAAATTAAATGCGTCGTATTAACGAAAGTTAATGCGCCGTATTTTCGTTACGTTTAAAAATAAATATCGATTTTTGATTCAGAAAGATGCGCCGTATCGACAGAGATCGATACGCCGTATCTGTTTAATAATTCGCAAACTGTTTTTAATTAAAATAATAGATACGCCGTATCTGCGAAAGCAGATGCGTCGTATGGCGTTAACGTTTAGAAAATTTTTTTATTAAAAACAGATACGCCGTATCTGCAAAAGCAGATGCGTCGTATTACTTTATCGCTTAGAAAAATTTTCTTATTAAAAACAGATACGCCGTATCTTGGGGAAAAGATGCGTCGTATCGAATTAATTAAACGCGTTGAATTAAAAAAAAATTAAACGCAATACGCCGTATCTGAGAGATCAGATGCGCCGTATCGTTTGATTTAGCACAGTACAACGATAGCAGAACAGAAAAATACGAAAAAATAAAAACAAAAAACACACAACGAAAATAAAACACACAAAAATAAAAAGAAAACAATTAACACACAATACAACAAATATGCAAAATAGTACAATGATGCAATTAATCTAATAAAAAAGAAAAACCTAATTAAAATACTAATCAAATTAACAGATAATAACAATTCACTCCCCGGCAACGGCGCCAAAAACTTGATGCGCGTGATGTGTCGTTGCGGTTTAGCAGTTTTAATGCCTACTCAAGTTTTAAATTTATATTTAGCCGACTTATCAATAACACACACACTTAACGAGCAGTGTACCCGGTCAGTATGAAGATAATGGTAAGTAGAGTGTCGATCACTAAGAGTGGAACGTATTATCTCGTTATTCTAATCAGTATTTTAATATCCTAACGCAAGGGGGTTTCAGCCTGAGAGACTGGCACGGTTTGTTTGCAATTAAATAATAAAATAAACCAATAGGCACGAATCAGCAAGTAGCACACACGTACACAGATAAATACTTGAGACAATAAGAGGGCTGTCCTTATGATTAAGTAGATTGTCACTTGTTTTATTGATAGCTTTATATGAAGTGTATGTAGTTAACCCTTTCTCGTTGGTCCTAATCTTATCGGCGAGTAAACCCTTAATGATTACTTATGTCTAAAAGTTATTCCTAAGTGATCAATTTAGTAATAACCGTGGGAGCCACATTATGTCCCGCAGTCAAATGCCCGCAAGCCACTAATAAACACAGAGGTTATCAATGCACTAATAAGTAGTAACCAAAGACATCAACATATAAACTTTAATTGATGGGAAAGCAAGTATTAAAGGGAGTGCAATCTTTTGTTGTCACATTACACAAGCCACCAATCCTGATGAATTAAAGTTTGCTAACACAATAAAACAAAACTACTTAATGAATTAAACACATGCAGCACCTTCTTACAGCTCTTGTATCTTTGATTTGGGTGTGTCTTGTGCTGCCTCCTTGACTGAATTCGTCCTTTGTTTCTCCTGTTCGGACTTCGGTTTTATGTTTTTCGGAACTTGTAATTCGTCTGGTCTACGGGGTATTTATAGTTTCTGTCTGAGGGAAGATGCGGCGCATCTACTAAGTAGATGCGGCGCATGTACTTAACTTCGCGTGGGGTCCAAGATTATAATATTCAGGAATATTCGTACACCGCCAGAGGATGCGGCGTAACTCCATGATTAGATGCGGCGCATGTCCTCTTGTATCTTGGATCGTATCTGGTGATATCTTGATAGAGATGCGGCGCATGTCGAGAGTGAGATGCGGCGCATCTGGAGCAGAATTGACTTGATCTTGTCCATGTCAGTAGACTTTCAACTTTATGCACGTTTTGCTCCATTATTAGTCCAAAATAGCTAAGTTTCACCAAATGCTTGTTTTTACCTGAGAATTACAAAAGTAAACAATTAAGTATCAATCCTCATACATAATATAGTAAAACAAGTCAAATTAATAGGATAAATGATAGTAATAAAATGTACTTATTTGAGTTCATCAGCTGTTTAAGGCCTCAGCATGTTGGATTCATAAATCCAATGTTGCATCAACTATTCTTAAAAGATTTAATTACATTGATGCAAGAGGCAGATCCAAGTCAGTAATGGCTTGGATCCCCAAAAGAAACTAACACTCTTATTTGTGTGCAGGGACATTCAAATGATCAGGAAGAGGATCAAGGATACTCAGATAGTGGATGTTCTAGGCACATGACAGGCAACATGTCTTATCTCTCAGATTTTGAAGCTTTAAATGGAGGATATGTTACCTTTGGAGGGGGTGTTCGTGGCAAAATTTCTGGTAAAGGTACAATCAAAACCGGAAATTTAGATTTTGAAGATGTGTACTATGTAAAAGAGCTAAATTATAATCTTTTTAGTGTTTCACAAATGTGTGACAAAAAGAATAATGTTCTTTTCTGTGAGACTGAATGTCTTGTACTTTCTCCTGATTTTAAGATGCCTGATGAAAGTCAAGTACTTCTTAGAATTCCTAGAAAGGGCAATATGTACAGTGTAGACATGAAGAATATTATTCCTAAAAAGAATTTAACTTGTCTTGTTGCAAAGGCCACATTGGATGAATCAATGAAATGGCATAGAAGGCTTGGTCATATTAACTTCAAAACCATAAATAAAATTGTTAAGAATGGTTTGGTAAGAGGTTTACCTCACAAAAGATTTGAAAATGATCAAACATGCATTGCTTGTCTAAAAGGCAAACAACACAAAGCCACTTGTAAGCCCAAAATTTTTAACTCTATCAATCAGTCTTTGTTTATGCTTCATATGGACTTATTTGGACCTGTTTCAGTGATGAGCATAACGCATAAGAGATATTGTCTAGTTATTACTGATGACTATAGTAGATTTACATGGGTTTTCTTTTTAGCCACTAAGGATGAGACATCTAGCATCCTTAAGGACTTCATTACACAGATAGAAAATCAAGTAAGCAAGAAAGTGAAAGTCATTAGAAGTGATAATGGGACAGAGTTTAAGAATAGAGTTATGGATGATTTCTGCAAAGAAAAAGGTATTAAGAGAGAATTTAGTGTTGCTAGAACACCACAACAGAATGGTGTAGCTGAAAGAAAGAATAGAACACTAATTGAAGCTGCTAGAACAATGTTAGCTGATTCTAAGCTACCAATAAATTTTTGGGCAGAGGCAGTCAACACTGCTTGTTATGTTCAAAATAGAGTTTTAGTTGTGCAGCCTCAAAATAAGACATCATATGAACTTTTTAATGGTAGAACTCCTGCAATAGGATTTCTTAGACCTTTTGGATGTCATGTGACAATTCTCAATACCTTAGACCATTTAGGAAAATTCGATGGTAAGGCAGATAAAGGTTTCTTTGTTGGTTATTCTCTTAATAGCAAAGCTTTTAGAGTTTACAACACAAGAAAAGAAATCGTAGAAGAAAATCTACATGTGGAGTTTTTAGAAAACAAATCCAATGTAGAAGCTCAAGGACCTAAATGGCTATTTGATCTGGAATATCTAACAAATTCAATGAATTATGTGCCTTTTGTTGCAGAAACTAATGATTTTGCAGGTTCAAATACAACAAATGAGGCAGAGTTAGAGAAAGATCAAGATTATGTGATAATGCCAATATGGTCAAGTACAATTGTGGAATCAACTTCGAGAACTCATGAACCTTCTTCTAGCAAAGCTAAAGAAAGTGTTGAAGATTAAAGTAAAGAGTATGGAACTCAGGAACAACAAAGTGTTTCTGCTGGTAGTATTTCTGTTGCTGCTGGTAGTGTATCTGTTTCTGCTGATGACTCTGCTGATAAGCTTACTGATTCTGCTGTTCGGCCAAATGACTCTGCTGCTGGTCCTTCAGAAACAAAAGATGCAAAATTCTCAGATAATGAGGTGGATTACAACAATCTTCCATCAAATTATCAAGTTCCTACTACACCACAATCAAGAATTCACAAAGTTCATTCCCTGGATCATGTGATTGGAGATATACAGTCAGGTGTGAAGACAAGACAATAATTGAAGTCTTCAGACCAACAAGGGCTTCTTGATGCCCTTTATGCTTCAAAACAGCATGAGCTTTTAAACTCTTGCTTGTTTGTATGTTTTCTATCACAAGCTGAACCAAAGACAATTCTTACAGCCCTAGATGATTCAAGCTGGTTAGAGGCTATGCAAGAAGAGCTTCTTCAGTTCAAGATTCAAAAGGTTTGGGTGCTAGTTGATTTACCTACAGGTGTGAAGGTAATTGGCACTAGATGGGTTTTTAAGAACAAAAGGGATGAAAAAGGAATTGTGATCAAGAACAAAGCTAGATTAGTAGCGCAAGGGTACACACAAGAAGAAGGGATAGATTATGATGAAGTTTATGCTCTAGTAGCAAGGATTAAGGCGATTAGGCTTTTCTTAGCTTATGCTTCATTTTTAGGCTTCACAGTCTACCAAATGGATGTCAAAAGTGCATTTTTATATGGTGAAATTGGAGAAGAGGTATATGTTTCACAACCTCCAAGCTTCATTGACCCATTACATCCAAACAAAGTGTACAGAGTAGTAAAAGCTCTATATGGCCTTCATTAGGCACAAAGAGCTTGGTATGCAACACTAGCTTCCTACTTATTAGAAAATGGATTTCAAAGAGGAAAGATTGATCAAACACTGTTCATCAAACAGCACAAGAAGGATCTTCTGTTAGTGCAGGTGTATGTGGATGACATTATCTTTGGATCTACTAGGAAAGATATGTGTTTAGAGTTTGAGAAGCTTATGAAAGATAAGTTTCAGATGAGTTCTATGGGAGAACTTACATTCTATTTGGGTTTGCAAGTTAAGCAATCATCTGAAGGCATATTTATTAGTCAAGACAAATATGTTGCAGAGATACTTAGAAAATTTCAATTTGCTGATTCAAAAATAGCAAGCACACCAATGGACTCTGAGAAGCACCTTCTGAAAGATGAAGATGGAGAAAATGGAGATGTACACAATTACAGATCTATGATAGGCTCTTTGATGTATCTTACATCATCTAGACCTGATATCATGTTTCCTGTTTGTGTTTGTGCAAGATTTCAAGTTACTCCAAAGGTTTCTCATTTAACTGCAGTCAAGAGAATTTTTAGATATCTCAAGGGTCAACCAAGGTTGGGTCTATGGTATTCAAAGGAATCTCCTTTTGACTTGGTAGCATATTCGGATAGTGATTATGCTGGTGCTAGCTTGGACAGAAAGTCAACAACTGGAGGATGTCAATTCCTTGGGTGTAGACTTGTCTCATGGCAGTGTAAGAAGCAAACAAGTGTGGCAAATTCAACAACTGAAGCTAAATATATAGCTGCTGCAAGTTGCTCTAGTCAAGTTCTATGGCTTCAAAACCAACTCCTTGATTATGGGTACAATTTCTTAAACACTGTTATTCATATTGATAATAGTAGTACAATTTGTATTATTAAAAATCCAGTGCAACATTCTAAAACAAAACACATTGAAATTAGACATCACTTTATAAGAGACTGCAATGAGAAAAGATTAATTCAAGTTCTTAAAATTGCTTCAGAACATAATTTTGCAGATCTGCTAAAAAAAGCTTTTGATGTTTCAAGGTTTCAGTACTTGGTAGCAAGTATTGGAATGCTTAATCTTTAAATTTTCAATATGATGTGTTTTTGTAAATAAATTTTTGTTGTTGCTACTGATTCATAAGGTACTGCTAATGTATCATAAGGTACTGCTAAAGCACACAGGGTGCTGCTAGTACAAAATGTAAATTGTGTTATTCCTACAGTTGGTTTTATGATTATACTAATGCAAGACAAGTACTTTGTACATTGTTCTTTTGGTTTTAGACTAACAATTTCAGGTATGAATATGTAAACACAAAGGATGTTTCAAGTGAAATGGAAACAGCAGGATTGAGATATTAGCTGCTGACCATAATAGGTTTATGATGGACTGAGTTTGGGACTTTAAAACTCCTTAAAACTTCTTTCTTGAAATCTAGTTATGATATTTCACATTGAATTGATGACTTAGTTGATCAGATAGTAACTGATGCAACTCACTTTCTATCATTTTATACTTTTAAGTATAATGTGCAAGTCTGGGGACATCTGATAGAAAGAACAGCTAGTAAAAGTGAATTTAACACTTGTGTTAGAGGCAACAATTACTATGAGCTGGAAACCCTGTCAGGAAAGCTCTTTGAATGAGTTTATCTGCACACAGGCAGTTATTTATAACTGAAAAACATTGGTTCTCACACAACCAGAGGTTGCTTTAAACCGAAATGCTGATTAAGTGTCTGTTATACACTTAATTTCTTCAAAATGGTTGAAAGTAGTATGATTTTTTTTCAATTCTAAAATCATGAACATACTACTAAGTTAAATGATTTCTTAAAAGGATTTTCAAGGATTCACAAAAACCATTCATTAATGGATCATGAATCAAAATGTCCACTGATTCACCTCTCATAGGAGTTAACACACCTAGAAGTGATGAGGGCAGTAACTTAAACTCTTAAGGAATTGATGGCTTCATGTACAATATTGTCTGACAACAAGTTCACATTGATAGATCAGTCAAAGGTACATAGTGAGATCTTCCAAACAAGGGGAGGAAACAAAAGTTATTTGCTTCAGGGGAGGTAACAATCTCAGGGGAGGAAATAATGGCCCAGAAGAGGAAGATAATCCAATATATGGAAGGAAAAGACAAGAGCATACAAGATGATGAGGAGGTTGAAAATGACAAGAACATTCCAAAGGAGAAAGTTCTATCTAGATCAAACGAAGAAAAGTTTCAATTTCACTTCAAAGACATGCTGGTTAGATGATTTCACTTGTTGAAACAAGCATCCAAGATACACAGCATCATTGCCTCTTATAATTCCTCCATCCAAGGAAATTGCACCATCTTTTAGTCCAAGATAGGTTCAATATGTTTTGATATTGCTAAAGTCAAAGAAGAGCAAAGTAGATGAATAACTGTTAGAACAATCTTGAAGAACATAAGTGTTTGAAAGATCTTCAATCCAGGATTTAATTCAGAAACATGTTTGAAAGGATTCACATGTTTAGGGGAGGATTGTTGGGAATTAAATATTCAAGATGTTTAATATCGGATTCTACTCTAAGTATAATTCTGCTGATAGTGCAAAATGGTTTCTGCTGATGATGTTGATTCTGCTGATAGAGCATTTCACTCTGCTGATAGGCTTAACAACTCTGCTGATGATTCTGCTGATAGCGATAGATTGTTCCTGCTGATAATGAACAACTCTGCTGATGGAAGGATAAGATCGAAAAGATATTTATTGTATTTTGGTCAACAATATACGGTAGATAATATCTTACTCCATGTACTTAGTTAACAAGTTGTATACATAGATACATGTTGTATCTGATGTACTGACACTCAATAAGCATAAGTTAACCAAGTAAGTCGGTCAAGACTTTAAGCAATTTGTAAAGATCTTTTGACTATAAAAGAGATCTTAGACTAGTGATATTTAAGTGTGTGTGAAAAATATAGAAGTATTAAGAGTTAGTTCATGCATACGTTAGAACATGCATAACTGTTAGAACAAACACAAATATATCACAAGTGATAGAAACAAAAGATTCAAGGTTGTAACCCTAGTGATATTTCAAGGTCACTCGTATTATTATCTTTAATAATATTGAATCGTTTAGTGATAATCTTTATGTGTTTCATTGCTAACTAACAAACATAACAATTCCATTTCTATAACATACACAACCTTCTAAGTTTGGTTGAGTGAATTCCGCGCACTTAATCATTTTAACACAACATATCATACACACAAAGTTAGAGGGTTTAACCACCTTAATCGTGTGTCCAGGATCGTTGCAACCACCAAGACTTTAACACACCTAAGTTAAGAAGGTTCAAACTTGCATAATACATTAGTAGTTAGCAAAAATAAAACATAAAAATTAAAATGAAAATTATCAGGTCAGTCGATGCGCCATATCTTATGGAAGAAGATACGCCGTATCGAGCCTGGAATAATTACGAATCAGAATAAAAGATGCGTCGCATCCTTAACCAGGGATGCGCCGCATTAAAATAAACTGATAATAAGTTTTAAAGTCAAAAGTAAAAATGCAGAAAAATAAAGTAAGATATGACCAGTGCAGGAGATGCGACGGAATTGAGATGCGCCGTATCTGCTGCGGGCCTGACTGACTCGACACAGAACAGAATAGTAAAAATTTTCCGGGTTGTCTCCCGGTCAGCACTTGTCTTTATTCCAGAGTCTTCAAGTTAGACTCACGTTCAGCTCCTCATTTAGTTCTTGTCACGGTCCATCCTTCTTCTTTCATCCGAAAGATGTTCCCGTATAGCTCCGCAACATTTTCTTCCGTTCGACTTAATCTAGTATAACTCTTGGTCTTCGTCGCAACATATTCCTTATCTGGTCCCAAAGAGTATTTAATGACTTTAAATTTTTCATAAATAATCAAGGGTGGCTTATTATAAGGGATCCCAAGTAGTTGACACTTTCTTTTGATGAATTCTTCTTCGTCTTTATCAACAAACTTAAAATAAGGATCCTTAATCAAATAGTCATCAAGTTCATCAATTAATGACTTATTGTTATCATTATCTTGAATTGCCTCCCACTCTCTTTCCAATTCCCATTGTAACCGTCGACTAAGCTTCGTGTAATCATCAAATTGTTCATGCACCCATTCCCAGAAAGTAGTATTCGATGTTCCCTTTAACTCTTTCAAGTATTCGATTCTACCCTTTTCTTGCAAAGCCTCCGCTTTTTGTGGGCAGTCTTCAACATTTTCATACCACTCATAGTCTTCAAAGGTTACATCGTTTCCAACCCGTTTCATTCCAATTATACTTCCCCCATTACTGGCTCCATCATTCTTATAATCACAGGTCGGCCATACACTACTCCCGTCCTTGAAACAGAAAGGTGTACAAGTGTGATTAATGTGCTCAAATTCCCATGGTTTATCCCAAACCCATGGTATTTGGTCATTCCATTCGTAGTACCAGGTGTTTTTGAAATTATCATAAGTTTTGAATCTTGGTAAATCTCCAGTTAGCACATAATCGTCGACTTGAAGAAGGTAATTAAATTCTTTGAATTGTTTGCACAAAGGTGTCTCATAATTGAACAGATCAATGTCTATGCTGAATAATTCTTCAATGCCCTCATTGATTGTTGAATCATTAAGTGACGACCCATAGTCGCTCTCTACTTCTTCATCTTCTCCTCTCATCCAATATACCCATAACGCATCTTTAGTAGCTCGATCCATACTTTTATGGTTATTGAACTTACTAGCTAACCAATCTGAAAAATCAACATTGTTAGGATCGTGGTCAACGTTAAAGCAAGCTTTACCAATCATTTTCCTCCTTATCTCCATGAACTCGTTAAATTGTTCCCTAAAACTCCATGTCAACCATGAGGTCACAATGCGTTTGATTTCATTCACAGGAGCAAATTTAGGATTACCGTATTTAAGTTCAAGCCATTCTTCAAGGGAGATGTCCATCAACCTTACCAACCTGCCATGAAATAATAACTCCGACACAGCATAAATCCTTTCATCGTCCAGATAGTTCTCATTTAATCCCCAGTACTGTTCGGAATAAGGCATGTAAGAGATTTGTATAGGTTGGGTATTGCCTCCACCACAGCTTTTATTGCTTGAGTTCATGTATTCAATTTGGAATTTCCCATCATTCTCTTCAATAGTAGTCCAAGTCAATCTTTTAGATTCCATGATGGGCCATAAGAGTAGCAATTCATCTTCAGTGTAACTCATTAGTAAATCATAAGAGAATATCACATCTTCAATATTGCATAAACGTCTAAATTCCTTTTAAGTAGCCTCAAGAGGGGTTTCCCAAGAAAATAAATCGGCATCAATCATGAGCACATTGAAGTTGACATCATCAAAAACTTTCACGTCGAATGAATCCGAAAGCAAGAGTTCCTTAGCAAGATATCCGTTCACTGACATGTCTTCCATAGCAAAACCTGTCATCATAGGTAAAATCGTAAGTAGGATTTGTTCGCTAGAAGAGAAATTAATGAATTTAGAAACGGATATAAGAATAAAAATAACTGATATCTGTAGACGATGCGCCGTATCCAAAAAGTTGGATACACCGTATCTTATAATCGTTAAAATTTAATCAGACTTTATTCAGAAAATAGATACGCCGCTTATAAAGTAGAATGCGCCGTATCAGTTTTAATTATCAAAAATCGATATTTATTTAAAATTAAATGCGTCATATTAACAAAAGTTAATGCGTAGTATTTTCGTTACGTTTCAAAATACAAGATTTTTGATTCAGAAGATACGCCGTATCGATAAAAATCGATGCGTCGTATCTGTTTAATAATTCGAAAACTGTTTTTAATTAAAATAATAGATGCGTCGTATCGCGTTATCGCTTAGAAAAAATTTCTTATTAAAAACAGATACGCCGTATCTTGGGGAAAGATGCGTCGTATCAAATTAATTAAACGCGTTGTATTTTTTTTTTAAAATTAAACGCAATACGCCGTATCTAAGAAAATAGATGCGCCGTATCGTTTATATTAGCTCAGTACAACGATAGCAGTATGCAGAAAATACGAAAAATAAAAACAAACGAAAATAAACAAAAATAAAAACACACAAAAACAGAAAATATGCAAAATAATACAATGAATGCAAATTAACCTAATATACAACAGAGTTAGCGGTTAGATTAAAAATTAAAAAGAAAAACCTAATTAAAATACTAATCAAATTAACAGATAATAACAATTCACTCCCCGGCAGCGGCGCCAAAAACTTGATGCGTGCGTGCGCGTGCTCTAATTTATACCCACGGTATGTCGTTGTGGTTTTAGCAGTATTCAAGTTTTAAATTTATATTTAGCCGACTTATCAATAACACACACACTTTAACGAGCAGTGTACCCGGTCTGTATGAATATAATGGTAAGTAGAGTGTCGATCACTAAGAGTGGAACGTATTATCTAGTTATTCTAATCAGTATTTTAATATCTTAAGTTAGCTATACAACCTAATCTAACGCAAGGGGGTTCAGCCTGAGAGACTGGCACGGTTTGGTTTCAATTAAATAATAAACTAAACTAATAGGCACGAATCAGCGAATAGCACACACGTACACAGATAAATACTCGAGACAATAAGAAGACCTGTCCTGATAGTTAAGTAGCTTGTCACTTGTTTTATTGCTAGTTTTATATGAAGTGTAAAGTTCGATGCAACGCACCGAGATTAAGTCCTTTCTCGTTGGTTCTAATCTTATCGGCGAGTAAACCCTTAATGATTACTTATGACTATCCTATTTATCTTTCTTCCTACTTTTCTACAGACGATAGAATGCATAGGCGATCTAATAAATAGGCGAGGGCAGAGGCATTGCGACGCGATCAACGCTCAGCTAGACACAGAGGTTATCAATGCACTAATAAAAGTCACCAAAGACATCAACATATAAACTTTAATTAATGGGAAAGCAGTTTTAAGGGAGTGCAACCTTTCCGTTGTCACATTACACAAGCCACCAATCCTGATGAATTAAAGTTTACTAATACAATAAAACAAAACTACTTAATGAATTGAATACATGCAGGACCTTCTTACAGCTCTTGTATCTTCGTTCAAGGTGTGTCTTGTGCTGCTACTTCGACTGAATTCGTCCTAGGGTTTCTGTCTTCTCGTACTTTGCTAAATGTCCAACTCCCGAAATTCGTCTGGTCTTGGGGTATTTATAGTTTCTGTCTGAGGGTAAGATGCGGCGCATCTAATAAGTAGATGCGGCGCATTGACTTAACTTCGCGTGGGGTCCAAGATTAATATATTTAGGAATATTCGTACTGTAACACCCCAACCCGACAAGGGTAAAGATGTCACGTTAATGGCTTCATATCAGATCAAACAAAGCATACATTTAATAGTAATACAAAGATTCTCAAAGGTTACAAATGAAATACTGAATACATAAGGATACAAAGGAAACAAAAGCTAAATACTAAGTCTGCAAATGCAGTCCTTCTAATGACTTCTACTTCAAAATCACTATCAAGGTCTTCTAAGTCCAAAAGTCTCTTCACTCATACCCAAACCCGTCGTCCTGATTATAACCTGCCGCACACGAAAAGAAAACGTGCGGCTGAGCTTAAAAAGCCCAGTGAACAGATATAATGATAATAAACAGATATAGAGAAAGTACAGAATAACAGAAACAAAGGTCAAACAGATGTAATATGGTTCAAGGGATAAGTCAATGAATAAGCATAAGGGAAAGAGAAAGGGATAGTAATCCACCACGAGCCCAGAAACAGATCATATCATATCGTAACCATAAATCTTCATAATCATATAGAGGGGAGACCTCTCAGATAATCAGATAATATGAGGGGTGTCCTCATTCTTCAAATGGAGTAGCTAGCTCCCAGATATATGTGAAAGGCGTGTATTGCACACAGCACCAGTCACCAGACAAGTCATATCATATCAGATTAAATCCACTAAACAGATCAGATCTAGGATTGCAATCCATACGCCCCCCAGAAACATATATAATCATAATCAAAGTAATGCGCATATCATAATCATAATGGGGACGGTGTGAGGAATCACTCACCCACACATGAGTCATGCCAGTGGTGCATCACAGACACGGCCAGGTTACCTTCCTGGCTAGGTAACAGAAAAATGGCTCGGGTATCAAACTAAGAGTCAAAGGTCAAAGGTTCATATCATAATCAGGGTGTCATATCAGAAGGTTCAACATCAGAAGTTCATAATCAGACCAGTCAACGTATCAGAAGGTCAAGTATCAGAAGTTCAAATATCAGAAGGTCAAATATCCCAGGTCAATATCCAAAAAGGGTCAATGTATCCGATGGTCAAATCTTCAAAAGGTTCAATATCAAAAGTACTTTTCAAAAGGTTTTATCTTAAGGTTCATTTAAAAACAATTCTTTAAAAAAAATAGTTTCCATAAATGGTCTTTCAAATAGTTCTTGTAAAACGAACTTCAAAATAGTTTTCTTAAAGTCAATATATCATGCTTGAAAAACTCTTTCAAAATACTTTACTTAAAACATTTCCATCTCATATCAAAAAGGTCTTCATATCATAGGTTCAAAATCAGAGATCAAAGGTCGAAGCAAAGGTGTCATAGCAAGGGATCGTAACAGAGTATCAAATCAGAGAATTTAATAGATCAGAAAAGAATCATAGGAAACCTTACAGAGAAGGTCAGAATATCTGTACCTTATACCGCAAACGAAAACGCAACAGAAAATATCGATGTCGGAAAACAACTCCATCTCCAGCGAATCTACACGAATTCCATGACTGACTTATTAAAACTTATTTAATTCAGATTACTCATATTAGTCGGCTTTTCATTTTTATTTTTATTTTTATTTTTTTTTTGTAACTTTTAGGGTTATTAATGACAATAAATAACTTTAAGACGTAATGTGACCAACATTATAGTTTAGGATTACATATGCCAACTTTAATAGTTTAAGGTTTAATATGACAAATATTATAGTTTAGGGTTTAACATGTCATTTTAGCTACGCTTAGGGTTAAATGTGTAAATTATAAAGGTTTATGGTCTAAAGTGAAATTTTAAGTTAAAATGCTTATTTACTGAATTAGATCAATTAGGAAATGTGTGAATTAGTTTCAAAAGCAGTAGTATCTCGAAGAAGACATAATGTATTTGTACCACACATTCGAAACAAATCTTGGATCTAACGCTATCATAACTCTCGAGATGCAAGCCGACCTCCAAGATAACACACGACCCTTGACCCCTTTTATTTGTATTTAGCTCACACACAAATATATCATGCCAACAGTAACCGAGCTAACTCATGCACATGCAATACCAAGACCACATGAAATCTGCCCTTGCTCCTTTTTGGACTCGACACAAAACTCACACGACCCACAGTTTCACTTTACCATGCATATACGTACAACAGCCACACACACGCCACTTAACTAGTACAACATCACACGGACTCACCCACGATCAACTCCCTTTTTATTTGTCCATAAAACACGATACAACCAACACATAAAATCACACCGTTTGACTACCACCTTACACCTATTTCATTCATTTGTACTCGACTCAAACATAACCCACATGACAAACCCTTTTTAGTCACATGAAATCACAACTCAACAAACTCTAATTTAATTTTGCCCTTCTCGTCCTAAATACATTCGATATATTATGCATGCAATCTATAAACCAAAACAACCTGGCACTTGCCCCCTTTCTCGATCCAAATAATACACATTCCCATATGGTTTATTTTATTATTAAGCATGCATGAGTATGCTTATGTTCGTATCTTGTGGCGTTTAGTAGTTTACATCTTTGAGGTGACACCCATCTCATACGTAGGATCATACAAACGAGATATATTAGATCTAGTGTTATTATTATCATTATTATTTTCATGACTTCATACGTATATATCAAGAGCAAACACAAGGATGATTTGGTTACCTCAGAGTCGATATGGAACGAATTAAGAAAGATGGATCAAGCAACCAAAACCAAAACCCTCTCGAACAGAACTCACTCCACACACGATCACATCAAATGAATAACACCCACGATGCCGATCACAAACAAGCTAGAACGTCCTGACTCCACCCTCGTACCTTCTTCTTGGAGTAAAAGAAAACAGCTGAATATATGAGGTGCTTTAAGGTTTTATGAATGTGGAATACGATTTATAAGAAGAAGAAAAAGTGGGAAGATATAATGGGGCTGCTGCTAAGTTTTTGTCTTGCTGTCTTTGCGAATGGAACAGGAAAGGAGGAAAGGAAAAGTAGCAGCCGACATTTGTGTGGTGTAGTTGTTTAGGGCTTAGTTGAGTTTGTTATTATAAAAAGGGATAATGCCGATATTGGGGGGCATGGGCTGCCAAAATTCACGGCCAATTAATGACCAAAATCAATTTATATACATTCCATGATTATCTTAGCATTTAAATGTGACTTTGAATTAGTTACAAAGTTTAATTACACTTATCATAATATACATTAAAATTTTCGGCCTATGTTATGTGTACAAACGATTTGGTATTTCGCAAAATGTCAAGTGTTGTAAAGGAATTAATTTTACTTCATGTCTTGATCATCTCTTGAAGTTTGGAATTCCTTTGGTACCTTTATAAGCTTATTTATCAAAGTTTTAAGGTCGTAAGGGTATTTTGGTCATTTCGTATTATGTTAATTTCGGGTTTTACAACTCTTCCCCTCTAAACAAGAAATTTTCGTCCTCGAAAATTGAAGTCGCAAAGTTAAACGAAGTCGTAGTAAGTCGCAAAGGTCGTCACAACGTTCTCACGCCCGGGGAGGTTCTTTCAAAAAGATCTTCAGACCAAATAGTTTCTCATGACCCAATCAAAAACAAAATGGGTTCAGATTCCTCAGAAGGAGACAAATTGGGTTGATTCGGATTTAAAGAACCATAAAACACAATTCGATGATAGGTGGATCTTCTGAAAAGCTTACATGGGATACGAACAAAATTTCAGATCAGATTAATTGTATTACCAGTAGAGAGCTCTACAAGGAGTTTAAACTTTATAACAGAGGTCAACAGAATGCAATACGAGAGTTCAAATTCATCCAGATTTTTTTTTTAATGAACGAAAACAGACTATACGCATAGGTAGAATGAACCTAACGTCTCACTAATCACAGTAATCCAACGGATAACAGATTCTAAACTTCTTAGGTACTTCCCCAAGACATCCTATGGCCACAATGAGTGCACGCATATGGTGTAAGTATTATCACGTTGATCAGGCGTCATAATACTAGCACCACATAATATGCCTTCATGATGATCATACTTTATCTCAAGTCGTAATAAAAACCACCTATCTTAATCCACCTAGTACTTCTACATTCTCAGAGGTCATCAAAATCAAACACCATAACTAAGAGGAAAACGAACTACTCGAAAGAGTTAACGGAAGTCCCAGAATGTCTATCAGAATTTGGTACATCGATAAAAGCATCAAATCGTCCATCATTCGTCAAATTTCTCAAAACAACTATCGTCCAGTATACGCAGAATGAACACCGAGCAGAATTACTAACAGGGAACATAACTCATTCAAGAGGTCCTATCATCAGTTAACGGAAATTTGAGTAGGTCGAGAGGAAATGAATTACGTCATCCATAGCTTCATTCTTCACCAAAATCAACTCTTCCAAACAAACGTTCACTTTAGAATTATTGTCCTTTCAAATACATGATCTTAAACTTCTTCCAAGTCCATGCAATCTATCGTATAATCATAGCGGGGAAAAGGAATATCAACTCGAGTCTGATCCCTCAAGCCGTCGGCACTTCTCCTTGGAACTGAGGTGTAGTAACGTGAACCTCCGGTATGGTCACTGTGCATTCTTCCGTTCGCTAGTCTGCTTCTGCTCTCAATTCCTATTAGTACAACTAAGACGAATAGAAAAGCAAGACTGCGTGTCTTCGACAGGTCTTCGGCACCGTTCAGAATTCGCCATCTCAAACTGCCGTCATCGCCGGATGCGTGGTAGTGTTGTCTACTACAATCTCGGGACACCAATCCAATCTACTCTTCTCGAACAAAGGGTCACTTTACAGAATGATCTACCTGTTCCTCTTCGTGCCTAACACCGAAATGCTTCCCGGAGGTTACTCTCAAATAGTTATCTCTTTTCTTAGAAGTTCTTGTGGTTGCTTCTTCAGTCCTTCAATCATCCACAGAGGTCGTCTGGTGCGGAGTTTACAAAGATAGAATCAATCATTGAGACGCTGAATTAAAAGGTGGTCATGGTAGTGATACGATAAGGTTTATGATAGTCAATACTCCAAAGTTTTCTTCTTCTTTTTCACAAGCTAAAGGGTATTCAAAATGAAACACTGAGGTGAATCAAAATCATATTCCATCATCTTATCCAATTTCTCATCTTCTATGGCATCAAGGTCCGTCGACCGGGATTGGCTCGGATTTTCATTCTACTTCTCAACCGGAAAGGAAACCCAAGAGTTCCATCATAGAACACCAGAAAATTTACACAATAAATCTTCCAAGGCCAAAGTTTTCTAAGAGTGGATAATAAGTGTCAGGAGACAATCATCAATCAAATGAGACCGAGGTAGATGTTTCCATAGTAGCGTTAACAGATTTGAGCGGTTACCGGTTATCATAACGAAGGTGGGATGAAACATATTACTAAAGGTCACAAATCAGATACGGTAGTCCCTGGCAGCGTTATGAAGCGCCCGCCAATCCATAACTTAAAGACCTCAAAATCGAATATGTCAAAAGTAAACGGATTCGTAGGATGAGTACGGTCGCTAAGCCAGACGGATAGTTCATATATCAAAGTCAAGTACATGGTTCATTAAAGTGTGGAAATAGATAAATGAACAATTTAAGGTGTTGGAGTCTTGTTTAGCTACATCGTATAATTGTCAAAAGTCAGGCGTATAGAATATCATTTATCAGCATCATCATTCTCAGTTAACAAATTCATATCGGGACAAAATCATCGTCACAGTCCATGGCTAATAATCACCAGAGTTCTCAAGGACAGAGTAATATCAGATGATACATTTATATCCAGTATGGGTAATTAATTCACAGAATGTGTCAAGCACCTTAAGGTTGAATGACCTTCGGAATGGTCAGAGGAGTATCAAACTGCTTATCAAATAGGTCGGAAGTGAAGAATAAAATCAGGTAGAGATAGCAAAAGTTTAACAATCGGGAATCATGGTAGGGAGTTCAAAATGGTTTTCAAACACCGAAGGTGAAACATCAGAGGGTAGTCGTCAATGATCAATCAACCTATCCTTTATCAGACTAAAATCAAGGTTAACTATTCAATGGAAAAACAGGTTGACAACGCAAGTCTTATCGTTTAAAAAAATGAGAGGAAAGCATTCTTATACACGTGGTTAAAACACCACCAGACTTCTCATGGAAACGGAGATGTTTAGGACGAACCCAGATAGGGTCAGAAGATTCATAAATTATCAAAAGCAAGTAACAGAATGTATCAAGTAGGTTATCGTCATGGAGATTCTCAGAATACTCGAAGAGACATCAAAATGATTAACAAAAGAATCAGAGGTCGGAGTCGGAATCTTTGGTGGTGTAAAGAGTGAGCTTAACAAGCAGGGCATAAATCAGAGTGATGCGGAAGCAATGCTACTTAGACAAAAGCCTTATAGTCTACCCATTCCTCACTGGTCAAAACTTAAGTTCCTATAGGGAAATCCTAAAGCAAATCTTACAGGTTATCTTATGAGTGCTTACAGGGAAACTTAGTGGTCCTAACTTACACAGGCCAAGGGTAAATGTATTACGAATCGCAGCCTGTCTCTCTGATACCATAATTGTAACACCCCAACCCGACAAGGGTAAAGATGTCACGTTAATGGCTTCATATCAGATCAAACAAAGCATACATTTAATAGTAATACAAAGATTCTCAAAGGTTACAAATGAAATACTGAATACATAAGGATACAAAGGAAACAAAAGCTAAATACTAAGTCTGCAAATGCAGTCCTTCTAATGACTTCTACTTCAAAATCACTATCAAGGTCTTCTAAGTCCAAAAGTCTCTTCACTCATACCCAAACCCGTCGTCCTGATTATAACCTGCCGCACACGAAAAGAAAACGTGCGGCTGAGCTTAAAAAGCCCAGTGAACAGATATAATGATAATAAACAGATATAGAGAAAGTACAGAATAACAGAAACAAAGGTCAAACAGATGTAATATGGTTCAAGGGATAAGTCAATGAATAAGCATAAGGGAAAGAGAAAGGGATAGTAATCCACCACGAGCCCAGAAACAGATCATATCATATCGTAACCATAAATCTTCATAATCATATAGAGGGGAGACCTCTCAGATAATCAGATAATATGAGGGGTGTCCTCATTCTTCAAATGGAGTAGCTAGCTCCCAGATATATGTGAAAGGCGTGTATTGCACACAGCACCAGTCACCAGACAAGTCATATCATATCAGATTAAATCCACTAAATAGATCAGATCTAGGATTGCAATCCATACGCCCCCCAGAAACATATATAATCATAATCAAAGTAATGCGCATATCATAATCAGAATGGGGACGGTGTGAGGAATCACTCACCCACACATGAGTCATGCCAGTGGTGCATCACAGACACGGCCAGGTTACCTTCCTGGCTAGGTAACAGAAAAATGGCTCGGGTATCAAACTAAGAGTCAAAGGTCAAAGGTTCATATCATAATCAGGGTGTCATATCAGAAGGTTCAACATCAGAAGTTCATAATCAGACCAGTCAACGTATCAGAAGGTCAAGTATCAGAAGTTCAAATATCAGAAGGTCAAATATCCCAGGTCAATATCCAAAAAGGGTCAATGTATCCGATGGTCAAATCTTCAAAAGGTTCAATATCAAAAGTACTTTTCAAAAGGTTTTATCTTAAGGTTCATTTAAAAACAATTCTTTAAAAAAAATAGTTTCCATAAATGGTCTTTCAAATAGTTCTTGTAAAACGAACTTCAAAATAGTTTTCTTAAAGTCAATATATCATGCTTGAAAAACTCTTTCAAAATACTTTACTTAAAACATTTCCATCTCATATCAAAAAGGTCTTCATATCATAGGTTCAAAATCAGAGATCAAAGGTCGAAGCAAAGGTGTCATAGCAAGGGATCGTAACAGAGTATCAAATCAGAGAATTTAATAGATCAGAAAAGAATCATAGGAAACCTTACAGAGAAGGTCAGAATATCTGTACCTTATACCGCAAACGAAAACGCAACAGAAAATATCGATGTCGGAAAACAACTCCATCTCCAGCGAATCTACACGAATTCCATGACTGACTTATTAAAACTTATTTAATTCAGATTACTCATATTAGTCGGCTTTTCATTTTTATTTTTATTTTTATTTTTTTTTTGTAACTTTTAGGGTTATTAATGACAATAAATAACTTTAAGACGTAATGTGACCAACATTATAGTTTAGGATTACATATGCCAACTTTAATAGTTTAAGGTTTAATATGACAAATATTATAGTTTAGGGTTTAACATGTCATTTTAGCTACGCTTAGGGTTAAATGTGTAAATTATAAAGGTTTATGGTCTAAAGTGAAATTTTAAGTTAAAATGCTTATTTACTGAATTAGATCAATTAGGAAATTGTGTGAATTAGTTTCAAAAGCAGTAGTATCTCGAAGAAGACATAATGTATTTGTACCACACATTCGAAACAAATCTTGGATCTAACGCTATCATAACTCTCGAGATGCAAGCCGACCTCCAAGATAACACACGACCCTTGACCCCTTTTATTTGTATTTAGCTCACACACAAATATATCATGCCAACAGTAACCGAGCTAACTCATGCACATGCAATACCAAGACCACATGAAATCTGCCCTTGCTCCTTTTTGGACTCGACACAAAACTCACACGACCCACAGTTTCACTTTACCATGCATATACGTACAACAGCCACACACACGCCACTTAACTAGTACAACATCACACGGACTCACCCACGATCAACTCCCTTTTTATTTGTCCATAAAACACGATACAACCAACACATAAAATCACACCGTTTGACTACCACCTTACACCTATTTCATTCATTTGTACTCGACTCAAACATAACCCACATGACAAACCCTTTTTAGTCACATGAAATCACAACTCAACAAACTCTAATTTAATTTTGCCCTTCTCGTCCTAAATACATTCGATATATTATGCATGCAATCTATAAACCAAAACAACCTGGCACTTGCCCCCTTTCTCGATCCAAATAATACACATTCCCATATGGTTTATTTTATTATTAAGCATGCATGAGTATGCTTATGTTCGTATCTTGTGGCGTTTAGTAGTTTACATCTTTGAGGTGACACCCATCTCATACGTAGGATCATACAAACGAGATATATTAGATCTAGTGTTATTATTATCATTATTATTTTCATGACTTCATACGTATATATCAAGAGCAAACACAAGGATGATTTGGTTACCTCAGAGTCGATATGGAACGAATTAAGAAAGATGGATCAAGCAACCAAAACCAAAACCCTCTCGAACAGAACTCACTCCACACACGATCACATCAAATGAATAACACCCACGATGCCGATCACAAACAAGCTAGAACGTCCAGACTCCACCCTCGTACCTTCTTCTTGGAGTAAAAGAAAACAGCTGAATATATGAGGTGCTTTAAGGTTTTATGAATGTGGAATACGATTTATAAGAAGAAGAAAAAGTGGGAAGATATAATGGGGCTGCTGCTAAGTTTTTGTCTTGCTGTCTTTGCGAATGGAACAGGAAAGGAGGAAAGGAAAAGTAGCAGCCGACATTTGTGTGGTGTAGTTGTTTAGGGCTTAGTTGAGTTTGTTATTATAAAAAGGGATAATGCCGATATTGGGGGGCATGGGCTGCCAAAATTCACGGCCAATTAATGACCAAAATCAATTTATATACATTCCATGATTATCTTAGCATTTAAATGTGACTTTGAATTAGTTACAAAGTTTAATTACACTTATCATAATATACATTAAAATTTTCGGCCTATGTTATGTGTACAAACGATTTGGTATTTCGCAAAATGTCAAGTGTTGTAAAGGAATTAATTTTACTTCATGTCTTGATCATCTCTTGAAGTTTGGAATTCCTTTGGTACCTTTATAAGCTTATTTATCAAAGTTTTAAGGTCGTAAGGGTATTTTGGTCATTTCGTATTATGTTAATTTCGGGTTTTACACGTACACCGCCAGAAGATGCGGCGTAACTCCATCCTTAGATGCGGCGCATGTCCTTGCTGTCTTGGATCGTGTCTTGTGAAATCTTGATAGAGATGCGCCGTATGTAATAAGCAAGATGCGGCGTATCTGGAGCAGAATGTCTTGATCTTGTACATTTCAGTAGACTCTTATCTTCATGCTTGTTTTGCTCCATAATTAGTCCAAAATCGCCAAGTTTCACATAATACTTGTTTTTACCTGAGAATTACAAAAGTAAACATTAACGTATCAATTCTCACAGATAATATAATAAAACAAGTCAAATAAATAGGATAAATGATGGTAATAAAATGTACTTATTTGAGTTCATCAGGTTGTGAAAGACGTGTATCGCACACACCATCAGTCACCAGAGATAATAATAACAATCATATAATATAAATCAGATAATTCACTAAACAGATAACAGATAACAGAGTCAGATCTAGGATGCATCCATGCGCCCCCGGTGGCCAGAAACTCCTCAACACACCAGATAAAATAAAGTCTGGGACGGGACAGGTCATCACTCTCCTGCCCTAGAGTCATGCCATCGGTGCATCAATGACATGGACATGAAACCCTCATGCCTAGTGAGTGGCTCGGATATCAAACTGTAGGTCAGAGGTCAGAGGTCATATGTACTACCAAAATCAGAAGGTCATATCATAAGGGTACATGGAAAAAAGGTTCATGTCAAAGTCCAGAAATATCAAAGGTTCAATTCAGAGTTTAAGCAAAGGTTCAGAATAAAGAATCATATCAGAAAGTTCATGTCAAATATTTCAAAATTAAATATCATAGATTTAAAATCAATTTGGTTCATATCAGAGTTTATCAGATCAAGGTTTATAGCAAAAATCCAGTCAAGGTTCAGATCAGAAGTTCATTTCAGAAATTCCTATCAAAAGTCCATTTTAAGAAATCCTTTAATAACTGTTTTCATAAAATGACCCTTCAAAACGGTTTTTCATAAAGATAGTCTTTGAAATAGTTTTTATAAAAGCTAGTAGAATTTCATGTAAAAGCATAAACATCATTTTTAACCAATAACTCTTCTCAAAACATTTACAGGTCAAAATTTAAAAGGTTTTCACAACATAGATTCATATCAGAGGTCATAACGAGGGAAATCAATAGAAAGGTTCAAGGCAAAGAAATCATAGCATCAAATCAGAAGTTAAACAAATCAGAGTATGAAAAGGGACCATATCAGAGTTCACAGAACAGGGGATACATAGCAATGGCTTATGGAAGACCCTATGATGAATCAGAAATATAAAATGGAATGAGAAAGAGGACACCCTTACTGAAAAAGGGCAGAATATATGTACCTTATTAGCAGTGCAGAAAATAAACAAGCAAATAAATACTGAACAGATCAAGGCTTCTCCTTCTTCGCACCTAAAGGAGTAGAAGACGGAATTACTACAGATTCTAATTCAGATTATTATTATTTTGTTTACCTTTCCATTTTAAGTAACTTCCTATTTTTAGTAACTTTTCAGATTTAGTAAGTTTCCAGATTTAGCAGGTTTCCATATTTAGCAGGTTTCCAGAATTAACAAGACATTAATGTTACAGATTAGGTTAAGTCCTTATTTCAGAGTTATTATGGACCTTAAGTATATTTTATCAAGTTACAGAAGTCTAAGGTTAATTATGACAATTTCACATAGTTTAGGGTTCTAATTGTAATTTCATCAATTTCAGAGGTATAACATGAAAATACTTCAAGTTACTGATTTAATACACATTTTATTCAGAATGACATCATACTCCCTTTAGTTTCATAATTTTACAGTTTATACCCCTCTAGTTACAATATTTACAAAACAAACCTTATAATTACATAATTTAGGCTTTAGTCCCTCTAATACCCATATTTATCAAACAAGCATATTATTTTACCAAATTTCAGAAAGTCACATCAGAATATTCATATAGTACTATTCAGCCCCTCATATTTCAGAATTTACACAATTAGTCCCTTAAGTTTACAAAACTTATAAATTAAATCATAATTCCATAATAATTACACATTAGCCCCATAAATACTCAAAATTACCCAAAACACTCTTAATATTATTATTTACTCAAAATAACTTCAAGTTTCCAAAATTTACACTTTTAGTCCCTCAACTTAAATTAATTACAATTCGGATTAATAATTATATATAATTACCTTTTAAACCTTTTAAATACAAAATTTACATATGAGGCCCTCATTTAATATTTTATAAGAATTATACATGGTCCAAAATAACTTACAAAAATATCCCTTGAGTTTTAAAATTATAAAACACCCCCTTTACTTTTATTTTTCAATTCGTTAATATATAAAATACCACAAAAACATTACAAGCCCTAATATCAATTGCCAATCATTACACCATGATTACTAACAACCTTAAACCATCATAAATGACCAGATTCTTTCACCAAACCCTAACCCTAGGTCGAATCATTTAGGGTTCCTACTTATTTTATTTCTTTTCTTTATTTTTCATAAATCCGGTTTTACAATAAATCCACCACGACTTTTATAGGCCATGTAAAATCGAATGGACATTTTTACCAAGTTATATGGATCATATAGAGCTCAGAAAAATTAAGTCTCACACCCAGAAAATTCGTACTTAATTATTTAGAGTTTTATAGCATTTTTAAGGTTTAATTCACAAATAATTCATAGAGCATGCATGGTTCGACTTTAGCATTTTATTTAGACCTTATATGATGTAAGAGACTTGAGAAAAATACCAGACCAGAATTTGAACGACTAGAATGGGCTGAACGAATTTACACCTCTCGAATGAATAACAAGAACCAATAATTCCCCACAAGCACAAATGCGACCAACAAACCTTGTAATCATTTTTCGCAGATCATATATGATGTAAGGAACTCAGGAAAAATAGAAAACGAATTTATGAAAGTTCGTATGAATCAGAATGAATTTTTACCTCACTTTTGAACAAAATTCGACAACAAAAGATCCAGGCCTCTATAAATCGAAGCACTATTTTTCTTGGCTTCCTAGCAATAGGTTGAACTCAGAAAAATTTCTCTTGGACCTCCAGAATTTCGTAGGAATGAAAATCGAATTATTTGGTGTTTTGGGGTTACACGGTTTTGTGAAAAAAGAAGAATTAGGTGTTATAAATTATATGAGGTATGAATACCGGTTCTAATGGAAGTATAAGCTCAAAAATAGGCCCAATTTTGTTAAGAAAATCAGATTTGATTTTATCTTGATCTTCTCTTAATTATTTGTAATTATCTAATCTTTTAAATCAAATAATATATACCGAAATTAAATTAGATATACAAATATTCGGTTTTTAAAAAATATTGTATGGTAACATGTAATTATTTTGGACATGTACAAAATATAAAAAGTCTTGTCTTAATTTTATTTTAATTTATTTGTAATTTATTTAATATAATTCGGATTTATTTAGCTTAACATAGCCTTTAATTAAATTTTAGAAGTCGTGAGGGCATTTTGGTCATTTGACCCGTTATCTGAATTTCAGGTATTACACTGCCCTTTTTCAGTAAAGGTGTCTTATTCCCTTGACATGATTCTGATTTCTGATTCGTTTAAGATTCCCAAAGCCATTGCTATGTTCCCTTTGTTGTGAACCCTTGATATGATCCTTTGCTTTGTAAACTTTGATCTGATAAACTCTGATTTGGACCTTTGGCATTACATCTGATATATCTGTTATGAACCATCTGTTATGGACCATCTGTTATGAACCTTTGATTATGACACTTTGATTTGATATGATATCTGACTCTTAGTTTGATACCCGAGCCAAAATTTGTGACCCTAGCCATGAAGGTAACATGGCCATGTCATTGATGCACCGATGGCATGACTCTAGTGTGGTTGAGTGATGTTCCACACCGTCCTCATTTGCTACTACATGCGCGCTTTATTATTGATTATGGCCTATATTATTGTTCGGGGGGCGTATGGATGCATCCTAGATCTGTTTTGTTTAGTGGATTATCTATATATGATTTGTTATTGTCTGGTGATTGGTACTGTGTGCGATACATGCCCTTCACATATATCTGGGAGCTGATCACTCCAAATTTGAAGAATGAGGACACCCCTCATATTATCTGATTATCTGAGAGGTCTCCCCTCTATATGATTATGAAGATATGGTTACTATATTTGATTTGTCTGGGCTCGTGGTGGATTACTATCCTATTCTGTTCATTATACTTTCACATCATTTATACCTTATGATATTTCCCCATTGCACCATATCTTATTTCTGTTTCGTTATCATTGCTTTGTTTATGTATCTGTTCACTGAGCTCTCGTAGCTCAGCCGCATTTTCTTTTCCTGCGGCAGGTTTTAGTAGGAAGCTGGGCATGAGTGGAGAGTACCTTGGACTTAGAAGACCTTGATAGCCATCTGGATTAGAGTTGATTAGAAGTTATTATGTTTTAGAATTAGTAATCATCGGAAGTTTCATTTGTAACCTTGTAATTTCAGTATTTCATTTGTAACCTTGAAAAATTCTTGTATTACTATAGATGTATGCTTTGTTTTGATCTGATATGAAACCATTATCGTGACATCTTTACCCTTGTCGGGTTGGGGTGTTACAGATAGTACCAAAGGCACACTTGCAATGAAAAGAAGGCTTGCTTGTACGATGCAAACACCAACAAACTGAAATTACAGAATATGGTAAATAAAAGCTTTACCTAAAACTTATTATAAGGAATGAGGTTACTTACTTTTAACACAAAAAGGTACCTAATCACTATTCCTCTGAAATTAACTCCCTCCATTGTTTTCCTAGCTTACCTGCAACCTACCACAGGTCAACTTCAATACCCATTTCAATTCAACGCAAGTCTTAATAATAATAATAAAAAAAAATAAAAAAAAAATCATCAATATTCCAAATTAAAAAAATTAACTAAAAATCAACTAACCATATTCATTTTGGGAGATGGTGCATCAGTTCATATTTTTTTCTTGACAATTAGATCGACACACCTGAAAAATTTAGTGTGGTTTGTGGTTTAATGGAAGGTAAACAAATTATTAACCAACTAAATTATCAAAACCACAAATTTAAGATCAATCCCTCAAATAATAATTAATTTTACCTTAATCGAAACTGTAACACCCTAACCCGACAAGGGTAAAGATATCACAATAATGGTTTCATATCAGATCAATACAAAGCATACATCTATAGTAATACAAGAATTTCAAAGGTTACAAATGAAATACAGAAACTACAATGTTACCAATGAAAACTTCCAAAGAACACTACTTCTAAAATATGATATCTTCTAGTAAACTCTAATCCAGAATAGCTATCTAATCTTCTAAGTCCAAAGGTACCCTCTCCACTCATTCCCAGCTTCCTACTAAAACCTGCCGCAGGAAAAGAAATGCGGCTGAGCTACGAGAGTTCAGTGAACAGATATAACGATAACAAAGTGGTAATAGAGAGTAGTACAAATAATCAGAATTAAAGATCATGCAGATATAATCAGAGTGAAGGAATAAGAATAAGGAATAACTGAGAAATAAAGTTTAATGAAAAAGGAAAAGGAACAAGTAAAAGGAAATTCATAAGGTTCATAAGATAAGGAAAACAGAAATCTATCACGAGCCCAGATAACAGATAATATCATAACAGTGCAATCATATAAGCAATCTAGAGGGGATACCACTCATGTAACCAGATAATATGAGGGGTGTCCTCATGTATCAATGGAGTGATCAGCTCCCAGAAAATGTGAAAAACGTGTATCGCACACACTATCAGTCACCAGAGATATATATATAACCAGTAAATAATAACAGATAACAGAAACATATCAAATCTAGGATGCATCCATACGCCCCTGCAGACAAATCATAATCATAATGGCCATAGCAGATAACAAATAAGGGACGGAACAGGTCATCACTCTCCTGCCCTAGAGTCATGTCAAAGGTGCATCAATGACATGGACCTGAAACCCTCATGCCTAGTGATGCGTGCGATGTGTCATTGCGGTTTAGCAGTATTAATGCCTACTCAAGTTTTAAATTTATATTTAGCCGACTTATCAATAACACACACACTTAACGAGCAGTGTACCCGGTCAGTATGAATATAATGGTAAGTAGAGTGTCGATCACTAAGAGTGGAACGTATTATCTCGTTATTCTAATCAGTATTTGAATATTCTAAATTAGCTATACAACCTAATCTAACGCAAGGGGGTTCAGCCTGAGAGACTGGCACGATTTGGTTGCAATTAAATAATAAACTAAACCAATAGGCACGAATCAGCGAATAGCACACACGTACACAGATAAATACTTGAGACAATAAGAAGATCTGTCCTGATGATTAAGTAGATTGTCACTTGTTTTATTGATAGTTTTATATGAAGTGTATGTAGTTAACCCTTTTCTCGTTGGCCCTATTCTTATCGGCGAGTAAACCCTTAATGATTACTTATGTCTAAAAGTTATTCCTAAGTGATCAATTTAGTAACAACCGTGGGAGTGTCATTCTCTTCCGTAGTCAAATGCGCAGGCCACTAATAAACACAGAGGTTATCAATGCACTAATAAGTAGTAACCAAAGACATCAACATATAAACTTTAATTGATGGGAAAGCAGTTTTAAGGGAGTGCAATCTTTCCGTTGTCACATTACACAAGCCATCAATCCTGATGAATTAAAGTTTACTAACACAATAAAACAAAACTACTTAATGAATTAAACACATGCAGCACCTTCTTACAGCTCTTGTATCTTCGTTCGGGTGTGTGTTGTGCTGCCTATTCGTCTAAATTCGGCCTTAGGTTTCTCTGGTCTTCGTACTTCGTATATAATATATGCTCTGAAATTCGTCTGGTCTTGGGGTATTTATAGTTTCTGTCTGAGGGTAAGATGCGGCGCATGTAGTAAGTAGATGCGGCGCATTGACTTAACTTCGCGTGGGGTCCAAGATTAATATATTCAGGAATATTCGTACACCGCCAGAAGATGCGGCGTAACTCCATAAATAGATGTGGCGCATGTCCTCTTGTATCTTGGATCGTATCTGGTGAAATCTTGATAGTGATGCGCCGTATGTAATAAGTGAGATGCGGCGCATCTGGAGCAGATTTGCCTTGATCTTGTACATTTCAGTAGACTCTTAACTTCTTGCATGTTTTGCTCCATAATTAGTCTAAAATCGCCAAATTTCACCAAATGCTTGTTTTTACCTGAGAATTACAAAAGTAAACGATTAAGTATCAATCCTTATACATAATATAATAAAACAAGTCAAATAAATAGGATAAATGATGGTAATAAAATGTACTTATTTGAGTTCATCAAATATCCCCCCACTTGAACTTTACTTGTCCCCAAGTAAACCTTAGAATTAATCTTATGAAAATGTATCCTACAAGATATTAGGATTTATTTTTATATTTAAGCATGTATTCATTTTTGCCATAATCACACAACCAAACACTTAACGAAATAGAAGTTAAATAAAATAATTTGATAAAAGCAAATCTAATCGTTTAACTGTCCAGGCGTGACGAATATTCTATCATAAGCTTGGAAAGTATACACATCTCCCCCACTAAAGCCAAGGAATAACAAGTCTAAAGCGGTAAAAAGGGTTTTTAGGCTTAAGGGTTAATCATTCTCCTTAATCTCTATCGATCTCAAATTCCAGAAAAGGCGACAAAATCACAAATACATGATCGAATCCACGAACACGATACTTGCAATTGCTCAAATCCTTAACTCGAATAGGCTAAAGATAGGTCCAAACTTTACCAATAATATTATATCAAAAAGGGCGACAAAATCATAAATACATAGCCGAATCCACGACTACGATACTTAAGATTGCTCAAATCCCTAATCTCAATAAATCAAAGGTTTGGTTGGATAAAGAATAATACAGGGTATGGATAATATTTGGGATATAAATTGGTGTAAAATGAAAAATAAACAAAACAAATAAATTAAAATCCTAAGTGTGGTTAATCACTATCCCAACCATCCCATGAATAAGACTCATATCATAGAATAACTCACGCTTTAACACTTGAAACACACGCTTTAGGTAGACACGAATTATACTCAACAAGATCTCAATCAAAAAATAAACCTTAGTTGGCGTTCCCATAACTGCCAACTCCCATTCAATCCATAGATATAATATACAACAAATAGTTGTGATATCGACCATTTAATACAAAACTTTACATAAGTTGGTTAAAACAAACATCCAACTTTTCTTTTTTCTTTTTTTTTTCTCATTTTTTTCGATTTTTTTTTTTTTTTTTTTTTTTTTTTTTTTTTTTTTTTTTTTTTTTTAAACATATAAACAAAGATGTGTAAAATTTCACCACATCACTATAATGATAATTCTGGATAATTTTTCCATACTTTTCATAACTTCAGAAATAACGGTAATAGTGAAAGTAGTAAACACACAAAAAATAAACTCAAAGATATACAATATTTACTTTCACTCCAATTGCATTGTGCAATTTCCCGACCTAACCAAAGATAATGAATTACGCACGCGAACACAGGTAATGTAAGGAAACACACTTTGCCTAAAGCAATTAACCAACCACGGATTTTAATCTATAGGGTAGGCTAAGGTGTAAGGGTGTAACGAAACATTTTAACAAAGGTGTAAGAAACGAAAGGAATGGCTCTGAGTGTTTTTCTAGGGGTATCTTACTCTAAAAGTGAGAGTAACAAAAGGGTTTAAACGGGGGTTAACTAACCAGTGTAGTTAGCTAATAACACATAACATATAAAGGCTATTTGGGTGTAATCCTAGAAATTTACCAATTTAGACAAGTCATTCCAATTATATAAATAATACTTATTATGGTGGTCTCGAATAGTATACAAGCCAAGTTCTAAAGTTTACAAGTCACCGGCACACTCATAGATTTGTGAATTTTGAAAAATCACAATTTTTGAAAATAACGTCATGTGTGCAGCTATGCAACTTAGACTTTAAACAAAAACATGCTAAAAATTTTTAAATTTTGATATATTAAGCACATTTTAAGCATATTTTGAAAAGTTTAGGACAAGTAAGTGTTAAGTGTTCTAATTCTCCAATCCCCCCACTTAAGTTAAACAACGTCCTCGTTGTTTGTATAAAAGGTTAAAAACTGGAAAATAAAAGAATTAGAACAGAAAAACTCCCCTGAGATTTGCTCGGTATGATCCTCCATTTGTATAAGAGCAAAAATCATCTTTCTTGTGGATGAGAACGTTTAAGCTTCATAATAGATGTATCTACAGGAAATGCAGGAATCTATAATACCACCAAGACTTTAAAAAAAACACACTAAGTTAAGAAAGGTTCAAACTTGCATAATACATTAGTAGTTAGTTAAAATAAAACTTAAAAATTAAAAATGAAAATCATCAGGTCAGTCGATGCGCCGTATCTTATGGAAGAAGATACGCCGTATCGAGCCTGGAATAGATACGGATCAGAATAGAAGATGCGCCGCATCCTTAACCAGGGATGCGCCGCATTAAAATAAACTGATAAAAAGTTTTAAAGTTAAAATTTAAATTGCAGAAAAATAAAGTAAGATATGACCATTGCAGGAGATGCGTCGCATCTCAGGATTGAGATGCGCCGTATCCTCTGCGGCCTGACTGACTCGACACAAAAACAGAATAATAAAAATTTCTCTGGGTTGTCTCCCGGTCAGCACTTGTCTTTATTCCAGAGTCTTCAAGTTAGACTCACGTTCAGCTCTTTAATATCGATCATTGAAGAAGTCGGAAACATCGCGCTCCCTCATCGCCAATTCAGTAATATTGAACACTCCTTGCTCATCCTTAATTTCCACGCCGTTCTTCTTTAATATCTGTGTGAATAAAGTTCTGTCCCTTTCGGGCAGAGATGACAAAATGATAGACGAGAAATTCTTATTATCATTTAGGCATAAATAAGCAAGGTGGGGTGGTAGTTCAATAAACACATCATTATTCAAATTCGTTTCCTCAACTATTCTCCTACGTTTGTTAATTACTACGCAATCATACCACTCATCATCAGAATCATTAACAATATTGCGTCTAAGTTCGGTAGGTACATTAAGGTCAATAAATTCCTCAAAGTTCTCATGATTAGGATTAGTTGAGTTGTTTTGAATCAATGTTTCTCCCATAAGCCTAGCTTCAAGATCGAGGTCCATACGTTCTCTTAATCCTAGCACATAGACACCTCTAATTATGCCTTTAGCAGGATCTTGGCACTTATAGACTAGTTTATTATTCCCTACCCTTAATGAGATTTTTCTTTTAAACACATCAATCTTAGCATGGGCAGTAGACAAGAAAGGTCTTCCAAGGATTAAAGGAATCTTAACATCCTCGGGCATATCTATTATAACAAAGTCTACAGGGAAAATAAACTTCTCAATCTTTACTAGCACATTATTAGCAATCCCTTCAGGTCGTTTTATCGTTTTATCAGCCAATTCAATAAGTAACTTAGTTGGTGCTAATTTTCCTAGTCCTAGGGTAGTGAATGTCTTAATAGGCATAACGCTAACACTAGCTCCTAAGTCAGCTAACACATTATTGAAAGATATATCATTAATTGAACAAGGTAGAGTAAAACTTCCTGGGTCTTTTTCTTTATGAGGCAAGGCATTTAAATCGGTTGCAGACAGGGCTGGCAAATTGTGTCCGCCGAAACCTGTTAAGACACGACCTGTTAAGACACGACACGATAAGGGGCAGACACGAACACGACACGATAATTTTTCGTGTCAAATTTTCAAAACACGAACACGACCTGTTTCTTAACAGGTCGACACGAAAAACCTGTTAAGACACGAAATTTAACTAATCTATACAGCCTAAGTTATCTCACATCATCGGTCCAAGACCTAAACTTAAAACGAAATGAAAAAAACCTATGAAGATCTGTAACTCGCCATAATCCCAATTCAAATCCAACTCTATCCTAACACCTCACCTTCAATCTCATCTCCAAACAACCTCAAGACTATCAGTCAAACAAGACCCATGCATAAACTGATAAACAGATAGTCACAAAATCTCAGATTGATTCAATATTTTTTAAATATTTTAAATAGTTTTTCAATTGAATCATTATCTTCATCGATCTACTCTTTTGAAGCTTCACTTCAATAAATTTTCGAACATAAAAGAGAAGAAAGATAACACTAAAAACGAAGAAATAAGTAACAAAATAAACATATAAACAACCTGAATGAAGTAAAACCGTTGAGATATTTCGGATCGATAACAATTCAACAAAAAACTAGCAACTCGATAACATATCATAAACTGATAATTCGATAACATAAAACCTAAACTAACATCAACAATAAGCAACTGCATTCACGCCGTATATCAATAAACCGATAACTCGATAACATAACAATACAACATCACAATCAATCTATAAAGTCACTTTCTTTCTTGGTTCGTTCATGACTAAAATCAAAAAACAAATACATAAACTGATAAACAGATATGTTCTTTCTAAAGTCACTTTCTTTATAGTTATCTTTCTTGGTTCGTTCATGACTAAAATAAACACCTTTAGAAAAGATCTTGAAACTCCTTGGATTCTTCGAAGCAGGAACATACAAATAATAATAAAAAGTGATAAGGAATTGTGTATTTGTGTGGCTGGAAGTTATAAAAATAAGGTGTTATGAGATTTGGTTATTGTTGATTGAGAAGTGTTGTGTGAGATGCTGAGATTTGATGAAGATGACATGAGATTTGCGTTTGGTGAGAGACTTTAGGAGGAGGGGGGCGGATATATTACGATGAGTATGTTTTAGGGTTAGGGCAAGGGGTAGGTATATCACTATGATTGAACCGGGTTTTTAACTTTTTATGGATCAGGCTAGTTCATCATTGGGCCTTACCCAATTGCTCGCTGGACTTTAATTTTGATTTCATATAAGCGTGTCTTAAGCGTGTCTTAACAGGTTAACGGGATTAGACCTGTTAAGACACGAAACCTGTTAAGGTCTTAACAGGTCGACCTGTTAACGACACGAAACATGTTAAGCCCAAACACGAAACCTGTTAACAAGTCGTGTTTTCGTGTTCGTGTCAAAATTGCCGGCCTTAGTTGCAGAGCTCCCTTCTTTCATTATAGCCTTGATCTCTTCTTCAATCTTTGTCTTTCCTTTGAGTAGTCTCCTTAAACTAATTGAAGAATTAAAGAAAAATTCGGGTCTTGCACCATCATTACCATTCATCGATCTTCTAGGTATGTTAGGAATGACTTCTTCAGTGGTGCTTATGGCCTTGACATGATCCCTTGGGTTGGTCTCAGTTGAGCTAGGTAAACTTCCATATCCCCTTTCTTGAAGAACTTTGCTCATTTGACCAATTTGTTGTTCCAATGCTTTGATCGAAGCTCCTTGATTTCTTGTAGTAGTGTCCGTTGAAGCTCGGATTTCTTTGATCATAGGAGTATTCTCTTCATGTCTTTTAGCAGCATCGGCCATAATTTGCTTTAGAGTGTCATCTAAAGTCTGCCTCCTTTCTTGATAAGCGGGATTGAAGTTGTTCTTTTGATAGAATCCCGGGGTGGCTTCCCTAAATCTTCCTGAAGGTCGGAATGGTTGTCCAAATTGGGTGTAGTATGCTTCTTCAAACGTCTCACTTTCATTCTTATTCGGGCAATCTTTAGTGTAGTGAGGTCCTTCGCACTTTTCACATCCAACTTGGGCAGCATACACTTTTTCATCACGCTTCTTCATCTCTCTACTAATTTTATCCAATTGAGCTTGAATAGCAGCAATCCCGTCAAAATTAGTGCTGCTCTTAGATCTAGTAGAGGTCCCATCGTGCCATTTTTGAGAATGATCAGCAGCTTCTTGGATTGCTTTCCTAGCATTGGTTGCACTCATTTGAGGCACAGCTCCCTTAGCGTCCAAGATTTGTCTAGTAGGCATGTCCAATCCTTGATAAAACAATATTATCTCCTTCATAGGGGTTAGATAGTGTTGAGGACATTTTACCAGTAAATCTTTAAATCGTTCCCAAGCTTGATAAAGAGTTTCATCAGGCTCTTGCTTGAAACTGTTGATAGCCTCCATCTTTTTAGCAGTCTTAGCAGGTGGACAATATCTCTTCAGTAATTTGCTCTTCAAATCTTCCCATGTAGTGATTGAACTAGCAGGTTCATTCCTTAGCCACTTGTTAGCAGCTCCTTTTAGTGAGAGTGGAAAGATTCTTAGCATGATTTGATCGTCAGTCACTCCTTCTGAAGTAAACAAATCCGCAATCTCGAGGACCTTTTCAACATGCTCATTAGCATCCTCATGTTCAGATCCACTGAAAGCATTTTCTCTTAGCTCCTTGAGAAACTGGCCCTTCAATTCAAACTTTGACTTATCATCAAACTTTGGTCTAGCAACTCCTGATGTGTAATCAGCACGGGTTTTGTTCATGTATTCCTCTATAGTTGTGTTTTCGCCCATTGTTTCTGTTTCTTCTTCCTCTTTCTCTTCAGAAAAATAATCAAGCTCGAATGTACTTGAAGTATCAAAGCTTTTTGTGTTGAAAAGCCTTTTAAGCGAATGAAAGACTCGTTCAGGATCTTCGAAAGGTTGAATCAAGTTCTTCGTAGAACTCCTGGTCATGCACTTCCTGAAATCAACACAAAAATATCAGTAGGGTATGCTCAAGAAAGTAATATATCAGAAAATTAACAACGAAAACGGAATACGAAAAATTAAAGTTACTGATATCTGCAGACGATGCGCCGTATCCAAAAAGTTGGATACGCCGTATCTTATAATCGTTAAAATTAAATCAGACTTTATTCAGAAAATAGATACGCCGCTTAGAAACTAGAATGCGCCGTATCAATTTTAATTATCAAAAATCGATATTTATTAAAATTAAATGCGTCGTATTAACAAAAGTTAATGCGCCGTATTTTCGTTACGTTTCAAAATATAAGATTTTTGATTCAGAAGATACGCCGTATCGACAGAGATCGATGCGTCGTATCTGTTTAATAATTCGAAAACTGTTTTTAATTAAAAATAATAGATACGCCGTATCTGCTAAGGCAGATGCGTCGTATATCGTTATCGTTTAGAAAATTTTTTTTTTTATCAAAAACAGATACGCCGTATCTTGGGGAAAAGATGCGTCGTATCGAATTAATTAAACGCGTTGTATTTTATAAAAATTAAACGCAATACGCCGTATCTATGAAAATAGATGCGCCGTATCGTTTGATTAAGCTCAGTACAACGATAGCAGAACACAGAAAATACGAAAAATAAAAACAAATAAAAACACAAACGAAAATAAACACAAATAAAAGCAAACAAATAACACGCAAAAACAGAAAATATGCAAAATAATACAATGAATGCAAATTAATCTAATATACAGCACAATTAGCGGTTAGATTAAAAAAATAAAAAGAAAAACCTAATTAAAATACTAATCAAACTAACAGATAATAACAATTCACTCCCCGGCAACGGCGCCAAAAACTTGATGCGTGCGATGTGTCGTTGCGGTTTAGCAGTATTAATGCCTACTCAAGTTTTAAATTTATATTTAGCCGACTTATCAATAACACACACACTTAACGAGCAGTGTACCCGGTCAGTATGAATATAATGGTAAGTAGAGTGTCGATCACTAAGAGTGGAACGTATTATCTCGTTATTCTAATCAGTATTTTAATATTCTAAATTAGCTATACAACCTAATCTAACGCAAGGGGGTTCAGCCTGAGAGACTGGCACGATTTGGTTGCAATTAAATAATAAACTAAACCAATAGGCACGAATCAGCGAATAGCACACACGTACACAGATAAATACTTGAGACAATAAGAAGATCTGTCCTGATGATTAAGTAGATTGTCACTTGTTTTATTGATAGTTTTATATGAAGTGTATGTAGTTAACCCTTTCTCGTTGGCCCTATTCTTATCGGCGAGTAAACCCTTAATGATTACTTATGTCTAAAAGTTATTCATAAGTGATCAATTTAGTAACAACCGTGGGAGCCACATTCTCTTCCGTAGTCAAATGCGCAGGCCACTAATAAACACAGAGGTTATCAATGCACTAATAAGTAGTAACCAAAGACATCAACATATAAACTTTAATTGATGGGAAAGCAGTTTTAAGGGAGTGCAATCTTTCCGTTGTCACATTACACAAGCCATCAATCCTGATGAATTAAAGTTTACTAACACAATAAAACAAAACTACTTAATGAATTAAACACATGCAGCACCTTCTTACAGCTCTTGTATCTTCGTTCGGGTGTGTCTTGTGCTGCCTATTCGTCTGAATTCGGCCTTAGGTTTCTCTGGTCTTCGTACTTCGTATATAATATATGCTCTGAAATTCGTCTGGTATTGGGGTATTTATAGTTTCTGTCTGAGGTAAGATGCGGCGCATGTAGTAAGTAGATGCGGCGCATTGACTTAACTTCGCGTGGGGTCCAAGATTAATATATTCAGGAATATTCGTACACCGCCAGAAGATGCGGCGTAACTCCATAAATAGATACGGCGCATGTCCTCTTGTATCTTGGATCGTATCTGGTGAAATCTTGATAGTGATGCGCCGTATGTAATAAGTGAGATGCGGCGCATCTGGAGTAGATTTGCCTTGATCTTGTACATTTCAGTAGACTCTTAACTTCTTGCATGTTTTGCTCCATAATTAGTCTAAAATCGCCAAGTTTCACCAAATGCTTGTTTTTACCTGAGAATTACAAAAGTAAACGATTAAGTATCAATCCTCATACATAATATAATAAAACAAGTCAAATAAATAGGATAAATGATGGTAATAAAATGTACTTATTTGAGTTCATCACCTAGTGATTGGCTCGGATATCAGACTGTAGGTCAAAGGTCAGATGTACTATCAAAATAATCAAAATTCATATCTTTAGGGTACATGGCAAAAGGTTCATGTCAAGTAGTTTCAGAATTAAATATCAAAGGTTCAAATCAGAGTTTTATCAGATTAACTTTTATATCAAAGTTTAAGTTCAGATTAAAAGGACTATATCAAATGGTTCAGAAGAGTATATCAAAGATTCATAATTAAAAGTTCGTAGCAAAAGTTCATTTTAGAAATTCCTGTCAAAAGTTCACTTAAAGCAATCCTTTAATAATGGTTTTCAATAAAATGATCTTTCAAAATAGTTTTCATAAAATAATCTTTCAAAACGGTTTTTCATAAAAGTTAACAAATGTCATATAAAAATAGTATCATATCACCATTCATAGTCATTCTTTTAAAATAACTGATTTTTCTCAAAGCATTTTCAGGTCATAATTAAAAAGGTTTTCACATAACAGATTTTTATATCAGAGGTCATAACAAAAGGGAATCATGAAAAAGGTTCAAAGCAAAGAGGATTATAATAAGGACATCAACTCAGAAGTAAAACAGATCAGAACATGAGAGAGATCATAGAAGGCTCACAAAACAAAGAGATCACATGAAAGGTTCACAAACAGAAGGGAACATAGCAATGGTATAGGGAATCCTAATAAGGAAAATGAAAAACTGAAAGAAAAGGGAATGAAAAACCCTTACTGAAAAAGGGTAGAATATTTGTACCTTGTTAACAAAGCAGATAAACAAGAAAGCAAACAAACACTGAACAGATCAAGGCTTCTCCTTCTTTACACCTAAAGGGGTAGAAGACGGAATTATAAAATATTCTAACTCAGATTATTACTTTTAGTTCACCTTTCCATTTTAAGTAACTTTTCAGATTTAACAGATTTTCATATTTAGCAAGATATTAATATCTCAGATTAAGTTAAGTCCTTATTTCAAGATTATTATGGAATTAAGGTACATTTTATCAAGTTACAAAAGTTTAAGGGTAATCATGACAAGTATACATAGTTTAGGGTTTTAATTGTAAATTCATTAAATTCAAAGGTTTAACGTGAAAATACTTTAAGTTACTGAATTAAATACTCATATTATTCAGAATGACATTTTAATCTCTTAAGTTTCACAATTTACAGTTTATACCCCTCTAGTTATATAATTTACAAAACAAACCTTATATTTACATATTTTATAATTAAATCCCTACAATATTCGTATTTACCAAACAAGCACCTCATTTTAAAAAATTACAGAATGTAACCTCAGAATTATGTATAGTACGAAATCAGATCCCTCATAATTCAAAAATTACACATTTGGTCCCTTAACTTTACAAAACTTATAAATTAACTCATAGTTTAGTAACAATTACATATTAAGCCCATAATTACTCAAGATTACACAATACACTCTTAATATCATTATTTACACAGAATAACTTCAAGTTTCCAGAATTTACACTTTTAGTCCCTCTATTTTAATTAATTCCAATTCGAATTATACTTTTATTTAATTTACCAAATAACCTTCTAATTACCAATTTAGCACAAGATACCCCTCATAAAATATTTTATACATTTTCCCCAGATCTAGACCACCTTACAAAAATATCCCATACGTTTTAAAAATTACAAAACACACCCTTAAGTTTTAAAAACAAATCGTATAACACTTTTTAAATACAATTCCAAACCCTAATCAAATCCAATCATTGACCCATCATTATTAAAACCTTAAAACACATTAAATGACCAGATCATGTCCCAAAAACCCTAACCCTAATTATTTCGATTAGGTTTTATTTATTTCTTTATTTTTCCTAAAGTCCGGTTTGTACAAAACTTAGCCACACTTTATTTAAGCTTCCAAAATTCGAACCAATATTTTTCTCAGGTTATATGATTCATAAGGAACTCATAAAAATTATATAAAAAGCCCAGAAAAATCGTATAGCTTATTTTAGATTTTATATACGTTTTTGATACCTATAATTACCACGACATATTTAGGCCTCTATAATTCGTTCCATCATTTTTCCCAGATCATATACTTCATATGAGGTCCAAATAAAATAATCATAACACCCAGAAATTCGTATAAACACATTCAGATTTATTTCCATTTTTAGGGTTTAATGATTCGTTAATTTCCAAACGATTAGTACAGCAAGCATGGTTCGATTTTACTATTTTATATAAGTCATATATGATGTAAAAGACACTAGAAAAATACCAGATGTGGCTTTGAACGAGTGAACAAGGTGTATGAGTTTTTGATCCTCTCGGCTAGAAAATCGACACCAGAAAACTCCTACGATCGAATCAGCTGTTCCACGACCTCAAAGCTATTTTTTCCACCTTCTCTAGACTTGTTAGAACCCAGGAAAAATAAGGATTGACCTCCAGAAAAATCGTGTGATGAATGGTGAGTTTTTGTGTGTGTTTTTGGAGCGTACGAAAGGAAATAAGAGGGATAAATATGAAACGCGTTTAGGAGGGGGAAAGTAGCATGATTCTCGGCATTTAGGTGATTTGGGGATCAATTATACTGAAATATACAAGTTTCCTTAATCATTTGATGATTATCTTCTTAATATTTCATTTAAATAAATTAATCAAATAAATAAAATGTATATGTAAATATTTCGGCTCATGTAATGGTCTTTTGAAGTGTAACCATAATTTTTTGGAAGTGTAAAAATGTAAAAAGGTTGTCTCAAAATTATTTCACTTCATACGTAGCTCGTTACCAGAGGTTTGGAATTTATTTGGTGCTTCATATGTGATTTAATTTAGTTTTAAAGTGTCAGGGGTATTTTGGTCATTTACATGCTTTCTAAATTTCAGGTATTACAGAAACATCCCTTTTGATGCAACTAACTGATCTAAGGCGAACTCATGCGTGAATCTCTGTGTTTTGGTGTCTCGAATTTTGTTGGGTTGTGTCTGGAATTTTCTTGGGTTGGGATTAATATAATGAAGAAGGGTCTGGGGTCTGGAATTTTATTGGGTTGGGATTAATATAATGAAGAAGGGTCTGGGGGAACTGGGGGGTTTGTGTGTGTAGATATAAAATAATTGTGGTGGATGGCTTAATTCCTTTATTAATCCTTTGTTAATCACTGTGTTTCTGCAAATTGCCTTACTACAGTAACGCTACAGTGAAAAACAGTGCTTAACACAGTAACGCACAGTAGCAGCACAATTTTATGCCACACATTGGTGCACTAAGTACCTTGTTAATGACGTTTTTTTACTAATCGCAAACCTGGGTTTTAAATAGATTGTATAATTTGGCTTCATTCTTATGTGTTTGGTTTCTAGGAATGGGAATGAAAAACTAGGATCATTCCTAAATCCTAATATATCAGATTCCTACAAACCGAAAGAGGAGGATGTTCGTTCACGTTCTATGTTTAATATTGGAAATATGGCTCTGTATGTTTTCGAATTTGATATTTGAGATTGTACTATAACATTCCTTATATACATATAGAAGATGCTGACTATATTAAAGAGGCCAAAACAATCAAGAAAGTTTCAAAATGATCAAAATTAGTGGTTGGGTTATGGATGCGATTCACCAAGCTTTTTCTATAAAGTAATTGTCTCTATTTGAGTAAAGTTTCCAAGAATATGTTAGTGTGATTCAAAGACCTTTACACTATGTTTTATAGTTTGTTTTAGGAGTGAAAGAAAATGAAAGTGAGAGAAACTATAAAACTTTGTTGTTCTCAAGGATTTTTTTTATGATGGGGAAGTAAAGTAAATGGAAAAAAGTGCGGTGTTTGTGGACATCATCCAAAAATTTGGGTGAAAGTAGGGTTGAGCATCGCAGACCCAAAACCGACCAAGATCGAGAGGATCGACCGGACCGACTGAAAACCGACCGAAACGAAGGACCAGCGGTCCGGTCTCAGTCCGGATTTTTTTCTTATTTCGATCTCGGTCCGGTCCGATCCGGCGTACAAACCGACCATATTGCCTTCTTGGATCGGACCAGACCGGATCAACCCGGACCGGTCCGGTCCTTGGTCTAGGTTTTTAGGTTATTTCGGTCTCGGTCTTGGTCGGTCCGGTCTTAGACCGATGCTCACCCCTAGACGAAATTTAAGTAAAATAGTATTCATTTTATAAATTGACTTAATAAAAAAGTTTATCCAAATAATTGAAAGGGCATAATCATAAATTGCTATAAAACCTATGCCTGAGTCTCACGTGAAAAAACATACTTTTACTTTCATTTTCTTTCTTTCATTCAAGCTCAAGAACACAAAACTAAATACTAACTTTCTTTCATTTTCTATCTCTTTTCTTCTCCTCCTTTACTTATCATTCACTTTGTTTAAAAAAAAAACTAAAGAACACAGTGTTAGGCTCAAATTGTTTTGACTTCAAGGCCCCATTTGATTCGTTGCAATCTGACGTAATTGGATGTAATTGTAATCTGGTCGGCCTAGGGGCAAAGCCAAAAAAATTTGTCAACACGGTCGAATTGGGTACTACTAACATTTATAACACCTGGAAAGCAATATTCGGTAACTCTATACTCAATTGTCCCGACAAATTCTAAATGCTTGATATCTTATAGTCAGTTTACTACTTTCGTAAATTACCAACACCACTTGTCGCTTCTACAATCTTATATAATAGTGATAACTTTTAAGCTTCTAATGCTATTTATGCAGGTCGTTTCGTTTATCTGGAGGCCTTGTACGATACTTAAAATTTAAGCTTTTTGAGGACAAAAGATTTTTTTGGAGAAAATGGGACCATCCCCGGAAAATATAAAAACAACACAACCACTGAGCCATTTGCAACTTATAAAATCAAATTGTTACAGGTATATTATAAAAAAATACTTTGAAAATTGTTACAGGTATTTAAAAACATCAGACAATGACGTATTGACGTATAACCGTCTAGAGCTATCATATTACGAGTAATATTGTTGGGCCGTCTTTGAAACTTTTAATCGAGAATATATAAATATATTCTATAATTTCATACGCAACTTTGGACCATTCCTAACAATATCTCTCGAACTTGGGTTAGAAAACCATTGAAGACAAAACTGAATAATTAGGACAATAGGTTAAAAATATATAAACTGGAGGGTTCAAAGTGAATATAACATAAAAAATTCATCATCTTCTCAGCCGTAGAAATCAACGTAGTTTCACCAGTCAAAGCAGCAGGTTCGTTGAATGAAATCAGCGGGTTCAGCGGTTAAATATATAAACTGAGTGGGTTCAATTGAACCCTCTGAACATGACGTATATTAACCTTTTCAACAAGTCGTGGTTGACTTATAAGAACCAGTTATTTGTATGGTCCGGTCCAAATGTCTTGTCTTGAATTCACATATGGTTAACGTCCAAACATTTTAACCTCCTGGTCTATATTTAACGTTGACCCTTCACATCTCTTGCACAAATCTTCTTTGTATGTAATTATAAATTTGACCTATGAATCAGTAACTTTGTTTTTTGAGTTTATATCATGTTAGTACAAATCTTGGGCACACCTCCAGAGCTAGGTTAGACTAGCTTTTGGCGGGTGTAGATCTTGTGCTAAGTACTTCGTGATCTGCTAAGAAAAGCAACACCGTTAGTCTTACCACGGAAGGGGGGTTCCGCGGTTGGCCTCCGGTGTGAGAGTAAGTATATTGTTTGAGATATAAGGTGTAAGTGCAGACTAGGTGAGAGTAAATGCAGTTAGTTGAGAGTAATAAATGAGATGGGGGTATTTATACTACCCATATACTTACTGTAGCTACCTCGGTACTCTGCGCATTGACTTTCGTCTTACATAGTAGGTAGATGTCAGAGTAGAACCGGTTTGCGCCATACCTAGCAGGTAGGTGTCAGATCAAGTGGGAGACACAATCCCACAAGATCTGGCTTTTGGCAGTGTGGAAGTCCGGCAGCGGCCAACGATGTGTTCCGGCCAGGCCTAGGGAGGCTGGGGTATGTTCTTGTCCTGGCTTGGCAAGACTGGAGTCCACAATGTGTATTTGTCCGTTTTGACTCTGCCGCGGTTAGTTATGAACATGTCCGGCGCGGTATGCTGGGTCCGGGGATACTATACACGATCAAGTCCCCCCAGTCTAGTATATTTGTTCATTTTGGGAACAAGTGTTCAAGACTTTTTCGAATATCCGCGACTACAAATGGCGCGTTATGATGTGTAGAGTCTTTGGACTTCCGCGGCTTATAATGCCACGTTTTGTGTGTTGCTGACTGTATATTCCACTTTTCGCGTTTTTTGGTGGTGACAGCCTGACATTGGAAGTCGCGAAACGTTTTTCACCCACTTATTTACTTACTGATGTGACGTTTCTGCGGCTGGCCGTTCATTTTCTGCGACAATCCTGACGGTTCATCTGGGTAGATCTCTAACCGTTCAATAACACTCTGTTCTCAAGAGTTTGGGAAGTAAGTAAATGGAAGTAAATGAAGGATCACAAAAAAAAAATCATGTTCTCTAGTTTTTTGAAGTAAGTAAATGGAAGTAAAAGGACATATTGCTCTTTGTTTTTTTCATGTCAAACTTTCAGCCCATAATTGGGCTGCAAGTGAAGTAAAGTGACTGGTCCCACTATCAAATAATGTTTGTGACAAAAGTGCCCCTCACCAATTTGTATTTATTATGTGTGTACAAGGGTATTATAGTAAAAATATAAAAAGTGACTAACATTTCTTTACTTTACCTTTCTTTCACTCCAAACTTAAAAACACAATTATTTTAACTACATTTACTTCCTCTCACATCATTTTCTTTACTTTCATTTCTTTACTTTACCTTTCTTTCTAAAAAAATACTTGAGAACAGAGTGTAAGTATCCAGGGACGTGGCTATGTAGTGATCGTCCGATAGACGCGATTGCACTTGTGTGTATGGCTATAAATACCAATATTTACACCACTGTTATTCTTTTTTCACATACAGTAATAATTTTTCCTTCTCCCTAGAAAAGATACATCTTCCGCCTTCATTCCTTTTGCTATCTTTATTTCTGGACTTAGATTTGTGGGAAACTAGAAGGGGGGTTGAATAGTTTACCGGTTTTAAATTCTTTTAAAAATCTTGTTTTAAAAGTTGGTTATTGGAAACTTTGATTCGAACTCTATATGTAATCAATCAACACCAATATGAACTACACACTAAACTAACAAATATAAAATAATGAAAGTAAAGAGTAGAGTTGGAAAGATCAAACCGAGACAAAGGATTTATAATGGTTCGGCTACGAAGCTCTTCTTCGCCCTACTTCACTCCCCGAGTACCACACTCGAGAGTTTTAAGCACTATGTCAACAACCTCCCTTCAGGCGGAGAAAACCGTACACGTCGCTTATCCTATTACCGACACTAAGCTAAATGTCGAGTGCTAATCTTAGCTAGCACCAATCTACCAAGGTCCACGTGACCAATCACACAAGCCCTAATGGCTACAAGAGATCACCACGATCTCAACACGATCACTAAGATCAACTCTCACTTCACTCTACTCAATCTAACTACTCTAGATCCTTTGACTACTCACACACAAGCCCAATGGCTTCAAGAGATCTTTACTATCTCTTAAGATCACAATGATCTTCACTCACACTCTCACAAAAGAATGATAATCTTGATGTATGCTAAGATACAACAAGGATGTAACAAGTGTTACAAAACCTACCCACTACAACTCTCGTCTTCGTGAAGATCTTGAGTTCTTCTCTTGCTAATGAAGAGGAATAACAACACCTTGTATCTACTTGGATACTTGTGTTCTTCTCTTGCTAGTGAAGAGGAATGAAGAGGATCACTTGAAGGATGATTGGATCACTCTTGAACAAAAGAAAAACTAACCTAAATGATCTAAGAAAGAAAGTGTGAAGAGAGTATTCAACTCAGAAAGTTTTGTGTGTGAAAGGATGCCTAAAATCTGTGAAAGGGGTTGGTATTTATAGGCAAAGAAAATCTTAACGTTACAAAAAAAATTGTACGGACGGCTCCGTTAAATACCATACGGCTCCACTAAATTTAGTGGAACTGTGGAGCCGTGGTAGACTAGGACGCTCCAAATTTTGTCTTTTCTGGTGAAAACTTATTTGGGGAAGGTTGGAGCTAATTTGGGGAGAAAAATAGCTGTTGTGATTTTCAAACTAATTTTTCCATTAAAACATTTCTTAATATTTCAAAAATAATTTGTCATGTGTATTTTTGAAAAAATGTTTTGTCCCATTTAAAATGTGAATTTTCAAAACATAAATTCAATTCTTTGATCACTAGTTCAAGTTGTAACTTTGTTCAAGAGTGATTTGCGTAGAAACGGGATCTTCCGATTAAAAACTTGTTAATGTTAATTTTAACGTAACGTGAGTTCACATTTTGTCATCCTCAAAACGTGAAGTAATCGAAAGATATAAATAACGTTTTTAGAACATTATTTGCATCAACAATCTCCCCCTTTTTGATAATGACAAAATATAAACTCATTTTAGGTTAAAATTAGTTTTAACAAGTTTTTAATGAGTTTACTCCCATTTCTCCCCCTTTTTGTCAAATCAAAAAGGTGGTTAAGGCTCCCCCTTGATGTATACTCCCCCTCATTTGGAGAATACCAAGGAATCGAGCAATGGATCGTGCTACAAAACAAAGTTAGACAACAAATATGCAATATCTATCAAGTAGCACATTTTGACGAATAACCAATCCCTTAAAAGGAAAACCTCCACATAAAAACATTCATTCATAAAACAAACAAGTGTCATAGTAATGTATGACTACATAGAAAGCACAAAGGAAGATAACAAGAAGCCTAAATTCCTAATGACTAGAGGCAAGCTTCATTTTCAAGAGGGGTCCTAAGAGTTTATTGTGGAGGACTAAACAAGCAAGTGTTTAGTTGTTTTGGTTAGGAGGTGGTGAAGATTGGGGCCCCATTTGAGGTGGTGGAGGTGTCAAGAGATGTTCTATAAAGTAGAACATGAAATGAATCTCGTCTCTTAAGAAGTAGATGAGATTACGGTTATGGAGACAACATAGGCAATTAGCATTATGTAACTCAAAGGGATGTGGTTGGTTGGGTTGTGCCATGATAGGAGATGGTGATTGTGGTAGGTTTGTTGGAGGTGAAATTGGCATGGCATTGTCCAATGGGGTGAAGGGGGATGGTGTGTACTCCATTGATGATGTAGTGTAATAGGATGATGAAGATGTTGTGTAGGTAGATGAAGTTTTAGATGGTGCATAAAGTGGTGATGGTGAGTATGGAGTGGCTTGGGAAGGTGGTGTCATAGCTTCATCATCTCTTGTGAGATCCACAAAGAGTGGTTTTGAGGGTGGTTTTACGGTTATCCTAGGTTTCTTGGAGATTTGAGAGTTTGAACCATGTGTGGAGGACATGGTGTTTGTGTGATGGGAGGTTGAAGGTGAAGTGCAAGATAAGCTTGCAAGGGTGAGGCCTTAAATAGGCAAGTTGGGTGAAATTTGAATTAAATTTGATCCTATGGTGTAGGAGGGGAATCCTAGGGTGTGTGTGAGGGTGCAAGGTTTGCAGGTTTGAGGTTAGGGTGATAGGGAAGTAGGAGCAATAGGAAAATCCGTTATACAGGGTCACGGCTCCGTTAAATACCCCACGGTACCGTTAAATTTAACGGTGCCGTCCCTATTTAGTGGTGTCGTGACACTGTTGGCACGAAAATTTCTTTGCAGGCTAGTTTTTGGGCAGCTAGGGGGAATTTTCTAGGGGAACTAATTCCTGGAAATGAGAGTGCCTCAACTCACTAGGTACTTATTTTCCTAATATATCCATACAATGCTACATCTAGCACATAAGGATGATCATGCAATGTTCTTAAATAATCATAAGCATGCAAGCATAAAAGGACAAGATAAAATATCATTCAAGTATCACATAGAACATTCATGTAAGCATGTAAGATAATTTTGAACATTAATTCCTAAAATTATCTATTAGTAATAAACCCTAGTGAGAGACATAAATCTCTTCCTAACTGCTTATGACTTGAGCATTCCCCCTTCTTGTCACACTCTCGTCTTGAGTATTTGTCTCATTCTCATGATTAGGATCATCAAAGGGTGCATAGTGGGTGGTGAATTCAGAAATGAGGATGGTTGAGACATATGACTCGGTTATGGGTTTCATGACAGGTGTGAAGAGGGAGTATTGAGGACCATGAAGGTAAGGGTGAAAGGTCATGAAGTGATGATAGAGACGGGTTAGGAACATCCCATAGGGTATCAATTTATTCTTGTTACCCTTGAGATGAACAATTCGCTTAGCGAAGAAGTAAGCAAGATTGTAAGGTTGTTGGGTTAAGAGACAGTAAATCATATGAGCACAACATGCCGGGGGTTGCTCACGATTTCCTGTGAGACTTAGAACATTTTCTCGCAGGATGACTGCCCAAGAAAGTAGTTCATGACGCACTTCTTCCAAACGAATTTTCGTTGGATGAGGGTGAGGGTGAGTACGGATGATTTTGGTTAGTTCGGTTGGAGAGGGTATGTACGAACAGTATGGACTATTCTCCTCACGATAGTGAAAGAGAGACTCAAGACACTGTAACACCCCCAAAAATGTGGCATTGCGGAAGCATTCGGGTCCTGGGGTGCTACGAAATCAATATACAGCGTAGAGTGATATAGCACAATACCATAATTTAACTTTAAAGAAACAGTACATCAATACAACATTGTTTTAGCCAACAACGGCATTTGAAACATAAAGGTTTGTTTCCAAAAGATAACATTTTATTTCATCTAACTAGACATGATAGATGAAGACTCCTTAGTGCTAATGTCTTCATAAAATACACTTACTGACGATCACCTAAAATGCATGAGAAAACGGGTCAACTATGAAAATAGTTGGTGAGTATACAGGTTTTATTCAAAAGTAGTCCAAGGTTTTTGAGAAAAAGTCCACTTGGTAGAGGCAGTGTCAAACCATTCAGTTACAAGTCTTGCCCATACAGGACTTGTAACCTATGGTTTCACAACAATTATAGTCAAACACACATGTTCTTTTAGTTCACATTAAACGACTAAGTATATAATATTGTATGCGGCAAAGCCCCTAAAAATAAATAATATGCATTCCGTAGACAGGGGAATGAGAGGTTGGCCGACCTCTAATAGCGCTATCCATACTACCTACTGCTCCGCACAAGGGAGCCGTACGAACGGTACGTCAAAATTGGAGTGCGAACGGCAAACCAATCGGGGAATAACAATGCGAATGTACGAACGGTACATCATACCAACTATTATATACTAATTAAGTCAAGCCTGCTCCGTAGACAAGGGAGACTAAAATTTAAGTGCGTACGGCACGTCAACAGTTCAAAACAAGTCATAAGCTCAAACAATATTTTATGGTTCAAAGTCAAGTTCCAAATAGCTCAGTCAAAACATATGTCATAAGTTCAGATAAAATCTTAAGTCATGCATTCCACCCCAAACAAGTAAAGCGGTAAAAAGGGGGTCTGAATACTCACCTTGGCATATAGCAGTCAGACATAACAGTAGTTCAGATAAAGTTAAGCACCAACACGCGACCTAGATTAGCAAGGTTGTTTTAGTTCACAGGCTAAGTTTAAGACTTGAGTTCAAGGAAAGTTAAGGTTAAAATAGTAGTTAAAGTATATAAATGGTTATATATGCTTAAGTAAAAATCTTTTCAAAATTTTATAAGGCTTTAGGAGGTTTTGATCTAACCATTTCGTGTGTGATCCATTTAATTAGCCGATATAGATAATTAAGTATAATTAATATTTACACATTTAGTAGATTATATTGCCGTGAAATCAGGTTGAGCGTGAGTGAGATGAGTGAATCGGGAACTAGTCGTGAAATAGGTCGAAGAAAACAAACAATAAATTTTGACTCGTTAGAATATTACAATCCGATTTATGCTTCATTTCACTTTGTGTTACTCACTTTGTTATTGCTATTGTTATTTCCTTCTTAGTTAATATGGTAAAAAAAGAAAAAAAAGAAAATCTGTTTAAGTATTATATGAATTCCAACGCCTCTATAGATACTAAGTGGGCTTCGGCCCTGAAATGACCAGGCCCACTCTTTGACCCAACCCACCAATGAAAAAGGGCTAGCCACTGCATCCCAACTTTTTACAACACATCTCATCCATTTTCAAATTGTTTTGACACTAATGTTAATTTCATTTTCTTGGCAGTAAGTAAACGAGTTGTGCAGACAACGTGAGAGGGAAACTTGAGCACATAAACTCGACCTATCTTCGCGAACAAGACACAACCTAAGTCACTCTTATTATGAGGGTTGAGACTACGTGTTTTACTGAGCAAGAGTAACTTCACGTGGGTGTTTTTAACGACCAAAAAGTCGGACCAAGGACAAGGGGAACCATTCAACTACTCAAGTTGAACTCGAGTGTATTAAATCCATGGCTTCGCGGTTTACGGCACAACCGAGACACACTGAGACACAAGCCATTATTAGATCTTAACACAAAGTGTTATGCCTACGACTCGAAACAAAACGACACAACCCGAGCATAAACACAAACACATTACAGACACCCTTCGCTATACACTTCCAAGTGTGAGCCAATCCTAGTCTCTGTTTTAGTTCTCACAACAATTTAATTTAGACATGAACTAACTTATGCCAAAAACTTTACTCGATCAGTAGCAGCAATTAAGAAAATGAAATTTATAACAATTGTTTTATCACCACACCACAACTATAACAACACATTATTATCACATTCATAACTTACATAATGTCTAAAAAAAATATCAAATTCGTCAAGAAAACTAGTAAGATCGAGGGTTCCTTACGACGGAGAGGGTTTGTGGATAGTGGAGATCAGACGCACGAATCTCGAAGACCAATCGACCCAGTCGAAACCAAAGCAACTCAAAGCTTTAACCAACCTTAGGAAGACTTGTTATTTGGAATGAAATTAAGATGAGGACTTGTGAGGATCTCCTGGTCTTCGAGTAACAATAAAAAGAAAAGATAAGGAAAGCCTTCAGCATGCTTTTGGGGCATGGGGGAATGGGACTAGCCACTTCAAGCCAACATCACCATCATTCTTTTGTCCGTTTCGTTGACTTCTGGGAAGGTGCAGTACGAGAGTGATTTGAGATCTTGGGGTGAAGAGAAAGTATTATAGACTTTCAGCCTAGAGATGGTGATGGGAGATGGCGTAGTCTGAATTTTTGCCATAAAGGAGATGGGTTGGTTTTTGAGGTGGGAAAGGAGATGTCGACATAAGCAGGAAGATGGAAAGAAAAATAAATGGGCGGCATAGGTGTAAGTAGGGAAGGGTTTATTAATATTATTAGTATTATTAGTGTATTAACTGTACCCCGTGTCCCGTTGTGTCATAATATAAACACGACATTTGGTCTCGATAAGATGCCCGAAATATATTTTCAGTAACGCTTTTATAAATGTTAGATAAAAATAAAATCATTAACTCAGATTAATAATCATTCGTTTTAAGTTGTTAATATTGCCATGTCGGTACACGTGTGGTGTCGTTTCTCAGGAAAAATGAGATAACCTCTCATCAGTAAATGTCAGAAAATATTTAATTTGCATTATTTGTCAGAAATAAATAGATGAACAATTAAAATAATATCCTGAAAAATTGCGGGTTGTTATAGTCTACCAGCCTTAAAAGAAATCTCGTCCTCGAGATTTAGCTCATCCACTCTACTGACGTTCGTCCTTGCGGTTAGATTTGACTGTCAACTTTTCCATTCTCGAGCTTAGCCCTCAAGTGAATTTTAGTTAGTGTATTCTGTAATAACCCAAAAATTTTCGAGTTATTAACTTTCTGAAAACCCGAAGCAATTGACTATGAATTTTAATCAAGTTATTTTATTCACCTTTGCATTCGAAATATCACTATACATTTTTTTTCTTTACTGAGAAATAACTAGTGAGATTACAAAGCGAACAATGTGGCAAAACTCACGTTCCATTATCACTGGGAACCACACGCGTACCGACACCGTGATAGTATGGCATAAGTTTAATTGATCAAAACGAAGAATATACAGAACAGATCGTAAAAATAAATACGAACTCGGGAATAAAAACGAATAATTTATGACGACTCTAAAACTCTCGAGCTAGAGATATTTAAACGGAGCCAGATCCGACACCGTCTAACGAGACCCGGGCATTTAAAACATCTCTAAATAAAAAGCACTACAACATCTATATTATTTATTTTCTTCTCTTATCTTTGTCGCCACTTGTTATTGTTTTTATAAACAATTCTGCTGCTGCTCTCCTTCTTGAACCCAACAAAAACCCAAATCCAGCCATAACCATCAACACCTTTCCACCTCCACCTTCCACCCTTATCAAATTTTTGGCAACCCACCATCCTCAAAGGCACCACCCTACTCTTGCCTTGTCGCTTGTACTACTTCCATCGAGAACCCAAACCGAACCATCCCTATCAACTATAGTCAACCCACAACCCTTGTCCTCTTCTAATTCACGAGATCCCTTAAGATTTAGCACCATGTTCATAAACACTAGACACCATTTAGGAAAGATAACTTTTCCCCAAACCGAAAGCAAAATGGAGCTTAACTCCACTTTCCTCCTTAAATCCACCCATCCTGGGCACCATTCGAATCACACCAACACCATCAACACACTACAATTTGAGAGGTTCTCAAGATAAGAGTTGAGGTTGTGATTCGAATCGGGGAAAGGAAGTGGTTTTGGAGCTTTCGGATCCGGGTTTGATTTTCTTGGCCTCATTGTCAATCGGCTACATTCTTTTGTAAGGATCTTTCCATAAATCTTTAATTGTTATCACCTCGTTGTTATTGTTAAAACTATTATGTTTTAATGAAGTATAAAATTGTTAGTGAATTTGTGGATTCTTAATGGGTACTGTCGAAACAAAATTTTTATCAATATGATGTTCTTTTGATTTAGTTTGTCGAATTGATTATCCTTTCTGTCGAATCAATTGTGATGTGGGATTTATAATTTGAGTTGTTAAATTTGTTGGTGTGGATGAATTTTAATTAAAACAATGTTAAGTTTGGCTCGTTCTAATGATGTTGAGTCTCGTTGTTATTACTCTTGATTCGTACTAGCACTCGAGTTAAATTGTTGTTACGAATAGATCCGGGTCAAGTATAGGTTAGCTCAAACATGATCTTGTGATGTTGTGGTGTTTGTGGCTGTCGAATGGAAGCACCAAGATTGAGTTGTACTCAATATTGGTGGTCCTCTTCTTGATAATACTCGAATGATGATGTAGAGTCTTAAACACTATGAGAATTTGAGTCGTTCAATAAAATGTGTGGTCTTGACCCTTTTGCCTAGTGACGAGCTTGTTTCGAGTCAAAACTTTCGATGAATGGAACTCGTTGTGGTCTCGAAAAAGAAATTATGTTGGGTGCTAAGTTGTGGAAACCCACTCCTTTGGAGTGTTCACTGCTCGACAAAGAGGCCCCAAAGGGACTCCTAATGAGCAACTTAGCTACTCGGCATTTAGAGTATAGTCTCCCCTCGTAATGCCTTGTGGATCGTACCATCTTAATCCCCACTAGTCGCGTTGAATCTCGAGTCTAAACCCACTCCTAACCTGCGTTAAAATGAGGTTTAAGTCACGACTAATACACATTTTTCTTGGTGCTAATATAAGGGGTCATGAGGTAAACGAACTTGTTAGTTTTTCGGTAATAGTTTTAAGTGTGAAATACAAGGATTTTTGTTGGGCTTCCTTCTGTGCTTTGCGTCAACAGAATCTCACCCAAAGTCCCATTTAGTTTTTGTGATTTAATTGTTGAGTAAAGTTTTTGCTTTTTTTTTTATTATAAGACTTGTGAGTCCTTTTCTTTGTACACGGTTTAGCCCACAAACCAAAATTCCTATAAGGGCTGTTATGTTAAGATTAGCCCATTCGAACTGTGGGCCGCAGCCCACTTGCGACACCAAATCATATACGATACTCGTTCCATAAATATTTCGCCAAAACCATTACTCAACACACCTGTCCATATTTCCATAGAAAAATACTTTATGTGTTACTTGAACTAATAATGTAACGCGGCATATCAAAACGTGTCACTATAAATGACAACGTCATATGTTCATATATCTTAATTTGACTCGTACGTTCCATATTGAAAACATAAGTTATTTTCACAACTATAGAAATTGGGAAAAATCGTTATCTATATATATATATATATATATATATATATATATATATATATATATATATATATATGTCACAATTATAAAAATACAAACTTGTTTTCATAACAATACATATATTTAGCAAATGACATATTTTATCAACGTATTTAATAACGCAATGACTTTTCGAACTTTTTTTATAAACTTTGTTTCAATCTATTAAAAACAAGTTATTATCAAACCATAATATATTTTATCATTCCATACACTCACGAAAATACATACAAACACAATTATAACACCCTCGGTCATATCACCAAGTCGTGCCATTACTCGTCCTTTCATAATCTTTGGGCATTCTCAAGCCAAAAATCTTCGTCCTTGTAATTCGTGCGTACTCTCAATGAGCCAATGTTCTCATATAACTCGGAAAAGACTTTCGGAACTTAAATGCTGCCACACCAGTAACAATAACAAAAACGTTTTGAAAACTTTGAAACCTATTTATGTTCATCGAGTCTTAAATTAGAACTGCAAACTAAATTATGCCATACTAATCTAGGTCACGCGTTGAAGTTACTACACACCATTTGATTCCATTGCATCACAGATTTCCACTACTACCAAGGTGAGTTCATAGTCCCACATTTTACTATGTTTTCAAATCCCGTAGGGAGATACATGCTATAAATCTGAACACAAATATTTTTGTATGTTATCCTGATTGATATTGCTAAGTTAATATTGCCTAAGTTATTACATCCGCCAATTTAAAAGTCCCTTTATCATGAACCATTAATCACTTGCGAGTGAACGCGAATTTCATGAATAGATCTATTGGAAGTGACATCCCATTTGTACTAGCCGGATGGATAGCCATTGTGTTAGCCGGATTGATAGACAAATGCACTTTATTCGAATTTGAGTATGGCAAAACTCCTACACCAGGGCATTTATCACCCATATCATTGCTATGATTGGGATATTTATTATTACTACCCCTACACGTTAAGGTTTGCGTTTCATGAGGCTTAGTGCAATATTTATCTATTTGATCATTACACCACAATATCATTTATTGTTTTCACTACTATTTGACTTGTGTTCAAACTATTTCAAACTATTACAAATAAAACACTGTGAATTCACTCAACCTTTGTGTTGACATTTTAAGCATGTTTATCTCAGGTAATTAAAGAAATCTCAAGCACAGAGTTGGCACGGGCATGGAGAAAAGACCCACCTTTGTTCCAAATAACTATATCATTCTTTTCAAACTCATCATCACTTTTGTGAACTACTACCCCTTTTTAATAACAAATATGTAATTTCTGAATATATTGAGTTTTCATTGAATGATATAAAATTTCTCTTTTTATCAAAAATCTATACTCATGACTGTGATCTAGTTGGTAATACCCCGTTTAAGTCTTCCGCTGCTTCATAACGATTTTCGGGGTGTTACATATTCTAACTTAATCTCACAACTCCCTAACCGGGAACTGTCATGAGTTTTGAGTAACAACTTGATTCTACCTTGATTTTCGTAACTCATCAAACAAGAACTGTCGATAGATCAAGCTGGAATCAAGTTGTTAGAAGGGAAGATTTTAACATCTTAGTTGAAGGCCTCTTGAAGGTTTGGCTCAAGTTTGGAATCGTCTAGGCCAAATCAAATAAACGAATAGTGATAATTTAGGTTAGCAAGAAGACTAGAAGTTCAATTAGGGCTTATGACATTAGGTCTCACATAAATCAAGACTGCTCCGAACAAGGGAGACTTTACAGTGCTCCGAACAGGGGAGACTTAAAATTGGGATGTGAAAATAATTCTTGCACCAGAATGAGATAGTACTAAATAAAATGGTTGTAATTATGACAACTTTTTCCGCGCATGTCCTGCTGAGTGTGACGAAATAGGTAGTTCAGTTGTAAAAATTTAGTGACTAGATTTAAACGGAGTAAGTACTGTCCATTCTTGAGCAAAATACTTTAAAATTTTAAGTTAAGTGGTAACTTTAACTTAATCTCACAACTCATCAAACAAGAACTGTCATGAAATTAAGTTAAGAGCTGTTAAAAAAAACTTAACATTTTTGAAAAATTTTAATTAAAATTTGGGGGTTGCTCAAGACCGAACGAATTTATATTTATGGTATAAGTTAATGATAAGGTCAAAGGTATTGTCAAAGTAATTGAGTCGTTTTGAGGTAAATTAATAAAGGTGACAGGGAGGAGTTTTGTTCAAAAGATTTGATAAATAGGTTTTGAAGAAGTTTTCAAAATTTTTGGAGCGATAAAATAAATCAGTTCTGAGATATGTGGAGAATTTTTACTGAGTGAAGACGTTTAGTAGAAATCAAGTGTCTAGCGAGTAAGGAATGATTAGGTGTTTCACCTCCGATCTTCATTAAAATTTTAAAATAGTATGCAAGAGATGAAGTGTCCAAAAATTTAACTGTTTTTTTATGAAGTGGTCAATAGTCTGAAAAGAAATGTATGGTTCAGAGATATGAACGAGAAAATAATGGTACGTTAGCATTATGCTCAGAGCACAAGGATCATCACAAATGACGTCACGAACAATGCAAACCATGTTGTCGCCAAGGATGTATATCGCATCCTCTTGAATAATAGTATATAGATTCCAACGGTTGTAAGAAACGAGAAGGCGATGTTAAGTAAGTAGTTCTCAGGGGTTTAGAAGTTTCACTCCTCGGAACCTGTCGCAAGTAAGGGCCTTGATAAGTAGGTGAATATAAGGCGGTAGTCGGTGAAGGTTTGGCAGGACAATGGATTGTAACCGAATTGAGAAATGTACAAAGACGTATCGTATCAAAATAGAACAAGGCACGTCATGACAAAAGTACTTAATGTCTATCAAGCAATATAACAAAACAAGGCAAGGATGACAGGAACAAAGTGTACTCAATTCTAAAGATAGATGTCTACCTATAGTGTTTAATGCACAAGTACGGATGCAATTATGCGATGCACACACACACGACCGATGCAATTTCAGGTGATCAGACTCTTAAGACCCGACAAAAACATGATCCGAGACTCCTATTCCCATCATTGCATGATTCTTCCCGAATTAGGCATAGGTGATTAGGCTATGCATAATTGAGGAGTAATGATGCAATGCTCGGACTAGTCGACTCGTATGATGTTTGGTGTTTTAAGAAAACTTTATTCTCGTTATAGTTGCGATTTTTTATTTTTGAAAAATCGGCATTCTCTATAATAGCCTGTCTCTGATACCAATCTGTAACACCCCCAAAAATGTGGCATTGCGGAAGCATTCGGGTCCTGGGGTGCTACGAAATCAATATACAGCGCAGAGTGATATAGCACAATACCATAATTTAACTTTAAAGAAACAGTACATCAATACAACATTGTTTTAGCCAACAACGGCATTTGAAACATAAAGGTTTGTTTCCAAAAGATAACATTTTATTTCATCTAACTAGACATGATAGATGAAGACTCCTTAGTGCTAATGTCTTCATAAAATACACTTACTGACGATCACCTGAAATGCATGAGAAAACGGGTCAACTATGAAAATAGTTGGTGAGTATACAGGTTTTATTCAAAAGTAGTCCAAGGTTTTTGAGAAAAAGTCCACTTGGTAGAGGCAGTGTCAAACCATTCAGTTACAAGTCTTGCCCATACAGGACTTGTAACCTATGGTTTCACAACAATTATAGTCAAACACACATGTTCTTTTAGTTCACATTAAACGACTAAGTATATAATATTGTATGCGGCAAAGCCCCTAAAAATAAATAATATGCATTCCGTAGACAGGGGAATGAGAGGTTGGCCGACCTCTAATAGCGCTATCCATACTACCTACTGCTCCGCACAAGGGAGCCGTACGAACGGTACGTCAAAATTGGAGTGCGAACGGCAAACCAATCGGGGACTAACAATGCGAATGTACGAACGGTACATCATACCAACTATTATATACTAATTAAGTCAAGCCTGCTCCGTAGACAAGGGAGACTAAAATATAAGTGCGTACGGCACGTCAACAGTTCAAAACAAGTCATAAGCTCAAACAATATTTTATGGTTCAAAGTCAAGTTCCAAATAGCTCAGTCAAAACATATGTCATAAGTTCAGATAAAATCTTAAGTCATGCATTCCACCCCAAACAAGTAAAGCGGTAAAAAGGGGGTCTGAATACTCACCTTGGCATATAGCAGTCAGACATAACAGTAGTTCAGATAAAGTTAAGCACCAACACGCAACCTAGATTAGCAAGGTTGTTTTAGTTCACAGGCTAAGTTTAAGACTTGAGTTCAAAAGTTTTAATGTGTTTATGTTATTGTTGCTGGTGTGGCAGCATTTAAGTCTAAAATGATTTTATAAGCATTTGTAAGCATTGGCTCATGGGAAGTGCATGCGTGTATGACAACAAGAATCTCACGGACGAATAAGGCTATGATTTGACACTAATCGAAAGACGTTGAACGAAGAATGATTACGAATGACACTAGATGTTGTCGAGATACGGAAAGTTAAGGTTAAAATAGTAGTTAAATTATATAAATGGTTATATATGCTTAAGTAAAAATCTTTTCAAAATTTTATAAGGCTTTAGGAGGTTTTGATCTAACCATTTCGTGTGTGATCCATTTAATTAGCCGATATAGATAATTAAGTATAATTAATATTTACACATTTAGTAGATTATATTGCCGTGAAATCAGGTTGAGCGTGAGTGAGATGAGTGAATCGGGAACTAGTCGTGAAATAGGTCGAAGAAAACAAATAATAAATTTTGACTCGTTAGAATATTACAATCCGATTTATGCTTCATTTCACTTCGTGTTACTCACTTTGTTATTGCTATTGTTATTTCCTTCTTAGTTAATATGGTAAAAAAAGAAAAAAAAGAAAATCTGTTTAAGTATGATATGAATTCCAACGCCTCTATAGATACTAAGTGGGCTTCGGCCCTGAAATGACCAGGCCCACTCTTTGACCCAACCCACCAATGAAAAAGGGCTAGCCACTGCATCCCAACTTTTTACAACACATCTCATCCATTTTCAAATTGTTTTGACACTATTGTTAATTTCATTTTCTTGGCAGTAAGTAAACGAGTTGTGCAAACAACGTGAGAGGGAAACTTGAGCACATAAACTCGACCTATCTTCGCGAACAAGACACAACCTAAGTCACCCTTATTATCAGGGTTGAGACTATGTGTTTTACTGAGCAAGAGTAACTTCACGTGGGTGTTTTTAACGACCAAAAAGTCGGACCAAGGACAAGGGGAACCATTCAACTACTCAAGTTGAACTCGAGTGTATTAAATCCATGGCTTCGCGGTTTACGGCACAACCGAGACACACTGAGACACAAGCCATTATTAGATCTTAACACAAAGTGTTATGCCTACGACTCGAAACAAAACGACACAACCCGAGCATAAACACAAACACATTACAGACACCCTTCGCTATACACTTCCAAGTGTGAGCCAATCCTAGTCTCTATTTTAGTTCTCACAACAATTTAATTTAGACATGAACTAACTTATGCCAAAAACTTTACTCGATCAGTAGCAGCAATTAAGAAAATGAAATTTATAACAATTGTTTTATCACCACACCACAACTATAACAACACAATTATTATCACATTCATAACTTACATAATGTCTAAAAAAAAATATCAAATTCGTCAAGAAAACTAGTAAGATCGAGGGTTCCTTACGACGGAGAGGGTTTGTGGATAGTGGAGATCAGACGCACGAATCTCGAAGACCAATCGACCCAGTCGAAACCAAAGCAACTCAAAGCTTTAACCAACCTTAGGAAGACTTGTTATTTGGAATGAAATTAAGATGAGGACTTGTGAGGATCTCCTGGTCTTCGAGTAACAATAAAAAGAAAAGATAAGGAAAGCCTTCAGCATGCTTTTGGGGCATGGGGGAATGGGACTAGCCACTTCAAGCCAACATCACCATCATTCTTTTGTCCGTTTCGTTGACTTCTGGGAAGGTGCAGTACGAGAGTGATTTGAGATCTTGGGGTGAAGAGAAAGTATTATAGACTTTCAGCCTAGAGATGGTGATGGGAGATGGCGTAGTCTGAATTTTTGCCATAAAGGAGATGGGTTGGTTTTTGAGGTGGGAAAGGAGATGTCGACATAAGCAGGAAGATGGAAAGAAAAATAAATGGGCGGCATAGGTGTAAGTAGGGAAGGGTTTATTAATATTATTAGTATTATTAGTGTATTAACTGTACCCCGTGTCCCGTTGTGTCATAATATAAACACGACATTTGGTCTCGATAAGATGCCCGAAATATATTTTCAGTAACGCTTTTATAAATGTTAGATAAAAATAAAATCATTAACTCAGATTAATAATCATTCGTTTTAAGTTGTTAATATTGCCATGTCGGTACACGTGTGGTGTTGTTTCTCAGAAAAAATGAGATAACCTCTCATCAGTAAATGTCAGAAAATATTTAATTTGCATTATTTGTCAGAAATAAATAGATGAACAATTAAAATAATAGCCTGAAAAATTGCGGGTTGTTATAGACACCAATCTTCAGTATAGGCACATTGCCCATGATTGGGTATTCTAAGGATTTGAGCAAATTGCTCAAGGGTTAGAACGTATTTGAAGTTTTTGACCCAAAACCAAAGTGACAAGGATTGATCCTCGTTACGTACGAGTTCAACTTGTCGGAAGAACTCCAACACAAAGCGAGGACAAATGTACTCGTTAATGTGGAGTAGACAATCGAATCCTATAGCTCTAAAGGAAGTGTTGATGTCCCGGTGGTAAACTAGGGATGGATCAACGACACGGCCTTCATGAAACCGACGGGTTTCAAGATTGACATAGGCACAAATGTGGTTACCGGGTGTAGTGGGTTCACGTGAGATTTCGGGTGTATAGGTATCGGTTAGGAGATGATCAAAATCATATTCATGAGACATTTTTGTGTCCTATAAGAAAATTTTAAGAAAAATTTAGAACAAAAACCAGTTGCATACAACACGTGCCTAGTGTGTGCCTATATGCAGACTATGTGGAGGTGCGGTAATCTCGACTCAAAAGAAAAATAATGAGATTACCCAAACACTCCTGATTTCACTTTAGCTCAAACAAATATGTCGAAAATTACATATTGATTATGTAATTTGAATAATATTTGTGAGATCATGAATGCATGAAAAAGTGTTTTTAGTTTGCATCAACAATGCATGAAAAAGAATAATTTCATGATCCTAATCTTGTGAGATTTTAAAATTGATGGAACTGGGGTGTTTTAGTGTTGATGACTTCTAATTTTGAAACATTCCTAGAAAAAGGTGAAAATCCCCAATTCAATTTTCATCAATGAACAAACCCTAGACTCAAAGTTAGAAATAAATTGGAGTAAGATAACTTACAACTTATGTAGAAAATGGTAAAATGATTGAAGATCTTGAAATCAATGTCTTGAATATGATCTTGAAGAGGTGTAATTGAGTTTTGGGTTGTGAGGTTAGGTTATGACAGCAGTTGCTGAGATTGAGAGGGTTTGTGATGAGTAATGTGGAAAAAGGGGACTGAAATCCTGAATGTTCCAGATGCACGGTTCCACGGTACCGTTAAATTTAACGGTTCCGTGCCACATTTAGTGGAGCCGTGATCTGCTGGGACTGTTTTCTGTCCCATTTTGATTTTTGACGAATAAGTCTCGCTGTTTTAGTGAGATCTTATGAAACGAGGAAAGAATTTGTACCTAACGAATTCTTATGACTAGGGGTTCCTAAGCTTGACTAGACGAGACACACGGGATGACTTCAAGAGTCATGAGATTTATGGAATATGTTCCATCATTCCTAGACCTAGACGGAGGTAGTTAAAGGATTCTCGTTTGAGAGGTTTGGTTAGTATGTCAGCGATGTTGTCCTGAGAAGGAACTTTCTCAATGGAAATATTTCCTTTCTGAACATTATCGCGAAGGAAGTGGTGGCGAATTTCAATGTGTTTAGTACGGGAGTGTTGGACAGGGTTTTTGCTCAAGTCAATAGCACCTTTATTGTCACACATAATAGGAACATCATCTAAGTGTATGCTATAGTCGTTAAGGGCTTGTTTCATCCATAGTGCTTGCTGACATGCCTTTCCGGCGCTTACGTACTCGGCTTCGGTAGTGGAGATGGCAAGAGCCGTTTGTTTCTTGGAGAACCAAGAAGTTAGACAACAACCCATGAAGGTACAAACGTCACTTGTGCTTTTTCGATCCACGTAATCTCCCGCATGATCAGAGTCGGCATAGAAAACAATTTCTATACCGGTCCCCTTGGGATAAAATAATCCCAAGTGTATAGTGCCTTTAATGTATCGGAAGATACGCTTAACCGCTTCCAGGTGAGAGGTTTTGGGATCCTCTTGGAAGCGAGCACAAACGCAAACACTAAACATGATGTCGGGCCTACTTGCCGTGAGGTATAGTAAACTACCTATCATACCTCTATACTTAGTGCTATCCACGGACTCACCTTCTTCATCTCTCGTGAGTTTTATTTCCGTGGACATGGGAGTTTTCATGGGCTTAGACTCTTCTAAACTAAACTTCTTAAGCATTTCCTTACTATACTTAGATTGATTAAAGAAAATACCATCTTCCATTTTGTAACACCCCGACCCGACAAGGGTAGAGATGTCACAATAATGGTGACATACCAGAAACATACACAAGCATACATCTTCAATACTACAAAGGAATACGAAGGTTACAAGAAATTACAAGGAAATACAAAATTTACAAAGGAATAAATACTAAGTTCAAAAATCTAAATTCTTCTAATCATCTCTATCACAGTGTAGTCTTCTAAGTCCAATGGTCCCTTCACTCATACCCAAACCTGTCGTCCTGCTTATAACCTGCCGCACACGAAAAGAAAACGTGCGGCTGAGCTTATAAAGCCCAGTGAACAGATATAACGGAAACAAAGCAGTAGTAGAGAATAGTGAACAGTAAATGAAATACGAATCAATCCGAATTATGGCATAAGAAAAGGTAACAGTAATGAGAAGTACAAGGGTATAAAGTGTGGGAAACAGTAATCCTCTACGAGCCCAGTAACAGTAACAGTAACAGTAACAGTATCATCATGTAGCCGTATAGAGGGGAGACCTCTCAGTAATCAGTAAATATGAGGGGAGTCCTCAAACAGTAAATTGGAGTAGCTAGCTCCCAGTAGTGTGAAAGACGTGTATCGCACACACCATCAGTCACCAGTAATAACAGTAATCAGTAATCAGTAATCAGTACAGTTCTAGGATGCATCCATACGCCCCTGGTGGCCATAAACCTCCCAACACGCCAAATAAAATACAGTAAAGGGACGGAACAGGTCATCACTCTCCTGCCCTAGAGTCATGCCATCGGTGCATCAATGACATGGTCATGAAACCCTCATGACTAGTTATGGCTCGTAGTATCAAACTGTGGGTCAGTGGTCAAGTATCAGTATTCAGTATTCAGCTTAGTTTCATAGGTCAATATCCATTTCAGTATATCAGAAAGTTCATATCAGATGGTTCAGTAACAGAAAGGGGCAATATCAGTAGGTTCAATATAAGAAAGGTTCAGTATCAGTAGGTTCAGTAACAGTAGGTTCAGTATCAGTGGATTCAGCAGCAGTAGGTTCAGTAACAGTAGGTTTAGTACCAGAAGATTCAATATTAGAAAGGTCAATATCAGAAAGTTTAGATTCATAGAAAAGATCTTAATTCAAAGGTTTCATATTAAGCTTATATTTAAAATAATCTTTCAGTGACTTTCATAAATGATGTTTAGCAAAACCCTTTTTATAAAGATAGTCCTTAAAAGATATTTTCATAAAATCTTTAGTGCAGTTTCAATTTAAAATTGGTATGACATTGTATTCAAAAGCTTTTCTCAAAAACATTTTCATATCATCTAGGAAAGTTCCAATTCCAGTTTTAATGTCAAAATGAATCTTCAGGGTATTCAGGGGTTTGCATGATTCAGGTCATAAGAAGAAGATCGGATCATGTCAGGTATCAAAGGAATTAAAATAGGGTTCAGTTTATCAAAGGAACTCAGAAATCAAGCATCATGTCAAGATGGTTCAAGTAAAGGGGATCATAGCAGTGGCATTACTACAGAGACCGACAGATCAGAAAATAAAAGAGATCATGAGAAACCTGTGAGAAGGTTCAGAATATCTGTACCTTAGGCCGCAAGTGAAAACATAACCGAAATATAAAGATCGGAAGCAAACTCCTTCTTCAGCGAATCTACACGAATTCATGGTCATCTTAGTTAATAACTTATTTTAAATCGGATTACTCATTTTAGTCGGCTTTCCATTTTTAGAATCCTCCAATTTTAGTATCTTTTCATTCTAGAAATTTTAAAGTATAGTCCATTAATTAGTCATGCTTAAATGATAACATATTAGCTTAAAGATCAATTATGACAATTGTCATAGTTTAGGGCTTAAAGTGTTAATATAGCAACATCTAAGGTCTAAAATATAATTTATCATTATTTTAGGGTTAGATGTGACAAGTTAATTCTTTGGCTTTATAATAATAATACACGGTATGCATTCTAATCTTTTGAAGTCGAAGAGTACATGCACATTTTCATTCTCATTCGATCATTAATTTCATTTAATCATTTCATGCAAGTTTACAACCTCTATATTCACATCTTCTACATATAGATCGATCAACATAGGGTGACACCGAGACTCGATATCGAACCCGAAATACACACACATATACGCATCACTTTCATAAAAAGAACCACCATGGTTGACTCATACTGCGACACACTTGGCGAGACTGAATAAACACGACTCGGAACATAGCATTTACGTATAGACGTAAACGTTTAATGTGACCAAAAGGCGAGGCACAAACCGTAACATAAACCTCGTGACACCATCTTTACTTTTGTTTAACTGCGTTTTGAAAACCGGAAAGAACAAGCATATGATACCCTTTTCAGCCCCCATAGATACAGCAAAACACATGTATTTGCACCCCTATAACGCCCTTGAAAACCACGCGACGCACACACAAAGATCCATTTACAGCCACCTTTTTAACACACTAAAATAAACACGTAACTCACACACGAACCGAACCGAAACCTACAACCCTTATCTGAATTCGAACAAGAACAGATCGAGACCCTAAAGATGAACACGAAACTAAGATTACAACATCTTATTAAATTCCATGAATCTATGTACGTATGTATATTTTTTTGTGACACAAGTTTTAGATTAACATGGCATTGTTTCATTATCTTCACAAGGTTTATATCAGATTAGAAGGCACGTATTAGAGATTATATTAGGTCGACAAAGGTTGGAAATGTGACATCAATTAGGCCACAAGACCGACATCAACAGTCCACATAAGCACGTAAGTTTTATGGTTTAAGTAACTATTTAAGGCTGACCATTAGAGCATGTTGGGTTGTGATGTGGGTCGACATGGGCTGGAAAACAAGACATCAAAAGGCTACAAAAACCGACACCCAACAGTCAACAATGACTAGACAAAACAGTCTTTATAGGAGCTATGTATTTTATTATTTCATGTAGTTATATAATGAGGCCATTTAGGCATAGAAGCATGATCCTACTAGTTTGTTAGCATAGCTTTTAGCTTTGTTTCAAAATGTATAGGTCGAGTCAAGGGAACAAAATGAGGACATCAATAACCTGATGTCGACTGAAAAAAAGAAAAAATGGATTTGATGATACCTCTGGTGTTAACGAGACAAGGAAAAGAGAGCAAAATACCACACCACGAATTTAACCACACCCGGTTTTGGAAAACTCTTAACCTCGAATGGAACACCACGGCAACGACATTCAACCTCTTCCTTGGACTCGAGAGAAAAGCAACCGGTAGCCTTGTTTTCTTTTATGTCGTGTAGATGAAAAAGAGAGAGGGAAAAGGCTGTATTATAGGGATAGGGGAGTGGGGCGTGGATTGTAAATATGGAAGGAGATCATGCAAATTAATGTTATAATATTGATTTGTGTAATAATATTAATTGATTGATATGGAGGCGTGTCTATAGGCTGAAATTTTGGGGATCAAAATCTTTTTAAATGATATTGAGGTAACTGATATATTCATGTGAATTGATTGTTTGACGTTTTTCCCAAGTAAACATGTATTACTCAATAGAAAACCTCGTACTGATAAGTCAATTTATTTGTCGGTAGTGATTGCATAATATCTCCTCTTCACTTGGGCCGAACTATGGTGTAGTGACACACAAATGAAATTCGCCTAGCATATATATATATCATGGTTCACGGAACTTGTTTTGTGATTTTTAATTTGTCGTGTATAGTTTTGTTAACTTAGGATAATTCACATATTAATTTATTTATCATATAACATAAGGTTGTAGATTCTTATGGTATTCATGATACTTCGATTATATTCGGAATGAAATGATTTAATGTCTTTTCAGAAGTTTCAAATTAGAGGGGCATTTTTGGCATTTTACATGTTCAAAATTTCTGGGTTTTACAACTCTTCCCCTCTAAAAGAAAATTTTCGTCCTCGAAAATTGAAGTCGCAAAGTTAGATGAAGCCGTAGCAAATCGCAACAGATCGTTACAAACATCCTCACGCCCGGTGAGGTTCTTCCAAAAAGGATCTTCAAACCGAACAGTTTCTCATGACTCAATTAAAACAAATTGAGTTCAGATTCTTCAAAAGGAGACACATAGGTTGATTCAGATCAAAAGCACCATACAATATGAAATGGATGATAGGTGCATCTTCTGAAATGCTCATATGGAATACAACAGAACTTTAAATCAGATTAACTGTATCATCAATAGAGAGCTCTACAAAGAGTTCAAGATTTATAATTGAGGTCAACAGAATGTAAAGCGAAAGTTCAAACTCATCCAGATACCAAATGAACGAAAACAGAGTATACGCGTAAGTAGAATGAACCTAATGTCTCACTAATCACGGATAGACCAACGGAGATCAGATTCTAAACTTCTTAGGTACTCCCCCAAGATATCCTATGGCCACAATGAGTGCACGTTATATGGTGTAAGTATTATCACGTTGATCAGGCGTCATAATACTAGCACCACATAAATATGCCTTCATGATGATCATACTTTATCTCGAGTCGTGAGTATAACAACCTATCTTAATCCACCTAGTACTTCTACAGTCTCAGAGTCAACCAGATCAAATTCATAGTCAAGAGAGAAATAAGACTATTCGCAAGAGTATCGAAATTTCCAGATTGCCTAGTAGAGTAAGGCACGCCGTCACAACCATCATCGAACATACGAAAATAAGCACGGGGCTGAAATGCTTCTAGGAACTTAAATCATTAGCGGATCTTATCATGATATAACGAAGCTTAAGGGAGTCAACGGAAATGAAAACTAATCGTCAATAACTTCGGTCTTCACAGAATCAATTCTTCCAAACATAAAAGGTCTGATTCAGAAATCCGTTCATTCAAAACATCTACTCTCTTCAAGTCCGGTTAATCTGTCTTCGTTTGTCCATTAGTCGGGAAGTGAAACCAAAATCGGAAACTTGTGTCTGGTTCGTCGAGCCTCCTGCAGTTCTTCTTGGAAAGTGATGGAGTAGTGTGAATTTCTTGCACGATCTTTAAGTTTCTTCATCATCCAATCTGCTTCCGCTCTCAATTCATCTTAGTACAACCAAGATGAATAGGGAAGTGAGACTGTACGTCTTCATCAGCTCCAGGTTCGCCGTCTTTCTTCTGCATCGCCAACACTTCTGTCTTGTAAGGAATGTCTTCACTCTTCAGGGTAGTCACCGCTGTTGTCAACTCTAGGTCAGGTAGCGAAGTAATACTTCTGATGCGTTTCTAGTTGTCTTGATGCATACGCAAAACCTTCTGAGTCTCTTTCTGAAATGTCTCAAAATTTGTTCCGTCTGAAGGTATGGAAACAAATTTCTATTTCAGCTTTCCAAAACTCCGTTCTCAATCAGACTAAGCTGTTTCTCTCTGGTCACGAAATTTATCAAGGGTAACTCAAGTTGTAAACGTCTTCGGAATTCTGATGCAAGGTTCAAAATATTTCAGTTTACCATTTTGTTATCGGTCTTGACCATTCGGTGATAGTTTCAAAATTTACGGGATTTAAGGAGATATTCTCAATCAAGAAAAAAACCGTTGTCTGAACAGGTATCAATCTCTTAGAATGTACAAGTGATCGTCAAATTTCTCACAAGGTGCAAAATGATTCTCATGTTCTTCTTCGTCTCCGAATGTACTATGAAGTCATACAATGACCATTTGCCCAAGTACTCACGAGAACACGTTCATTTATCAAATTTACAGAATAGTCAGGGCTTTAGCTAATACCATTAGCGTCACTAACCGTCAGAGCAGTCATAACAAATACGGAAAGCAATCTCATGAATATCCTCAATTCCTATTTCCATCTGAAGGAAAACTTCGCGCTTCTGACATTGAATAGATATAAAATCAATTCAGGGTGAAGAAATAAGGGTTCCAAATAGCAATACGGTTCAGCTTCCAGAAATCAATACATATCTCCTGTCATCATTCTTCTTTATTGCGAACAAAACTGAAATACGCCAAGAAAATGCTCTTAAGCAAACTTACTTCACACTCCGGTGGAAAACTTGATGGTTCAATCAGAAATCGTGTTTCAGAAAATTCAGGGTGCCAAGTATTTTCAAGATAAGGTTCATTCATTGTTGTACGAAATGGGTTCAAGGAAAAACTTCATAATCTCGAACATAACACACGAGTCTTCAGAGTAATAATGATAGTCCAGAGTTTAACAATCGGTAATTATGGTAGGGAGTTCAAAATTGTTTCAACCGCCAAAGGTGAGACATAGGAGGATAGTTGTCCTACAACCAATCCTTTATCAGAATAACAGAAAGACAGATCAACAAGGCAAATCTTATCGTCCAAAATGAGAGGGAAACATTCTTACACTCGTGGTTAAACGCCACAAGATTTGCTCATAGGGATAGAGATGGTTAAGATGAAATCAAATGGTGTAAAAAAAATTTATAGATGCTTATCAAGTGACAAGAGACAATTAACAGAAGGTATCAAATGCTTATCAAAAGCAGAAGACAAATAACAGAAGGTGTCAAGTACGTCATCTCCAGGGAGATTTTCAGAATACCCGAAGAGGCATCAAAATGATTAACAGAAGGATCAGAGGTCAGAGTCAGACTCTGCAGACAAGGATCAAATAGCGTCAGGCAATAACTATGCAGTTCTCAACGCCTTCCAGATTTATTTAGGTTCAGATTTTAGGTAGTGCAGAGCATAAGCTTTCAGTTTCTAAAAGTGATCTTAACAGACTTTAATCAAAAGCAAGGCACGAATCAGAGTGATGCGGAAGCAAATACTTAAACAAACGCCTTATAGTCTACCCATTCCTCACCGGTCAGAACTTAAGTTCCTATAGGGAAATCCTAAAGCAGATTCTTACAGGTTATCTTATGAGCGCCTACAGTGGAAACTTAGTGGTCTAACTTACACAGGTCAAGGGTAAATGTATTACGAGTCGCAGCCTGTCGCTCTGATACCATAAATTGTAACACCCCGACCCGACAAGGGTAGAGATGTCACAATAATGGTGACATACCAGAAACATACACAAGCATACATCTTCAATAATACAAAGGAATACGAAGGTTACAAGAAATTACAAGGAAATACAAAATTTACAAAGGAATAAATACTAAATTCAAAAATCTAAATTCTTCTAATCATCTCTATAACAAAATAACTATCACAGTGTAGTCTTCTAAGTCCAATGGTCTCTTCACTCATACCCAAACCCGTCGTCCTGCTTATAACCTGCCGCACACGAAAAGAAAACGTGCGGCTGAGCTTATAAAGCCCAGTGAACAGATATAACGGAAACAAAGCAGTAGTAAAGAATAGTGAACAGTAAATGAAATACGAATCAATCCGAGTTATGGCATAAGAAAAGGTAACAGTAATGAGAAGTACAAGGGTATAAAGTGTGGGAAACAGTAATCCTCTACGAGCCCAGTAACAGTAACAGTAACAGTAACAGTATCATCATGTAGCCGTATAGAGGGGAGACCTCTCAGTAATCAGTAAATATGAGGGGAGTCCTCAAACAGTAAATTGGAGTAGCTAGCTCCCAGTAGTGTGAAAGACGTGTATCGCACACACCATCAGTCACCAGTAATAACAGTAATCAGTAATCAGTAATCAGTACAGTTCTAGGATGCATCCATACGCCCCTGGTGGCCATAAACCTCCCAACACGCCAAATAAAATACAGTAAAGGGACGGAACAGGTCATCACTCTCCTGCCCTAGAGTCATGCCATCGGTGCATCAATGACATGGTCATGAAACCCTCATGACTAGTTATGGCTCGTAGTATCAAACTGTGGGTCAGTGGTCAAGTATCAGTATTCAGTATTCAGCTTAGTTTCATAGGTCAATATCCATTTCAGTATATCAGAAAGTTCATATCAGATGGTTCAGTAACAGAAAGGGGCAATATCAGTAGGTTCAATATAAGAAAGGTTCAGTATCAGTAGGTTCAGTAACAGTAGGTTCAGTATCAGTGGATTCAGCAGCAGTAGGTTCAGTAACAGTAGGTTTAGTACCAGAAGATTCAATATTAGAAAGGTCAATATCAGAAAGTTTAGATTCATAGAAAAGATCTTAATTCAAAGGTTTCATATTAAGCTTATATTTAAAATAATCTTTCAGTGACTTTCATAAATGATGTTTAGCAAAACCCTTTTTATAAAGATAGTCCTTAAAAGATATTTTCATAAAATCTTTAGTGCAGTTTCAATTTAAAATTGGTATGACATTGTATTCAAAAGCTTTTCTCAAAAACATTTTCATATCATCTAGGAAAGTTCCAATTCCAGTTTTAATGTCAAAATGAATCTTCAGGGTATTCAGGGGTTTGCATGATTCAGGTCATAAGAAGAAGATCGGATCATGTCAGGTATCAAAGGAATTAAAATAGGGTTCAGTTTATCAAAGGAACTCAGAAATCAAGCATCATGTCAAGATGGTTCAAGTAAAGGGGATCATAGCAGTGGCATTACTACAGAGACCGACAGATCAGAAAATAAAAGAGATCATGAGAAACCTGTGAGAAGGTTCAGAATATCTGTACCTTAGGCCGCAAGTGAAAACATAACCGAAATATAAAGATCGGAAGCAAACTCCTTCTTCAGCGAATCTACACGAATTCATGGTCATCTTAGTTAATAACTTATTTTAAATCGGATTACTCATTTTAGTCGGCTTTCCATTTTTAGAATCCTCCAATTTTAGTATCTTTTCATTCTAGAAATTTTAAAGTATAGTCCATTAATTAGTCATGCTTAAATGATAACATATTAGCTTAAAGATCAATTATGACAATTGTCATAGTTTAGGGCTTAAAGTGTTAATATAGCAACATCTAAGGTCTAAAATATAATTTATCATTATTTTAGGGTTAGATGTGACAAGTTAATTCTTTGGCTTTATAATAATAATACACGGTATGCATTCTAATCTTTTGAAGTCGAAGAGTACATGCACATTTTCATTCTCATTCGATCATTAATTTCATTTAATCATTTCATGCAAGTTTACAACCTCTATATTCACATCTTCTACATATAGATCGATCAACATAGGGTGACACCGAGACTCGATATCGAACCCGAAATACACACACATATACGCATCACTTTCATAAAAAGAACCACCATGGTTGACTCATACTGCGACACACTTGGCGAGACTGAATAAACACGACTCGGAACATAGCATTTACGTATAGACGTAAACGTTTAATGTGACCAAAAGGCGAGGCACAAACCTCAACATAAACCTCGTGACACCATCTTTACTTTTGTTTAACTGCGTTTTGAAAACCGGAAAGAACAAGCATATGATACCCTTTTCAGCCCCCATAGATACAGCAAAACACATGTATTTGCACCCCTATAACGCCCTTGAAAACCACGCGACGCACACACAAAGATCCATTTACAGCCACCTTTTTAACACACTAAAATAAACACGTAACTCACACACGAACCGAACCGAAACCTATGATTGCGTGGTTTTGTAACCTTACAACAGGTTTTACCTCTCGAGGGATCCCAAGAGGCTTACAACCCCACCAGGCAGTGTACCTGACCGATGTAGTATAGTGTAGTGGTAAGTACGGGGGATTGATCGTTCTCCACAGGGAATAGTGTTCGTTAGGTATGAAAGGCTACTCTAATTAGGTCTAAGGGTTGAGGAAGATTCTTTTTTATGTTTTTATAGTTTTTATGAAAGCAAGTAAAATCTCGGGTTTGAAGGAGTGGGCGGAATTAGTTGCTAGTCAACTAACCTAAAATTACTACGGATGCAAATAAAATAAAATAACAAAAATGAAAATGTGGTGAGAAACTTATGTGTAGAGAAATGTGTTTACTTAGATTTCCTTACTCCCTAACTATCTTTTACCGGTTAATTAGTGTGTATTAGTCGCGTGGATGACGGGTGTATTCCTTAATACCATTCGTGGGGTGGCGTACTTACTTCCCCAACTCTACAAGCTCCTACTTCACTCCTATGTCGAGCCGGCTAGGAAGCTCCTAACATGGGATCACTAGAATTCGCTTGTGCATTAAATACAACCATAAAAACCTTTAGTACGCATTTGGTTCATGTTTCTTAAGACGTTCAAGCAAGTTACCGAATAGGAAGTTAGCCAGTTTTCTTAAGCCTAACATAGATAAACAATCATCCAATACAACTAATAACACACTAACAACCAATAATCAATAGCTAGGTTTCATTAGATCTAAGCAAACACAAGAAAAAATTAGCCTAACATGTTAAACAAAAGACAGGAATAAGATAGAATCAAACAACACATAGACATATTGAATGATTAATTGATAACTTATCTTTCAATGAAACATGGAAGATCTCAAGGCAAAAAGCCCTGAAAAAGTAGCTAAAATCGTCTTAGGGTTTTATCCCAAAATTCCACACACTAAGCCCTTCTTAATGACAAAAAATTAGAAAACTATATATAGATTTTTGGATCTGACGGCGTCACCTTAGGGAGTGTGACGCCGTCACCTCGCCGCTTTTAGGGTTCCCGGATGACCTTCTTGACGCCGTCCCTCTTTAGCTCTTCAAAAATCCATTCTGGCTTATCAAGGCTTGACGCCGTCTAACCATGAACGTGACGCCGTCCCCTTATGATTTAAGCCGTGACGCCCTCGATCAAGTTAAAGCGTGACGCCGTCAGAATTCACATGCTATTTTCACTGGCCCGTCATGAGTAAATTTCACATCCAACTTTTCTTGCCAAGGCATGACGCCGTCCAGAGTAAAGTCTGACGCCGTCAAGAGTAACTTTTAGCCGATTTTTGAGACTTTGTCGTTTTCTTCACTTTAATGCTCCAAAAATGTCCAAAATGCCTCCTTTTCCAGATTTCTCCTCAAAAGTACCTAAAATGACAAAAGGAACGATTTAGGGCAATATTTGATCAAATAAATACGATTTAGGGCTTAAATGACCCCTTAAAAGCGGTACACTTTTCGCTTCATCAAATACCCTTACACTTGAACTTTTACATAACTTTACAAATTACTATTCTAATGACTCGAATTAAGATAATTGAAACACTTGGAGTACTTTTAAAATATTTAGCACATATGGGGGTAATAAATGATGTTCTTCCCCATTACTCCATTACACTAGTACTTTACCCATGAGTCCCAATCGTCCCAAAACAATATGTACAAGGATATGACTCGACTTAGCAACCATGTAATCAACTAGATAATTAACTTGGGTTTAAACAAATGTTGTATCAATAATGCACTAAAAATGAGTGCATACAAGGTAGGCTAAGGCGATTTGGGTGTACATTTAAGTGGGGTGTAACAAATTCTTCCTTTAAGTAAAATGCTTAAAGGTCGAAACGAAAAGATAGGCTCTGAGGGGTGTACTAGGGGTATCGTGTACTAACAATGAGTACAACGCAAAGGGTGTGGGAGAATTACTTGACCAATGTAGCCAAAATAATTATAACAAAAACACAGGTGTAAAACAATGGGTTAATCCTAATGCCTCTTATCATGTAGTAAATCTAACTACACGAATGTAGTCTCACTTGTGGCCTCGGAATGGTCCTAACGCAAGTTCTAGAATCTAAGTGCTACCGGTACACACATCATAGCATAAATGCTTTTCCTACCAATTCTAGGGGCGAACCTCACATATTTGGGGGTGGAAAATTTTTTTAGTGGTACGGTTTTTTGTGCTAGTCATATAACTCCTATCCGTGAGACGCTTATTAGAACTAAAGTTTCACTCCTAAATATTGTAAAAAATTTTAAATTTGGCACTAAAATTACCTTAACAAGTATTTCTCTCAGTTTTATTACACATCTACCATCAAACAAACAAAAATCAAGCGCAATTGTATTCTCTAAAATCGTACTTTTACCCCCCCCCCCTTACACTTAAGATGAACATTGTCCCCAATGTTCAAATAACAAGATGTAAAAGCATAAAGTAAAAGAATGAAATCAAATACTCCCCTGATTCGCTCGGTGGATAATGAAATTACACGGTTAAATCTTCCTCCAAAGTAATGTTGAAGCTCCATGACTAATGCATCGCCATAAGCTTGATTCCAAAAACATCTCCTTGTCCAAAATAACCTGTTAAACCTGAGAAAACAAACACGAAAACCTGCATAACATCGGCGGGATAAAATCTATATATAAGGATATAATGCTTGTGGAATGATAATTTTGCAGATTCCTGGAGATTATAAGTTGGAGATTTAATAAAAACTTTTTATGAAAACAAAACTTTCAAAAATTTCTGGAAATTAAATCTGACGCCGTCAGGTTATAAACCTTGACGCCGTCAGAAATGACCTGACAAAAATTTTCATTTTAAGTTTCCGGAAAATTTCTGGAAAAACCTTTACCTTACTTCCTGGAAATCCTGCAAAACATCATTATGACTCGATACAAGCATTTGACTCAAACACACACTAATATGTATGCTAATTTAATATTATTATGATTCATGTTCATTTGTGTTCTAATAAACCGATTTAGATTTCCCTTACACTTAACTTTTGCAAAATACCTTTATATGTAGTTAAGACGAAGTTAAAAACAAAATAAAGCATTTTCACAAATTAGTTTTGAACATGAATCAATAATAATAAAAATTAAACACACATACGGAAACAAATAAAAACAAACAAACAAACAAATAAACACACAAAGCAAATAAAACAAATAAAGCTTGGGTTGCCTCCCAAGAAGCGCTTTTCTTTATTAACGAGTCTTGTAGCTAGACTCAAAGTCACGTACATTACGTGACTCCATCATCGGTCACGGTTCCTAGGCCATTCTCCTTCCCGGTTTTATATTCCGGTCCTAATTTCAAACAATCCTTGTAGAAACCGAATATCCTTTCCATAACATAGTCTACTCCTTTACTTCTATCCTCATCCTTAGGTTCACTTTCTATCCTACCCTCATTCTTGTCACTTTCTTCCATGCTCCTATCGATTGGTCTCATAGTGACAACGTTGACGAAGTGGACATGTTTGGATGAAGAAGGGTCTTTGACTTGGGGTCCGCTATTTGTGTTCCTAGCGTCCTTATGCGGAGGTGATAGCACTTGGTTATTGAGGGCTTTCAACAAGTTGTCAATTTTATTGGTCATCTCAGTTTGTTGTTGATTGAATTCGGTCTCGAATCTAGCTATCCGAGCTTCTTGAGATGCCATAAATTGGGAAATCAATCCTTCAAAGTTATTGGTACTACCATCGCCGGAAGGATTGTTGTTGAAAGTACGGTTCGAGTTGGAACCGCTTGATTGGAAACGATTAGGTGGGTTGGAAGAATTGGTTTGTTGCGAGTTTTGGTTTTGTTTCCACCTAAGGTTCGGGTGATTTTTCCATGAGGGGTTGTATGTATCACCGTAATGGTTTGGCTCGGGTTTGAAAGTGTACCACTTGTCTCCCGCTCCGTCGGTACGCGAGGATGCGTAGTCCACAAAAGCTTGTTCGGGGAGTTCCATGCAATCACGAGTGTCGTGGGGACCACTACATAATTCACATGAAGAAGTGATTTTGTTCACTTGGTTTGAAAGTTTAGGAGCCTCGTAGGATTTCATGAGAAACTTGACTTGGTCTTCAAGTTCTATGATCCTACGGTCGAAAGTGCTTGAATTGTTAGAAGGCAAAGATATTGCCTTGACCGTTTTATTCAAATCACGGGGATCACTCCAACTTTCGTTGTCATAAAGAGCAAGATCCTCTAGGAGAGCCCATGATTGTTCCGCACTTAGATCACGTAGCTTGCCACCGGCCGATTGGTCAATGGTTTGCCTCGTGGAGAGATTGATATGGTCATAGAAGATTTGGACTTGGAGCCAAAGTTCTATGCCATGGTGGGGGACTTTTTGGAGTAAGTCCTTGAATCGAGTCCATGCCTCGTAGAGGGTTTCGCCTTGACGTTGTTGGAACATCAAGATATCATTCCTTAGCTTGGTAGTTCTTCCCGGTGGGAAAAACTGAGCAAGGAAACGAGTGGTGAGATCATCCCAAGAGGTAATGGATCCTGCGGGTTGACGTTCTAGCCACTGACTAGCTTGGTCCCGCAAAGAGAATTGGAAGAGACGCAATCGGGTCGTCTCTCGAGTGGCAACATCAAGGTCTATAGAATCAACGATTTTAAGAAAGTCCTTGAGATGTTGATTAGGATCTTCAGAACGAAGTCCATGGAATGCGCATCCGCTTTGCACCAACCGGATGGTGTCGGATCGCAAGGGTGTGATATTGGCTCCTTGAGTGAGCTCAATGGTGTTTCGATAGCCATGGTGGCTAGGACGGGAATACTCTCCTAAAGTACGGGCTCTAGGAGGTGGTTGTGGTTGTTGTGGTGGTGGGTTGTGGGGGTTAAGGATATTACCATCTTCCATGATGTTGGACGGTAATGGTTACGAACAAAGACACGAAGAAAATAGATAGACTAAAGAAAACCTAGAAAAATAAAATAAAAATCTCACTAGAAAGGAATCTAGTGAGTAGACCTAATAGAAATAAAAATTCAACCTAAACAATAACTATTCCCCGGCAGCGGCGCCAAAAACTTGATTGCGTGGTTTTGTAACCTTACAACAGGTTTTACCTCTCGAGGGATCCCAAGAGGCTTACAACCCCACCAGGCAGTGTACCTGACCGATGTAGTATAGTGTAGTGGTAAGTACGGGGGATTGATCGTTCTCCACAGGGAATAGTGTTCGTTAGGTATGAAAGGCTACTCTAATTAGGTCTAAGGGTTGAGGAAGATTCTTTTTTATGTTTTTATAGTTTTTATGAAAGCAAGTAAAATCTCGGGTTTGAAGGAGTGGGCGGAATTAGTTGCTAGTCAACTAACCCAAAATTACTACGGATGCAAATAAAATAAAATAACAAAAATGAAAATGTGGTGAGAAACTTATGTGTAGAGAAATGTGTTTACTTAGATTTCCTTACTCCCTAACTATCTTTTACCGGTTAATTAGTGTGTATTAGTCGCGTGGATGACGGGTGTATTCCTTAATACCATTCGTGGGGTGGCGTACTTACTTCCCCAACTCTACAAGCTCCTACTTCACTCCTATGTCGAGCCGGCTAGGAAGCTCCTAACATGGGATCACTAGAATTCGCTTGTGCATTAAATACAACCATAAAAACCTTTAGTACGCATTTGGTTCATGTTTCTTAAGACGTTCAAGCAAGTTACCGAATAGGAAGTTAGCCAGTTTTCTTAAGCCTAACATAGATAAACAATCATCCAATACAACTAATAACACACTAACAACCAATAATCAATAGCTAGGTTTCATTAGATCTAAGCAAACACAAGATAAAATTAGCCTAACATGTTAAACAAAAGACAGGAATAAGATAGAATCAAACAACACATAGACATATTGAATGATTAATTGATAACTTATCTTTCAATGAAACATGGAAGATCTCAAGGCAAAAAGCCCTGAAAAAGTAGCTAAAATCGTCTTAGGGTTTTATCCCAAAATTCCACACACTAAGCCCTTCTTAATGACAAAAAATTAGAAAACTATATATAGATTTTTGGATCTGACGGCGTCACCTTAGGGAGTGTGACGCCGTCACCTCGCCGCTTTTAGGGTTCCCGGATGACCTTCTTGACGCCGTCCCTCTTTAGCTCTTCAAAAATCCATTCTGGCTTATCAAGGCTTGACGCCGTCTAACCATGAACGTGACGCCGTCCCCTTATGATTTAAGCCGTGACGCCCTCGATCAAGTTAAAGCGTGACGCCGTCAGAATTCACATGCTATTTTCACTGGCCCGTCATGAGTAAATTTCACATCCAACTTTTCTTGCCAAGGCATGACGCCGTCCAGAGTAAAGTCTGACGCCGTCAAGAGTAACTTTTAGCCGATTTTTGAGACTTTGTCGTTTTCTTCACTTTAATGCTCCAAAAACGTCCAAAATGCCTCCTTTTCCAGATTTCTCCTCAAAAGTACCTAAAATGACAAAAGAAACGATTTAGGGCAATATTTGATCAAATAAATACGATTTAAGGCTTAAATGACCCCTTAAAAGCGGTACACTTTTCGCCTCATCAACCTACAACCCTTATCTGAATTCGAACAAGAACAGATCGAGACCCTAAAGATGTACACGAAATTAAGATTACAACATCTTATTAAATTCCATGAATCTATGTACGTATGTATATTTTTTTGTGACACAAGTTTTAGATTAACATGGCATTGTTTCATTATCTTCACAAGGTTTATATCAGATTAGAAGGCACGTATTAGAGATTATATTAGGTCGACAAAGGTTGGAAATGTGACATCAATTAGGCCACAAGACCGACATCAACAGTCCACATAAGCACGTAAGTTTTATGGTTTAAGTAACTATTTAAGGCTGACCATTAGAGCATGTTGGGTTGTGATGTGGGTCGACATGGGCTGGAAAACAAGACATCAAAAGGCTACAAAAACCGACACCCAACAGTCAACAATGACTAGACAAAACAGTCTTTATAGGAGCTATGTATTTTATGATTTCATGTAGTTATATAATGAGGCCATTTAAGCATAAAAGCATGATCCTACTAGTTTGTTAGCATAGCTTTTAGCTTTGTTTCAAAATGTATAGGTCGAGTCAAGGGAACAAAATGAGGACATCAATAACCTGATGTCGACTGAAAAAAAGAAAAAATGGATTTGATGATACCTCTGGTGTTAACGAGACAAGGAAAAGAGAGCAAAATACCACACCACGAATTTAACCACACCCGGTTTTGGAAAACTCTTAACCTCGAATGGAACACCACGGCAACGACATTCAACCTCTTCCTTGGACTCGAGAGAAAAGCAACCGGTAGCCTTGTTTTCTTTTATGTCGTGTAGATGAAAAAGAGAGAGGGAAAAGGCTGTATTATAGGGATAGGGGAGTGGGGCGTGGATTGTAAATATGGAAGGAGATCATGCAAATTAATGTATAATATTGATTTGTGTAATAATATTAATTGATTGATATGGAGGCGTGTCTATAGGCTGAAATTTTGGGGATCAAAATCTTTTTAAATGATATTGAGGTAACTGATATATTCATGTGAATTGATTGTTTGACGTTTTTCCCAAGTAAACATGTATTACTCAATAGAAAACCTCGTACTGATAAGTCAATTTATTTGTCGGTAGTGATTGCATAATATCTCCTCTTCGCTTGGGCCGAACTATGGTGTAGTGACACACAAATAAAATTCGCCTAGCATATATATATATCATGGTTCACGGAACTTGTTTTGTGATTTTTAATTTGTCGTGTATAGTTTTGTTAACTTAGGATAATTCACATATTAATTTATTTATCATATAACATAAGGTTGTAGATTCTTATGGTATTCATGATACTTCGATTATATTCGGAATGAAATGATTTAATGTCTTTTCAGAAGTTTCAAATTAGAGGGGCATTTTAGGCATTTTACATGTTCAAAATTTCTGGGTTTTACAGAAGATACCATCTTCCATTTGCTTAATTTGTAAACCAAGGAAGAAATTTAATTCGCCCATCATGCTCATCTCAAACTCGTCATGCATGATCTTAGAAAAATCATTGCACAGTTCTGGACAAGTTGAGCCAAATATGATGTCGTCGACATATATTTGAACAATGATGAGATGTGAATCTCTTTTCTTTGTGAAAAGTGTGTTATCAACAACTCTCATGGTATATTCATGTTCAATCAAGAATGCTTTCAGTCTATCATACCAAGCTTTGGTAGCTTGCTTAAGACCATAGAGTGCTTTCTTGAGTTTATAAACATGATTCGGATGTTCGAAATCAACGAATCCCGGAGGTTGTGCAACATATACCTCCTCGTTGATATAACCATTTAGGAATGCACTTTTCACGTCCATTTGGTACAATTTAAAGTCTAAGGCACACGCATAGGCAAGGAGTATTCTAATAGATTCTAATCTAGCTACGGGTGCATAGGTTTCATCATAATCTATTCCTTCTTGTTGGTTATAGCCTTGTGCTACCAACCTTGGCTTATTCCTAGTCACGATGCCATTTTCGTCGAGTTTATTCCTAAACACTCACTTAGTTCCTATGATGGTCTGATTCCTAGGAGGAGGTACCAACTCCCAAACTTGGTTTGTAGTGAATTGATTAAGTTCCTCTTGCATGGCAAGTATCCAACTTTCATCCTTAATCGCTTCACCGACATTCTTAGGTTCTACGGTTGATATAAAACAAAAGAAATTACTTTTGTTTTGGGCTTGTGACCTAAGGGTTCTTTGGTTTAGGTTTCCTATGACATTTTCAATAGGATGGTTCTTGGATTCCTTAATGTTGACAGTTTCGTCAAATTCAACTATTTCATCCTCAATGTCATCATCTAAGGTTTTCTTATCATTAACCTTAACGGCTTCTTCCTCATCTAAGTCATCATCCACCAAGGGTGATGTCTTAGTTGGTGGAGGGCTTTCATCGAATGTCACGTTGAGTGACTCTTCGACTTTCATTGTTTCCTTATTTAGGACAATGTAAGCTTTACTATTTTGGGAGTATCCTAGGAAGACACCTTCGTAAGACTTTGGGTCAAACTTGGTGAGGTATTCTTTAGTGTTTAGTATGAAGCACTTGCTTCCAAACACTTTAAAGTAATCAAGAGTAGGTTTTCTACCTTTCATGATTTCATATGGGGTTTTTCCTAAGATAGGCCTAATTAAAATCCTATTAAGTATGTAAGTTGAGGTGTCCACCGCATTACACCAAAACTTTTGCGGAATTAATTGTTCATTCAACATCGTTCTACTCATTTCTTGTAGAGTACGATTTTTCCGCTCTACTACCCCATTTGATTGTGGAGTGCGTGGAGCTGAGAAATTGTGAGTAATACCATTAGCATCACAATATACTCCAAATTGCACTTCATTATCAAATTCCCGACCATGATCCTTCCTAATGGAAACTATTGTACATCCTAGTTGATTTTGGACTTTCTTACTAAAAACCTCGAATTCCTCAAAGGCTTGAGTCTTATTCTTAAGAAATCTAGTCCAAGTGTACCTAGAGTAGTCATCAACTATTACTAAGGTGTAGTAGTTTCCTCCGTAGCTTCGTACGGCGGATGGACCGAATAAGTCCATATGAAGGAGTTCTAGGCATCTAGAGGTCGAGACTATATTCTTAGCTTTGTGACTAGAATGAGCTTGTTTTCCAACTTTACAAGCGTCACAAAAGTGTTGATCAAACTTAATCTTAGGTAGATCTCTAACTAGTTCCTTAGATGCCAATGATTGTATCAAGCGCATATTGGCATGACCTAATCTCCTATGCCATAGAGTGGAGTAATCATCTATGGTTGCTAAGCATATCCTATCCTGAGGCTTATTTCCTATTTTCATAACAAATAGGCCATTTCTCCTAACTCCTTTGCCTATGGTTTTACCATCCTTAATGATCTCACTACCCTCTTCAGAGAATATAACTCTACACTTATTATCTACCATTTGACTAATGCTAAGCAAATTAAATCCTAAGTTATCTACATGCTCAACATTTCTAATAGTGAGGGAGTTTTGAGTGATCGTACCTTTGCCAATAATGTTGCCCTTAAGTTTGCTACCGAAAGTGACATTACCTCCGGTGTATGCCTTGTATGATAAGAATAGACTTCGGTTGCCCGTCATGTGGTTAGTGCATCCACTATCCTTGACCCATTCATCAGGCTCCAAGTCGATTCCAAAGCATATCTATTGCATAAGATAAACATTCAAACGTTTGGTCCCCAATATCTCATGGGTCCAAAGTGGTTAGCATTAAACATCCCATGCATCATTCGCATGTGGTTAAGATGTTGAAATGGTGGGAAAATTTCCCATGGCAAGTAACTTTGTAGTTGACGGTCATTCCAAGTTATGGGATATTCACTTGGAAAGCTTTGTCTTCTAAAGTTACGTCTCGGTAGAGGAGTTCTTGACCGAGGTTTGGGAGTGTTTGTTTTACTAGGTGGAGGAGTCTTAGACCTAGTGTCAGATTTTACAAATCTAGGTTTGGGTTTTGACATAGGTTTGTAGAATCTTTTAACTTCCTCTATACTAGCAATAGAGACCTTTGTACCATTAACAACAATGTGAGTTGGTTTAGGACTTGATTCATTTTTGAAATTTGACTCAGTTCTGTCTCCAGTGTCGGACGGTACCACGGTTCCGTTAACTTTAATGGAGCCGTTGGTACCTTTAGTGGTGCCGTCTGGAGTTTTGACAGAGTTTGAGGTTTTAACAGATTTTGCTTGATTAGTTTTATCTGTCAAAGCATTTTCTGTTTCCTTTTCAAAACTACTAATTTTAATTGTGTTTTCCTTGAGTTTTTCATTTTCTACTTTAAGATTTATGCATGACTCACATCCTATGTCTAATTCTTTATATCTTTCAAGTCCTTTGACTTGATCCTTTAGTTCTAACATTTTCACTTCTAGTTCATGCAATTTTGATTTTAGTAATTTGTTTCTACTTAACATTTTTGAGACAATTTTGCATAGATTATTATGTTCGTCATTTAGTTTGTTATCATCTATTGACGAATTATCATCTATGAAATCAGGGTAGTCGTAACGTACCTCATTTGAAGCGTGAGCCATTAGACATGTTTCGTCCTTGGGCTTCTTTTCTTCATCATCACCGCTATCACTCCATGAGCCTCCTATGAGATGATTAGGATCTCTGCATCTAAAGCATTTCCTATCACTTGTCCCTTTCTTTTCAACATGGTTCTTTTGTGATGTCTTCTTCTCATCACGAGGTTGCCTAACGAACCTACCTCTTCTCCTAAAGAACTTTTTAAAGTCCCTAACCGCTAATGCATATTCCTCATCTTCACTATCGGAACTCGAACATTCCTCATCACTAGACTCCTTCCTGGCTTTTAATGCTAGAGATCTAACTCTCTCACTTTTGCCTTTGACAATGTCGGAGTCTTTCTTGATGATCATCTCGTGAACTTTCAAGTTTCCTATAAGTTCATCGAGTGACAATGCCGCCAAGTCCTTTGACTCTTCAATGGCGGTGACCTTTGCTCTCCATTTAGGATGTAGAGCTCTAAGAAACTTCCTAACATAGTTCTTACTAGAATAACCTTCATCAAGAGCTTTAAGACTAGTGATAATAGTATTAAATCTAGCAAAAGCATTATCTATTGACTCATCCTCCGAAATGGAGAATTGTTCATATTGTTGAACAAGAAGATCTATCTTGTTCTCTTTGACTTGGTTATTACCTTGGTGAGTGACTAACAAATTTTTCCAAATATCTTTTGCCGTATTACACATGAAAATTCTTTCAAATTCCTTTTTAGGCAAAGCATTATAAATCATCATTTTAGCCTCATTATTTTTGGCTAATTTTCTTTTTAGTTCATCACTTTGTTTATCATAAGAAACAATTTCATCCTTTTTAGTTTCCGGATTCATTTGAATAGGTTGAAAGTCACCCTCGGTAATAACATGCCAAAGATCAATGTCTTTTGATTTCACATACGTTTCGAATCTTGTTTTCCAATAAATAAAACAATCGGTTTCGAAAAGTGGTGGTCTTTGCATAGATTGCCCTTCTAGATATTTGTCGGAATCCATTGATCGATTCAAGTTTTAAAATACAATATACTTTAAAATCCTGACTGACGTGGCTCTTGATACCAATTGTGGGAAACTAGAAGGGGGGTTGAATAGTTTACCGGTTTTAAATTCTTTTAAAAATCTTGTTTTAAAAGTTGGTTATTGGAAACTTTGATTCGAACTCTATATGTAATCAATCAACACCAATATGAACTACACACTAAACTAACAAATATAAAATAATGAAAGTAAAGAGTAGAGTTGGAAAGATCAAACCGAGACAAAGGATTTATAGTGGTTCGGCTACGAAGCTCTTCTTCGCCCTACTCCACTCCCCGAGTACCACACTCGAGAGTTTCAAGCACTATGTCAACAACCTCCCTTCAGGCGGAGAAAACCGTACACGTCGCTTATCCTATTACCGACACTAAGCTAAATGTCGAGTGCTAATCTTAGCTAGCACCAATCTACCAAGGTCCACGTGACCAATCACACAAGCCCTAATGGCTACAAGAGATCACCACGATCTCAACACGATCACTAAGATCAACTCTCACTTCACTCTACTTAATCTAACTACTCTAGATCCTTTGACTACTCACACACAAGCCCAATGGCTTCAAGAGATCTTCACTATCTCTTAAGATCACAATGATCTTCACTCACACTCTCACAAAAGAAAGATAATCTTGATGTATGCTAAGATACAACAAGGATGTAACAAGTGTTACAAAACCTACCCACTACAACTCTCGTCTTCGTGAAGATCTTGAGTTCTTCTCTTGCTAATGAAGAGGAATGATAACACCTTGTATCAACTTGGATACTTGTGTTCTTCTCTTGCAAGTGAAGAGGAATGAAGAGGATCACTTGAAGGATGATTGGATCACTCTTGAACAAAAGAAAAACTAACCTAAATGATCTAAGAAAGAAAGTGTGAAGAGAGTATTCAACTCAGAAAGTTTTGTGTGTGAAAGGATGCCTAAAATCTGTGAAAGGGGTTGGTATTTATAGGCAAAGAAAATCTGAACGTTACAAAAAAAATTGTACGGACGGCTCCGTTAAATACCATACGGCTCCACTAAATTTAGTGGAACCGTGGAGCCGTGGTAGACTAGGACGCTCCAAATTTTGTCTTTTCTGGTGAAAACTTATTTGGGGAAGGTTGGAGCTGATTTGGGGGGAAAAATAGCTGTTGTGATTTTCAAACTAATTTTTCCATTAAAACATTTCTTAATATTTCAAAAATAATTTGTCATGTGTATTTTTGAAAAAATGTTTTGTCCCATTTAAAATGTGAATTTTCAAAACATAAATTCACTTCTTTGATCACTAGTTCAAGTTGTAACTTTGTTCAAGAGTGATTTGCGTAGAAACGGGATCTTCCGATTAAAAACTTGTTAATGTTAATTTTAACGTAACGTGAGTTCACATTTTGTCATCCTCAAAACGTGAAGTAATCGAAAGATATAAATAACGTTTTTAGAACATTATTTGCATCAACAAGATTTTCAGGTTAGGTCTCTTTCAAATTCGTCTTTTGATTATTTAGAATGGCTCCTGATCATATAAGTAGTGTGACTTCTAAGCTTTCTCAAGAGGATGTAGATGATTTTTGTAGGTAGTACAATATTCCGGACCACCTTTTGCCTCAAGCACCCCATACTATTAGAGATGCTCCGGAGGGGAAAATAGGAGTATATACTAGGTTTTTTGAATTAGGTAATTTTAGGATTCCCCTTTCATTGTTCTTGCTTCACGTTCTAGAGTACTTCCAAATTCATTTGTCTCAGTTGTCTGTTCTAGCGGCTTGTAGGATTAGCCATTTTGAAATCCCTTGCCGCGTCCATGGTGGTTCTCCTGTTGTGGACCTTTTTAGGAAGTTTTATTATGCCGGACTTAGTAATGGATGGATGACCTTGGAGAAGAGGAAATGTCCTAAGTCTTTAGTTGTTCCGGTCTGCTATACTGCCGTGCTTGATTCGGTTAAGAACTGGAAGAACCGCTTCTTCTTTATTAAGAAAACCATTTTTCCCCTTTCTATCCCATGGTATGAAAAGGTTTCTATAGAACGCGACCCTCCTCCGTCTGACACAGGCTTGGATCTAGAATTGTTGCTGCGACTTGATTCCAAGAGGGCCCCCTTTAAAAAGTATCCGGAGGTCTTTCTAAATGTCATAGGGTTAAGCCAAACTTGGGATGATGATAGTTGCCGCCCGACCTTTTTATGGCCGGATGATACGGGTGGGTTATTGATCTTTTTTATTGCTGCTTTCTATTTGTGTTTTTCCGCGTCTAACCTCATTCTTTTGACTTTTGCAGAAATGGATTTGGTTTCCTTTATCCAACAACCGGACGTGTTCAAGGTGACAACCGGAGAACGCACTTTGAAGGAAGGGGAGCTTACACTAAGGGCTGAGACAGCCCCGCGTGTTGTGGAGCCAACAGAAGAGTTGCTGAAGGTGGTGAACCGCACCGTTGTTGATGAGATAGAAGCGGCTAAGGCCGAGAAAAAGGCTGGGAAGAAAAGGGTGGTGATTGATGCGCCTGAGAAACCACCGAAGAAAAAGAAGAAGCTTGTTCGCAAGGGGACCGCGGCTGGGTCAGGTATGAGTTGCTTTTTTTTTTTTTTTTTTTTTTTTTTTTTACCGCGTATGTTGCTTGTACTGACATACGTTTTGTTTTCAGGTGCCGCGGAAGAGCCTCCCTTGTATGAACTTCTGGATGAGTCAGGGGATGAGCTAGAACGTTCTGGTCCTCATACGGACGAAAGCATTATAAAGAACGCTACCGTTCTCACCTCTTCTTCTGCTACCCCCACCCAAGAACGTTTCGATGGTAAAGCTTCTGAGACTTCTACTCCAGAGCATACTGAGTCCATGCATCTTGAGTATTCAGGGCCAGCTATTGAGGTGTCACATCTGGACAACGTTGAGGATGTGTCCGGACATATTGAGGCCGGGGCTGAGGGGGGTGCCCATTCTGAGGATTTTTATCAGTCTGTCTCTGTCGACACTGCTGATGCCTCATCTACTTATGTCCCCAAGTGGTTACTGATGAACTCAAATAAGTACATTTTATTACTATCATTTATCCTATTAATTTGACTTCTTTTATTATATTATGTATGAGGATTGATACTTAATCGTTTACTTTTGTAATTCTCAGGTAAAAACAAGCATTTGGTGAAACTTGGCGATTTTGGACTAATTATGGAGCAAAACATGCAAGAAGTTAAGAGTCTACTGAAATGTACAAGATCAAGACATTCTGCTCCAGATGCGCCGCATCTTGCTTATCACATACGGCGCATCACTATCAATATTTCACCAGATACGATCCAAGATACAAGAGGACATGCGCCGCATCTATCTATGGAGTTACGCCGCATCTTCTGGCGATGTACGAATATTCCTGAATATTATAATCTTGGACCCCACGCGAAGTTAAGTCAATGCGCCGCATCTACTTACTAGATGCGCCGCATCTTACCCTCAGACAGAAACTATAAATACCCCAAAGACCAAACGAATTAAGAGTTCCGAGTTCCGAAGTTTAGACAGAAGACCGAAGTACAGAAACCTAGGACGAATTCAGTCGAATAGGCAGCACAAGACACACCCAAACGAAGATACAAGAGCTGTAAGAAGGTGCTGCATGTGTTTAATTCATTAAGTAGTTTTGTTTTATTGTGTTAGTAAACTTTAATTCATCAAGATTGGTGGCTTGTGTAATGTGACAACGGAAAGATTGCACTCCCTTAAAACTGCTTTCTCATTAATTAAAGTTTATATGTTGATGTCTTTGGTGACTTTTATTAGTGCATTGATAACCTCTGTGTCTAGCTGAGCGTTGATCGGGTGGCCATGCCTCTGCCCTCGCCTATTTATTAGATCGCCTATGCATTGTATCGTCTGTAGAAAAGTAGGAAGAAAGATAAATAGGATAGTCATATGTAATCATTAAGGGTTTACTCGCCGATAAGATTAGAACCAACGAGAAAGGACTTAATCTCGGTGCGTTGCATCGAACTATACACTTCATATAAAACTAGCAATAAAACAAGTGACAAACTACTTATCTATCAGGACAGCCTTCTTATTGTCTCGAGTATTTAACTATGTACGTGTGTGCTATTCGCTGATTCGTGCCTATTGGTTTAGTTTATTATTTAATTGCAACCAAATCGTGCCAGTCTCTCAGGCTGAACCCCCTTGCGTTAGAATAGGTTGTGTAGCTAACTTAATATATTAAAATACTGATTAGAATAATTAGATAATACGTTCCACTCTTAGTGATCGACACTCTACTTACCATTATATTCATACTGACCGGGTACACTGCTCGTTAAGTGTGTGTGTTATTGATAAGTCGGCTAAATATAAATTTAAAACTTGAGTAGGCATTAATACTGCTAAACCGCAACGACATACACGCGCATCAAGTTTTTGGCGCCGCTGCCGGGGAGTGAATTGTTATTATCTGTTAATTTGATTAGTATTTTAATTAGGTTTTTAATTTTTTTATCTAACCGCTAATTCTGTTGTGTATTAGATTAATTTGCATTCATTGTATTATTTTGCATATTTTCTGTTTTTGTGTGTTATTTGTTTGCTTTTATTTGTGTTTATTTTCGTGTGTTTTATTTGTTTTTATTTTTCGTATTTTCTGCATACTGCTATCGTTGTACTGAGCTAAATCGAACGATACGGCGCATCTGATCTCTCAGATACGGCGTATTGCGTTTAATTTTTATAAAATACAACGCGTTTAATTAATTCGATACGACGCATCTTTTCCCCAAGATACGGCGTATCTGTTTTTGATTAAAAAAAATTCTAAACGTTAACGCCATACGACGCATCTGCTTTAGCAGATACGGCGTATCTATTATTTTAATTAAAAACAGTTTTCGAATTATTAAACAGATACGGCGTATCGATTTTTATCGATACGGCGCATCTTCTGAATCAAAAATCTTATATTTTGAAACATAACGAAGATACGGCGCATTAACTTTTGTTAATACGACGCATTTAATTTTTAATAAATATCGATTTTTGATAATTAAAACAGATACGGCGCATTCTAATTTCTAAGCGGCGTATCTATTTTCTGAATAAAGTCTGATTTAATTTTAACGATTATAAGATACGGCGTATCCAACTTTTTGGATACGGCGCATCGTCTGCAAATATCAGTTATTTTTATTCTTATATCCGTTTCTATATTCATTAATTTCTCTTCTAGCGAACAAATCCTACTGATGATTTTACCTTTGATGACAGATTTTGCTATGGAAGACATGTCAGTTAACGGATATCTTGCTAAGGAATTCTTGCTTTCGGATTCATTCAATGTGCTCATGATCGATGCAGATTTATTCTTTTGGGAGACCCCTCTTGAAGCTGCTTTTAAGGAATTCATGCGTTTATGCAACATTGACAAAGGGGTATTCTCTTGTGATGTATTTGTGAGGTACACTGGAGATGAATTGTCGCTCTTATGGCCTATCATTGAATCCAAAGGATTGGCTTGGACTACTATCGAAGAAGATGATGGGAAATTCTATCTTGCATACATGGACTCAAGCAACAAAAGCTATGGTGGAGGCAATACCCAAATCTCTTACATGCCTTATTCCGAACAGTACTGGGGGTTAAATGAGAACTATCTGGACGATGAAAGAATTTATGCTGTGGCGGAGTTACTATTTCATGGCAGGTTGGTAAGATTGATGGACCTCTCCCTCAATGATTGGCTTGAACTTAAATATGGTAGTCCAAAATTTGCCCCTGCAAATGAAGTCAAGCGGATTATGACTTCATGGTTGACACGGAGTTTTAGGGAGCAATTTAACGAGTTCATGGAGATAAAGAGGAAAATGATTGGAAAGACTTGCTTTGACGTTAACCACGATCCTAACGATGTTGATTTTTCAGATTGGTTGGCTAGTAAGTTCAATAACCATAAGAACATGGATCGAGCTACTAAGGATGCGTTATGGGTATATTGGATGAGAGGTGAAGACGAAGAAGTAGAGAGCGACTACGGGTCGTCACTTCATGATTCAACAATCAATGAGGGCATTGAAGAATTATTCAGAATAGACATTGACGTGTTTGATTATGAGACACCCTTGTGCAAGCAATTCAAGGAATTTAACTACCTTCTTGGAGTCGACGATGATGTGCTAACTGGGGATCTACCAGGATTCAAGACTTATGATGATTTCAAAAACACCTGGTACTACGAATGGAATGACCAAATACCATGGGTTTGGGATAAACCATGGGAATTTGAGCACATTAATCACACCTGTACACCCTTCGTTTTCAAGGATGGAAGTAGTGTTTGGCCGACCTGTGATTATAAGAGTGACGGAACCTGTAATGGGGGAAGTATAATTGGGATGAAACGGGTTGGAAAAGATGTAACCTTTGAGGACTATGAGTGGTATGATAATATAGAAGACTGCCCACAAAAAACGGAGGCTTTGCAAGAAAAGGGTAGAATTGAATACTTGAAGGGACTTAAAGGGACATCAAATACTACTTTCTGGGAATGGGTGCATGAACAATTTGATGATTACATGAAGCTTAGTCGACGGCTACAATGGGAATTGGAAAGAGAATGGGAGGCAATTCAAGATGATAGCAATGAGTCATTAATTGATGAACTAGATGACTATTTGATTAAGGATCCTTATTTTAAGTTTGTTGATAAAGACGAGGAAGAGTTCACCAAAAGAAAGTGTCAACTACTTGGGATTCCTTATAATGAGCCACCCATGATTATTTCTGAAAAATTTAAAATCATCAAATATTCTTTGAGTCCAGATGAAGAATATGTTGCGGCAAAGACCAAGAGTTATACTAGACTAAGTCGCACGGAAGAAAACGTCGCAAAGCTATACGGGAACGTCTTTCGGATGAAGGAAGAAGGATGGACCGTGACAAGGACTAAATGAAGAGCTGAACGTGAGTCTAACTTGAAGACTCTGGAATAAAGACAAGTGCTTACCGGGAGACAACCCGGATTTATCTTTTAATTTTCTGTTTTTGTGTCGAGTCAGTCAGGCCGCAGAGGATACGGCGCATCTCAATCCTGTGATGCGACGCATCTCCTGCAATGGTCATATCTTTATTTTTTCTGCATTTTTTATTTTCGACTTTAAAACTTTTTATCAGTTTATTTTAATGCGGCGCATCCCTGGTTAAGGATGCGGCGCATCTTCTATTCTGATCCGTATTTATTCCAGGCTCGATACGGCGTATCTTCTTCCATAAGATACGGCGCATCGACTGACCTGATGATTTTCATTTTTTATTTTTATGTTTTATTTTTATCTAACTACTAATGTATTATGCAAGTTTGAACCTTTCTTACCTTAGGTGTGTTTTAAAACCTTGGTGGTATTATAGATTCCTGCATTTTCTGTGGATACATCTATTATGAAGCTTAAACGTTCTAATCCACAAGAAGATGATTTTTGCTCTTATACTAATAGAGGATCATACCGAGCAAATCTCAGGGGAGTTTTTCTGTTCTAATTCTTTTATTTTCCAGTTATTAACCTTTGATACAAACAACGAGGACGGTGTTTAACTTAAGTGGGGGGATTGGAGAATTAGAACACTTAACACTTACTTGTCCTAAACTTTTCAAAAATTATGCTTAAAATGTGCTTAATATATAAAAATTTTAAAATTTTTAGCATGTTTTTGTTTAAAGTCTAAGTTGCATTGCTGCACACATGACGTTATTTTCAAAAATTGTGATTTTTCAAAATTCACAAATCTATGAGTGTGCCGGTGACTTGTAAACTTTAGAACTTGGCTTGTATACTATTCGAGACCACCATAATAAGTATTATCTTATATAATTGGAATGACTTGTCTAAATTGGTAAATTTCTAGGATTACACCCAAATAGCCTTATATGTTTTGTGTTATTAGCTAACTACATTGGTTAGTTAACCCCCGTATAAACCCTTTTGTTACTCTCACTTTTAGAGTAAGATACCCCTAGAAAAACACTCAGAGCCATTCCTTTCGTTTCTTACACCTTTGTTAAAATGTTTCGTTACACCCTTACACCTTAGCCTACCCTGTAGATTAAAATCCGTGGTTGGTTAATTGCTATAGGCAAAGTGTGTTTCCTTACATTACCTGTGTTCGCGTGCGTAATTCATTATCTATGGTTAGGTCGGGAAATTGCACAATGCAATTGGAGTGAAAGTAAATATTGTATATCTTTGAGTTTATTTTTCGTGTGTTTACTACTTTCACTATTACAGTTATTTCTGAAGTCATGAAAAGTATGGAAAAATTATCCAGAATTATCATTATAGTGATGTGGTGAAATTTTACACATCTATGTTTATGTTAGTAGTTTCAAAAAAAAAAAAAAAAAAAAAAAAAAAAAAAAAAAAAAAAAAAAAAAAAATCGAAAAAAAATGAGAAAAGAAAAAGAAAAAAAGAAAAGTTGGATGTTTGATTTAACCAACTTATGTAAACTTTTGTATTAAGTGGTCGATATCACCACTAGTTGTTGTATATTATATCTATGGATTGAATGGGAGTTGGCAGTTATGGGAACACCAACTAAGGTTTATTCTTTGATTAAGATCTTGTTGAGTATAATTCGTGTCTACCTAAAGCGTGTGTTTCAAGTGTTAAAGCGTGAGTTATTCTATGATATGAGTCTTATTCATGGGATGGTTGGGATAGTGATTAACCACACTTAGGATTTTAATTTATTTGTTTTGTTTATTTTTCATTTTTACACCAGTTTATATCCCAAATATTATCCATACCCTACATTATTCTTTATCCAACCAAACCTTTGATTTATTGAGATTAGGGATTTGAGCAATCTTAAGTATCGTAGTCGTGGATTCGGGTATGTATTTATGATTTTGTCGCCCTTTTTGATATATTATTATTGGTGAAGTTTGGACCTATCTTTAGCCTGTTCGAGTTAAGGATTTGAGCAATTGCAAGTATCGTGTTCGTGGATTCGATCATGTATTTGTGATTTTGTCGCCTTTTCTGGAATTTGAGATCGATAGAGATTAAGAATAATTAACCCTTAAGCCTAAAAACCCTTTTTTTACCGCTTTAGACTTGTTATTCCTTGGCTTTAGTGGGGGAGATGTGTATACTTGCCAAGCTTATGATAGAATATTCGTCACGACTGGACAGTTAAACGATTAGATTTGCTTTTATCAAATTATTTTATTTTACTTCTAATTCGTTAAGTGTTTAGTTGTGTGATTATGACAAAAATGAATACATGCTTAAATAAAAAAATAAATCCTAATATCTTTTAGGATACATTTTCATAAGATTAATTCTAAGGTTTACTTGGGGACAAGTAAAGTTCAAGTGGGGGGATATTTGATGAACTCAAATAAGTACATTTTATTACTATCATTTATCCTATTAATTTGACTTGTTTTATTATATTATGTATGAGGATTGATACTTAATCGTTTACTTTTGTAATTCTCAGGTAAAAACAAGCATTTGGTGAAACTTGGCGATTTTGGACTAATTATGGAGCAAAACATGCAAGAAGTTAAGAGTCTACTGAAATGTACAAGATCAAGACATTCTGCTCCAGATGCGCCGCATCTTGCTTATCACATACGGCGCATCACTATCAATATTTCACCAGATACGATCCAAGATACAAGAGGACATGCGCCGCATCTATCTATGGAGTTACGCCGCATCTTCTGGCGGTGTACGAATATTCCTGAATATTATAATCTTGGACCCCACGCGAAGTTAAGTCAATGCGCCGCATCTACTTACTAGATGCGCCGCATCTTACCCTCAGACAGAAACTATAAATACCCCAAAGACCAGACGAATTAAGAGTTCCGAGTTCCGAAGTTTAGACAGAAGACCGAAGTACAGAAACCTAGGACGAATTCAGTCGAATAGGCTGCATGTGTTTAATTCATTAAGTAGTTTTGTTTTATTGTGTTAGTAAACTTTAATTCATCAAGATTGGTGGCTTGTGTAATGTGACAACGGAAAGATTGCACTCCCTTAAAACTGCTTTCTCATTAATTAAAGTTTATATGTTGATGTCTTTGGTGACTTTTATTAGTGCATTGATAACCTCTGTGTCTAGCTGAGCGTTGATCGGGTCGCCATGCCTCTGCCCTCGCCTATTTATTAGATCGCCTATGCATTCTATCGTCTGTAGAAAAGTAGGAAGAAAGATAAATAGGATAGTCATAAGTAATCATTAAGGGTTTACTCGCCGATAAGATTAGAACCAACGAGAAAGGACTTAATCTCGGTGCGTTGCATTGAACTATACACTTCATATAAAACTAGCAATAAAACAAGTGACAAACTACTTATCTATCAGGACAGCCTTCTTATTGTCTCGAGTATTTATCTGTGTACGTGTGTGCTATTCGCTGATTCGTGCCTATTGGTTTAGTTTATTATTTAATTGCAACCAAATCGTGCCAGTCTCTCAGGCTGAACCCCCTTGCGTTAGAATAGGTTGTGTAGCTAACTTAATATATTAAAATACTGATTAGAATAACTAGATAATACGTTCCACTCTTAGTGATCGACACTCTACTTACCATTATCTTCATACTGACCGGGTACACTGCTCGTTAAGTGTGTGTGTTATTGATAAGTCGGCTAAATATAAATTTAAAACTTGAGTAGGCATTAAAACTGCTAAACCGCAACGACATACACGCGCATCAGTTACCCACGAACCGCTTTAAGATGGATGATTCGTGGATTGCCGCAGTATCGTGGACAATGTTGCTACGCCGGGTTATGTGTCCGTTCTTAGGAGTATGGGAGCCAAGGACTTATTGAACCAATACAACTTGCTCACCTCCCAACAAGTTTGCATGAGTTCGGAGGTTAGACTGCGGTTAGAGTATGAACTTGAGCAAAACTGCAAGCTGAGCAGGAGGCTGGAGAGGCGGGAGAAGCTTGTATCTGATTTGAGGGCTAAGGTTGAAGAGCTTGAGGGGAAGTATTCCGGGGTTGCTGAGCTCCGTGGTCGCATTGCTGAGTTGGAAGCGGCCGCGGTGGTCAAGGACAAGGAGTTGGAAAAAGTTCGTGCTGAGTGTGAAAGTTTATCACCATCGGTAGTTCTTGTTGGGCAGTTTGGTAAGAAGAATGCGGAGCTGGCCGAACAAAATGTAGAGCTTCTCGCCAAGAATGAGGAGCTGGCTCAGAAGCTGTCCGGGCTTGAGATTGTTTGTAGTACCTTGCAGCAACAAGTTCAAGTGCAGATGGATAAGCACGTTGAAGAGAGTGTGAGTATTGCCCGTGCTAGTTTTGAGGAGCATCTGGAGGAGATGGATAGGAAATTGCTTGCTATTAATGAAGAGTTTGATACGGAACTGTTTCCTCAGTATTTAATGGCTGTTGAAGGTTGGCGCTGGGTCATCAGTCACGGTTTTCGGTATGCTTTCCGCAAATTTAAAGAGTCCGAAGAATTGAAGACCAGGCTGGGGGGTTGTATTTCCGCGGCAATAGCGGAGGGTGTACGCCAAGGATTGGAAGCCGGGGTTGTCCATGGGGCAAACGGTGTTAAGCTTGAGCAAGTAGAGGCTTACAATCCAACGGTGAAGAAATGCTTTGATGAGTCCGTGGTAAGGTTGGCCAATGTACCGTTTCCCTTGCTGGACTCCCTTGAGGCCTGTAAGGATGCCCCGTTGGAGTTCCTTATGTCGCAGCTAGTGCTTGAGGAGGATCGTCGCCCTGAGTTTGCGGAGTTTACCTTCAAACCCACGGTCGCGGAAGAGCATGTTCTTCCGAAATCCGTGGTCAGGCTGATCACTCGTCGTCCTAGGGCCCTTGAAGCTTATAAAGAGCAGAAGAACAGGAAGTATGGGAAGGAGTTTGAATATAGCGATAAGGGTCTTGCCGCTGTTCTTCCTGTTCCTACCAAGTCTGGACCTTCATCCAGTTCTGATCCTAAGATCTGACCGCGTCCTCAATCTGCCTTTTCAATTGGAAACATTCATTCGTATGATTTCCCTTTTCTCTGTGGAATTCACAATACTTGTCTTTATTTCTTGATTCCACCAGGCTTGTCATAGGTGGCGGAGCTGTGAAATTTACCGCATCCATTGCAAGAATCTCCTTTGGTGTTTTTGTTAAAGGTGTGAAGCGGTCATTTTTTCTCCGGTCCGCCCTTGGATGCCCTTTGAATTCTGTTTTCTTTTCAAAACTCTGGTTGTGGGATGCCCGGGATCCCCCTTCGTGAGATTTTCACGAAGAGCGGTCTTGCTTTTTCCTTGATACATTTTCCGCGGCCGTTTCACCACGGATGAAGGCCGTAGTAACCTTCCACATTTCGTCGACTGTCTTGGGGATTTTATCATTGAGCCTCCTGATTAGCTCTGGATTGTTGATCCCGTGTATGAATCATGAAACCTTCATACGTTCAGGTGCGCCCTTCACGTGCATGCTTTCCGCTTTGAAGCGGTCGACAAATGCTGTCGTGGTTTCTCCTTCTTTCTGCTTGATAAGGTGGAGTTCCACCGGATCTTTGGTGTATTTCTTCTGCCGGAGGAAGTAGGACAAGAACCTTTTGCGGAGATCTTTGAAGCTATCTATGCTCTCCGCCAGCAATTCGTCGAACCACATTCGAGCGTGGCCCATCAGGGTGGAGTTGAACATGTGGCACCAAGTGCGCATAGCCCATCGCTCGACTTTGGCTGCGGTACAGAAATTTTTTAGGTGGTCTTTCGGATCTCCTGTCCCGTCATAGGTTTTGACATTGGAGGTGTAACCACTGGTAAAATTTCACCTTATAATAAACTATACTTATCCTTTTCTACGTATATATATATATATTTTGTTATTTATTATTATCTGATCATAACTACTATCTCATGTGACGTAGCTCACGTCCTCGATAAACGTGCTCGCATGCAACCCAACCTTAACTTGTTTAATGTTTATGCATATAAACATTTTCGCATGACAACTATAAAACTTTAAGATATCTCAGTTGACCACTTTACGTTAATTCGTTAATGTACGTATAAACTAAACGTTCCTTAACAAATAAAGTTTTCATAAAACCCAAAACTATTATGATAACAATTAACAAAACCCTAAAAATGCTAAAGTATAACTCATTTAACTAATGTACAAGCATCTAAAGCTTAGAAAACCCTAATTCCACTATAACTCCCGATAAAACCCCAATTTCATAAAACTAAGATTTTAAGTACTAAATTCACAAACCTTAAATTATTTATAAGAGATTTTTACAAAATATTAATATACAAGTCATTTAAGCTAAGGTACAAGTCTTTTATGCATAAAAACCATATATTAATAAAAATCCTATTAAAAATCCTAAATATATTTGTTTTAAAGAACAATTTACAAATTTTTCATACATAAGTCTTAAAATTAAATTTTCCTAAACTCACTAAATATAAGTACAAGTCTTTAAACCTAATGTACAAGTGCCTAATGCACAAAAGCCAAAAATCCTAATTATATACTTTTAAACTTAACAAAATTAACATAAAAGTTATATAGCTTAAGGAAATATTAAAAATATATTTTTCTCATTTCTAAACCTTTGGTACAACCTTAATAAGCTCATGGTACAACCCTTATAAGCACAAACCCTATTCTTTTCCTTTTTCTAAAAAAATTCGATCACTATATATATATACGAACCCTTAAAATTTTTTTCTAACTAATATTTACCTAAACTAAACCCAAGAATCTAATTAGTTACTACCTTAAAACCCTAAGTACCACATAATATAGCCCATGGTACCACATCTTAAAGCCATTCGAACCATATCTTAAGACCCTAGTTCGAATTCTAGTAAACCTAAACTAGAAAAATTCTTGACAAGCTGCTAAGTATCATACTCACCATAAGCTCCTTTCTATGACCTAAAATCCTACACATAAGCCATGTTTCTAGATTGATAGCTAAGTAGTTAACATTCTTTGGTTCCAAAACAAACACATCATCACCTCCCATATAAGCCACGACCACCCCCCCTCCTTACACATGGATCCAATAGGAGTTTGACACACCTCCTTGTCCCCTTCTCACCCTAACATAATGACCTAACACTTTCCAAAACCTTAACGCCTTTCGATCTATAAATAGCAAACTAAAGCTCACATCTTATTTCTATACCATACGAACACATCCAAAAATAGATATACCCCTATCCTCTACTGATTCAAACAGCCCTATAGAAGCTAGAAAAGATCTTGGGAAAGCCTAAAGAGGAAAAGAAATTTTGGTGTTTCCATTTAGAAGCAAATTCGAAAAATATATACTCCCTAAATCGAATCAATCTCAAGTAAGCATAACCAACTCTTTTCATTTCTTTTATATTCCTTAAACACTCTTAAAAACATCCCTAAATAATCTCTAAAAGAAGCTATGATCAAAAACTAAAAATTTCTTTTCTTTTTGCTTTTGTTCGAACACAAACAAACGCACCCTTATATATATATGCTTTTGAAACGAAACAAGGACCTTTAGAACCTGTTAGAGATAAGTTATATATGATATTTATTATGACAATATGCGTCAAAAACAGGTTATAGCTTTTAAATATCAAAAACGCACCTCATTTTCTTTCTTTTCCTTCTGTCGCAAAAACCAACAGACCACCAACTTTGAACCTTTGTTTCACCCATCAAAAGAACTCTAAAAATTCCATATTTTTGACATGTTAAAGATCACCTAGCTATCTAATTTTAGGAAAAAGAACGGAGTAAAAAGCTCGAGTATTCATCGAGATATTTGTTTTTCTTTTCTGCCCAAACCTGCGATCAAACGCACCCTTAATAAAATTATTTCGAGCTCGTGAGCTCGAATCACGAGCTGAAAACTTGTAAGAATGATGTTTCTAAGCTAATAATAAAGTGTGTAAAAGAGTCGTAAAAAGTTTTGCCTTTTCCTGTAACGTATAACGTATTTTATTAAAATAAGGACGTCGTGTGTAACGACTTGGGAGTCTCAAGGGTATTTTCTGTCAAAACTCTAAATAGAATTATATCAAGGACCTAGTCTGCTGTCGACTTGCAAGTCAGAGGTCAAAACTGTCACTTTTGAAACTATAGGGTAGAAACGGCCATTTGACCAAAGTTGAGGGGTAAAAATTGTAATTTTTTAAAAGATGAGGGGTAAAAATTGTCATTTTATGAAAGTTCAGGGGTACAATTTGTCAATATATGAAACTATAGGGGAGAAAGCGTAACATTTTATAATTATTATTATTATTATTATTATTATTATTTATTATTATTATTATTATTATTATTATTATTATTATTATTATTATTATTATATATATATATATATATATATATATATATATATATATATATATATATATATATATAATTCGATTTGATTAATAAACGAAATACGATAACAAACGAACGAAATATATATTTAACGAACAGACGGAACGAAAACATAAAAATTAGAAATAAGATTAAAACTTATAACTTTTGAAGAGACTTCATGTTGTCCCAAATTAACATTTAATCGACAACCGAAAACGTTACGAACGAATAATAAAACTTATATATATTCAGAAACGATTACTGAAATTTGACATAACAAACCAGGTTGCGTGCCGGAGACGTTTATCAACTCTGTATAACTTTTTTTCCATCCAGACTGTCAAGGTGAGTTCGTAGTCCCACTTTTCTTTATATGTTTTCCAAACTTGTGGGGAGATACATGCTACCAAACCGAACACAAGTATTTTCCTGATTGTTGTTGCACTAAGTTAACTGTTCCCTATTTATATTTATTATTTAAAAGTCCCTCGTATCATGCACCATTAGTCACCTGCTGGGTGAGCGCGAATATGTGAATAGATCTATTGGCCTGACGACCCATTTGTACTAATCGGATGGATATCTTTGTGGTAGCCGGTTAGACAGATGCATTATATTTGTTATCTAATCTTGGGGGCAAACCACTTTCATTTTTATATGTTAGTGAGACTGGAAACTGTCAACGCATTGCGTATCATGAGGTTTAGTGCAATATTCCGAATTGTGATATAACTGATTTCTTTATATTTAGCTTGTGTTCAAAACTTATTATAACTTTAAACGCTATGGATTCACTCAACCTTTGTGTTGACTTTTTAGCATGTTTATCTCAGGTAATTAAAAGATTGGACTTGGCACGGAGTGGCTGTGGACTTTGTTTTTATAATAAGAGTGTCCATTTTGTTATCATTCAACGAATAATGTATCTTTTATAACGTATTTCTGAACCTCCCTCTGGGACCTATATTATGTACTCTGATTTAAATAATGAATGATAACAATTTTATTTAAAACGTCTCTTTTTTAGTCATTTTCTATTTTCATGACTGTGAACCATGAAGTAATACCCCAAACTTATATTCCGCTGGGTATATCGAAAACGGGGGTGTTACAGAGTGGTATCAGAGCTCATGGTTATAGAGAACCAAATGTTTTCAAACATTGGACTATAACCGTTTTCCACAAAAACTTAACCAAAGTCCTCCGTGCCACGACGCTACTGAAACGTTATTTAGTCATAATTTATTGTTAATCATTTAAGTTGCATAGTGAAACATTTATAATTACCGGGTGGTTACAGGGTTATGGTTTCCCCTACTCATTCTATTACTCTTATGTCGGACTCGGATACTAAAAACATCGTGACTGTACCAGGAATTCAGGAACGCTTCACAGAAATGGAAGCTGCACAACTAAAACTTGAGACTGAAGCTAAGCATTTACGTCAAGGACGTAACTGATCTTAAATTCACATGTATCAAAGTTGTGTCTACTAAACCAAGTAGTATTTGGTTAGTATATCCTGTATTTTCCAATAAACCTGAAATTTTCAGAGTTTGTAATCGATATTTTAATCTATAACAATCTCCTTTTGTTATATGTTTATGTTGAGAACACATTCTTTCCACTATGTCTTACAATAATGTTGTGCATGCATGTAATGACTACTCATGACCTTATACAAAAATCTCACCATTTATTACTCTCCTTAGTAGACAAATGACTTCACATAAACCAAACCATACCTAGAACGCATTATAAGTCATATTTCTTTCCTCCAAACCTAGGAAACCGACCAACTTGTAGCACAATAAGTAACAGAAACTAGGACCACCATTGACAACAAGGAACCCAAATATTCATACTAGAGACAGAAAATCCTTAACCTACTACATGCAGTATTAATAAAAGACCTTGTATTAATTGTTTTGCAAAAACAATCGATCAAGTTATCAAATATTATTTTCAGTGATTAAATCCAGACCTACCATGACATTACCTAAGATTATTATGATTCCATATATCTACAATAACTAGGCTATAACCATAGAACCCTCTAAGATAAATTTCGGAAGGAAACTTGATGAATGAAGAGAAAGTTGCTGGACTTCAAATGAATTAGTATGTCCTCAAGCAGTTTCATACCAGGAGTTAATCATTTATTTACGATATTAACCAGACACATAGTAATATTATGATTCTCAATTGGTTATAACTTCGCATTGTGACCATCTACTAGGACTAAGTAAACTCAAATTAGGATAAAAACTTCACGGATATTAGACCAACATATCATGACTAAACCTACCATCACCCGTGCCCTAGGAATTAAACAAAATAACCAAAAGCGAAAACTCGATGATAGAAAAACCACAAAGCCAAACCTAGTGCAAAAGAATAAGAATTCATTAAGATCCCAATAATGTCAAAGGATGACTTTAGTATTTAAGCAGAAGATAAATCCCTGTAGTAGATAAATAAATTGAGGTTTAGAACTCCTTAAGTTGTATTTCTTTTCAAATCTTTACCTTAGTTACGATGGATGTAATCTAAGTGTAGTAACTACCTTTCTACCGTATGAAACCTTCATCTTGTAAAATTTTCGTAATAATCACAATCTGCGTCTAATTCCAGTTCCTATTCCTTTTACCCTGTTCCTAGTCATTACATAGCAATACACTGATATACCATTAGGAAATTTGGTGAATACTATTTCTGACCGAACAGTAGACTATCACTACCCTGTAGGATCCTTAGACGAACCCTAAGATTTATTTCGAGGATATCCCATTAATACCTTAGGAAATCCCTAACATATCACTGTAGTGTGGACTAAAATTTTCTTATCTCTTTGAAAAATAATTATGAAGTTATTTTACAGAAACAAAACGTTGTACACCATCTAAAACTTTTTGAAAAAAGAATAAATACCACAGTGACTGAGCCAAATATCACATTATTTGATCCTCAATTATACATAGCCTGATCAACTATGTATAATTTAGGAAGAATCATGTAGTAAATTGGACAATTATCTTTTCAGATTTTCTAATAACAATTTTCATTCAAAAGAAACGAAATAAACTGTTCATAACATATCACTTTTGATTTAATACAATAGAAGTCTACCATTACTACTCATTACCTCTAAGATAGGAATTCGACAAAATTATGGATAGAAAACCCTAAGAATTCACAAGGAATTATAGCAAACACAAATAGTACAAATTTTATTAGAAACCCCGAAAATTCATACATAGCGAAATAATTAGAAACGGAAGTACTAAGGTTACAATGATTACAAGATAAGGAATAGAATCACTAATAGGTTGACCCGCCATGACAACGAGGACCGCCACCAGCAACACAATAGCTAGAGCCATGACGGGATGAATCACTTTGATTATCCTGCACACGTTAGCGAGACTAGATATTAGGCATAAGAATAAATAAGTTTTATTTCACTAAGGATTTCATAGAAAAACAACCATTACCCCCATATCTTGTCTACACCAATAGCGAGAACCACAATAGGCATAAGGACCGCTAGGACGTAAACCAAAAACGCATAATCTTCGTTAGGAACATATGCCAAATAAGTAACCGCAAGAACCACGTAAACGATTGCTAGGAATGTAATAAGGTGCGGCATTTGGAGGTTTTTATGAGAGAACTTAGTGGTGAAAGAATGAGGATTAAAAATGGGGTATTTAAAGGAGAAAACTAACCGTTATATGTTACTGTTCATAGCCATTATTTTACTGTTCATAGGCGTTAAGAATCACTATTCCTGACCGTTGCATAGTACTATTAACAGCCCTTGGATTTATTAGGTGGCAAGACATTCAAATTTAGTTCATCTAGTAGGAATAAAACTGACCAAACTACGTCCCTTAAGTATCGAATGGAAATTCCTAGACAACTTTTTAGGCCAAAGATATAACCAAGGACTAGCAGTGAAACGATATTATTGGATTCAAATGACAAAAAAAAGAAGATAATATTATATATAATATTATTTTTAAACTTGAGGCATTTTATGCATATCAAACTCACATCACAAATCAAATCGTTGTACGATTTTATCATTCCCATTTTCACATTCACTATCTGAAATAGGTTAGAAATCTAAGCCCAACTCTTTCTATACTTCACTTTTCCCAACCTCTCAACCAACATCGACTGAATCTCGGGACGAGATTCCCTTAACGGGGGGGACACTGTAACCACTGGTAAAATTTAACCTTATAATAAACTATACTTATCATTTTCTACGTTTTTTTTTTTTTTTTATCTGTTCATAACTACTATCTCATGTGACGTAGCTCACATCCTCGATAAACGTGCTCGCATGCAACCCAACCTTAACTTGTTTAATGTTTATGCATATAAACATTTTCACATGACAACTATAAAACTTTAAGATATCTCAGTTGACCACTTTACCTTAATTCGTTAACGTACGTATAAACTAAACGTTCCTTATCAAATAAAGTTTTCATAAAACCCTAAACTATTATAACAACAATTAACAAAACCCTAAAAATGCTAAAGTATAACTCATTTAATTAATGTACAAGCATCTAAAGCTTAGAAAACCCTAATTCCACTATAACTCCCGATAAAACCCTAATTTCATAAAACTAAGATTTTAAGTACTAAATTCACAAACCTTAAATTATTTATAAGAGATTTTTACAAAATATTAATATACAAGTTATTTAAGCTAAAGTACAAGTCTTTTATGCATAAAAACCATATATTAATAAAAATCCAATTTAAAAACCCTAAATATATTTGTTTTAAAGCACAATTTACAAATTTTTCATACATAAGTCTTAAAATTAAATTTTTCTAAACTCACTAAATATAAGTACAAGTCTTTAAACCTAATGTACAAGTGCCTAATGCACAAAAGCCAAAAATCCTAATTATATACTTTTAAACTTAACAAAATTAACATAAAAGTTATATAGCTTAAGGAAATATTAAAAATATATTTTTCTCATTTCTAAACCTTTGGTACAACCTTAATAAGCTCATGGTACAACCCTTATAAGCACAAACCCTATTCTTTTCCTTTTTCTAAAAAAATTCGATCACTATATATATATACGAACCCTAAAAATTATTTTCTAACTAATATTTACCTAAACTAAACCCAAGAATCTAATTAGTTACTACCTTAAAACCCTAAGTACCACATAATATAGCCCATGGTACCACATCTTAAAGCCATTCGAACCATATCTTAAAACCCTAGTTCGAATTCTAGTAAACCTTAACTAGAAAAATTCTTGACAAGCTCCTAAGTATCATACTCACCATAAGCTCCTTTCTATGACCTAAAATCCTACACATAAGCCATGTTTCTAGATTGATAGCTAAGTAGTTAACATTCTTTGGTTCCAAAACAAACACATCATCACCTCCCATATAAGCCACGACCACCCCCCTCCTCCTTACACATGGATCCAATAGGAGTTTGACACACCTCCTTGTCCCCTTCTCACCCTAACATAATGACCTAACACTTTCCAAAACCTTAACAGCCTTTCGATCTATAAATAGCAAACTAAAGCTCACATCTTATTTCTATACCATACGAACACATCCAAAAATAGATATACCCCTATCCTCTACTGATTCAAACAGCCCTATAGAAGCTAGAAAAGATCTTGGGAAAGCCTAAAGAGGAAAAGAAATTTTGGTGTTTCCATTTAGAAGCAAATTCGACAAATATATACTCCCTAAATCGAATCAATCTCAAGTAAGCATAACCGACTCTTTTCATTTCTTTTATATTCCTTAAACACTCTTAAAAACATCCCTAAATAATCTCTAAAAGAAGCTAGGATTAAAAATTAAAAATTTCTTTTCTTTTTGCTTTTGTTCGAACACAAACAAACGCACCCTTATATATATATGCTTTTGAAACGAAACAAGGACCTTTAGAACCTGTTAGAGATAATTATATATGATATTGATTACGACAATATGCGTCAAAAACAGGTTATAGCTTTTAAATATCAAAAACGCACCTAATTTTCTTTCTTTTCCTTCTGTCGCAAAAACCAACAGACCACCAACTTTGAACCTTTGTTTCACCCATCAAACGAACTCTAAAAATTCCAGATTTTTGACATGTTAAAGATCACCTAGATATCTAATTTTAGGAAAAAGAACGGAGTAAAAGCTCGAGTATTCATCGAGATATTTGTTTTTCTTTTCTGCCCAAACCTGCGATCAAACGCACCCTTAATAAAATTATTTCGAGCTCGTGAGCTCGAATCACAAGCTGAAAACTTGTAAGAACGATGTTTATAAGCTAATAATAAAGTGTGTAAAAGATTCGTAAAAAGTTTCACCTTCTCCCGTAACGTATAACGTATTTTATTAAAATTAGGACGTCGTGTGTAACGACTTGGGAGTCTCAAGGGTATTTTCTGTCAAAACTCTAAATAGAATTATATCAAGGAACTAGTCTGCTGTCGACTTGCAACTCAGGGGTAAAAACTGTCACTTTTAAAACTATAGGGTAGAAACTGTCATTTGACCAAAGTTGAGGGGTAAAAATTGTAATTTTATAAAAGTTGAGGGGTAAAAACTGTCATTTTACGGAAGTTCAGGGGTACAATTTGTCAATATATGAAACTATAGGGGAGAAAGCGTAACATTTTATAATAATAATAATTATTATTATTATTATTATTATTTATTATTATTATTATTTTTATTATTATATATATATATAATTCGATTTGATTAATAAACGAAATACGATAACAAACGAACGAAATATATATTTAATGAACAGACGGAACGAAAACATAAAAATTAGAAATAAGATTAAAACTTATAACTTTTGAAGAGACTTCATGTTGTCCCAAATTAACATTTAATCGACAACCGAAAACGTTACGAACGAATAATAAAACTTATATATATATTCAGAAACAGTTACTGAAATTTGACATAACAAACCAGGTTGCGTGCCGAAGACTTTTATCAACTCTGTATAACTTTGTTTCCATCCAGACTGTCAAGGTGAGTTCGTAGTCCCACTTTTCTTTATATGTTTTCCAAACTTGTGGGGAGATACATGCTACCAAACCGAACACAAGTATTTTCCTGATTTTTATTGCACTAAGTTAACTGTTCCCTATTTATATTTATTATTTAAAAGTCCCTCGTATCATGCACCATTAGTCACCTGCTGGGTGAGCGCGAATATGTGAATAGATCTATTGGCCTGACGACCCATTTATACTAATCGGATGGATATCTTTGTGGTAGCCGGTTAGACAGATGCATTATATTTGATATCTAATCTTGGGGGCAAACCACTTTCATTTTTATATGTTAGTGAGACTGGAAACTGTCAACGCATTGCGTGTCATGAGGTTTAGTGCATTATTCCGAATTGTAATATAACTGATTTCTTTATATTTAGCTTGTGTTCAAAACTTATTATAACTTTAAACGCTATGGATTCACTCAACCTTTGTGTTGACTTTTTAGCATGTTTATCTCAGGTAATTAAAAGATTGGACTTGGCACGGAATGGCTGTGGACTTTCTTTTTATAATAAGAGTATCCATTTTGTTATCATTCAACGAATAATGTATCTTTTATAACGTATTTCCGAACCTCCCTCTGGGACCTATATTATGTACTCTGATTTAAATAATGAATGATAACAATTTTATTTAAAACATCTCTCTTTGAGTCATTTTCTATTTTCATGACTGTGAACCATGAAGTAATACCCCAAACTTATATTCAGCTGCGTATATCGAAAACGGGGGTGTTGCAGGAGGGCATTCGGGTCCTCTTTGGGAACTCGAAGTTTCTGACTCTTTGCGTAAAAGGGTCCTTGTCATCGATGTCATACGGGCGATAAAGGTCATCCACGTTCCCTTTGTTTTTCCCAGACCCGGCTTCCCAATATCCTCCATAGTAGTCTCCGTTTCCCTCCGGTGTCCGGTCCCTTCGCCTTCTGGAACCGGAGCAAGCGGATCCAGACCCGCCGCCTTTCTCCCTTAAGCGGGGAGTGCGGCTGTAGGTCGGACTTGGGCTTCTTCTTGGGCTATCCGGACTTCCTTCCACAAGAGGTCTTCCGTCTTGTCTATAAAGCCTAGCTTCGCCTCTACGCTCCCTTCGAGCGCGGCTTTTGGTTTTAAGCCGAGAAAATACGTCCTGCTTTCTCTCCCCCAAACGTGACTTAACACCTTCTCTTTTTCCCCCTAAACGAGTGAAAACGGCCGACCGGGGGTGTTTGGCCATTTCCTCGTTATCTTCGGGTTCTTTATTAAGTCTGGAGAAAACACTCCGGGAGTAGGAGCTTTCGAACGGTTCAGGCCTCGCACCGGGGCTTGTCTTCCGCTTTCTCCTTTCTCTTGATTCAACATATCGGGATGGCTCTCGGGAGTATGAATTCTCCTGCGACTCGTCCTTGAAGTTGAGACGAGTTTTTAACTGTCTCATCTTCTCCGCGTGGACTTTTTCAGTCATTAAGGGCAATAGTTGGTGATAGTGCTTGTCGCAGAACGCCCTTATTGCCTCATCCGGAAGAGAGTCTGAATGATGCTCTCCTTCTTTCCCTTTCCCCTTCTCATGAGTGTTCCGTACCGTGGAAGGTTCTTGGGACGGGGACGGGTTTTTTGTTTGGTTACTCATGGTAGAGGTTTTTTTTATTTTAGAAACGCAGTTATGTAACTGCTCCCATGGAAGGCGCCAACTTGTTAGTACAAATCTTTGGCACACCTCCAGACCTAGGTTAGACTAGCTCTTGGCGGGTGTAGATCTTGTGCTAAGTACTTCGTGATCTGCTAAGAAAAACAACACCGTTAGTCTTACCGCGGAAGGGGGGTTCCGCGGTTGGCCTCCGGTGTGAGAGTAAGTATATTGTTTGAGATATAAGGTGTAAGTGCGTACTAGGTGAGAGTAAATGTAGTTAGTTGAGAGTAATAAATGAGATGGAGGTATTTATACTACCTATATACTTACTGTAGCTACCTCGGTACTCTGCGCATTGACTTTCGTCTTACATAGTAGGATGATGTCAGAGCAGAGCCGGTTTGCGCCATACCTAGCAGGTAGGTGTCAGATCAAGTGGGAGACACAATCCCACAAGATCTGGCTTTTGGCAGTGTGGAAGTCCGGCAGCGGCCAACGATGTGTTCCGGCCCGGCCTAGGGAGGCCGGGGTATGTTCTTGTCCTGGCTTGGCAAGACTGGAGTCCACAATGTGTATTTGTCCGTTTTGACTCTGCCGCGGTTAGTTATGAACATGTCCGGCCAAGTATGCTGGGTCCGGGGATACTATACACGATCATATCATATTTTGTTTGCTATATTCTTTAACGGTTGTATTATACGTTATTACAATTATATGTTATATCAAACATGTTATCTTGGCTAGGTGTATGTCTTTTGATTATAATGATATTTTATTACGATTAAATGATAATTAGTAGACGTAGTGGTCCTGTAGCTCAGTTGGTTAGAGCGTTGGTCTTATGAGCCAAAGGTCGCGGGTTCGAGCCCCGCCAGGACCACAATATTTAAATCAATTGTTTTAAATTATCAACTAATGGGTTTTATGCATATAATTTAAGTATCATTAAAACGGATAAGTTTTTCATAGATTAATGTTCACAGAGTTGAGATTAATATAGAACTAATATTCTTTATACATCCAATAAACAAATTTTGGCCATATATTTTTTAATTAAAATTAAAAAAAAATTCACTTTTTTTTTTTTTTTTTTTTTTTTTTTAATAAAATATTTTGTAGACGGACACTTCGATATACTTTCGATAAACTTTTTTTTTTGAGTTTTGTTTTGGTGTCAAAAATTGCGTATGAAAAAATCACATGTGATTTGTATGTTACGAATCACGTGTGATTTTACAAATCATATGTGATTTCAAAAAAACACATGTGATTTTAAAATAGCAAATCATATTTTATTTCTTTAAACGTAAATTTCAACAATAACAAAAAAATGTCGAAAAAAAAGTTTCTCGAAAGTATATAGAAGTGCCCCTCTATATATAGATGATTTAATTCTCATCGTGATAGTATGATTATTTTCACGTAACGATTAACGATTTACGAGATATTTAATTTTTTTATAAAAAGGATGAAAGTTTTTTTCTTCTTTTTTTCTTCTTTTTTTTTCTTTTTTTTAAATAAAAAAAGTGAATGACTAGGTTTGGTTTATTGGATCTTTAAAGAATATTGGATTTACATTGAATTTTTCTCATCTTTGACATGGATTCAAATTGGATAGGTTTTTCCTACATTAAGCTTTGACATAAATTCGAGCGTGAATGAGTTTTTCCTAGATTAATCGCGCGAGTCATTCATATAGATTCGAGCGTGGATGAGTTTTTCCTTGATTAACTGCACAAGTCTTTGACTTGGATGTAAGGCTTACTTGGAATATCAACATTTACAACCATTTCCCTAATCAAGTCATTTCTATTTGAAATTATGACGTGCCATATTATATTTAGAGATCTACCAACAGATCATTAAAAAAACAACAAATCTACCAATAGATCTAAATCCCAATTTTGTGTAACATTATTATACATCTCAAGATTATACTTTCAAAAGATCCATTGAGTACATAAATATGAGTATACTAGCATCGTACACGTGCAAAGCGGCGATCACAGTTTATTGTTCGTAGTATTTTGTTAGAAAAATGGTGTATATGGTTAGTATGTGTAAAAGGAAATGAGAAATGTATCGGGGGAATTTTAAGTTTAGAGTGTCTGAATTTAATGAAGCTTGAAGTGAGGTTTGGGATTTGGTTAGGGATATATATGCTTTATAATATAGAAGATGACATAGTTGCTAGAGATTTAACCATAGAACCATTCCACTGTTTATTTTATCATATCATACAACATCACATCATACTTTGTGAAGTTTTGAGTACATAAATATGACATCTTCTGCGATCAACAAACATTCTTATAGCAAGAGAAATGCTACAACAAGTAATCAAATAAGCAAACTACTTGTCTTGATCCATTGAATTAAATTAGAGACATTTTCGCTTGACTATCTTCATCGTTGAACGGATGATTATCTTCTTCAGCATCCAACATAACCCACGAATCATTTTTTCGTTCACCCAATAATGAATTCGATTCCCCAACTAAATTCTCCTCTTCCATTTCCTTCTTCACAAGAATAGCATCCACTTTTGGAGCCATGTTTTCTTTCAAACTCCATTGACTTCCCAACTTTGCGACCGTCATATCCTCACTAGATCCATCACTAAAGTCAGATTTCTCGGGTATTTTCTTGACAGGGTTTCTAGGTTTTGAAGTGTCATCTTGGAATACTGGTATGATCTGGTTTTCATCAAGATTGTGATGCTCGATGAATTGGGAATTAGACCTTTTGTATTTATCAACAAAAGATTGTTGAATAACACCGTTTTCTGATGAATTTCTTTGATTAAAGCTTCCAAATCCTTGAATGCCTATGCTTAATTTCCTTGCTTTTGCTCTTTCTTCTTTTAACACATTCACTTCATTTAAAAATTTCAAGATTCTTTCTGACTTCATTCTTACGTTAAGCCCCCAATTGAATCTTCACCAAAAAAAACAGAATACAAATTACATAAAGTTATTAAGAAAGTAGGAAACAAAGCTTTGCATTGAAATGTTAGTTCCTATTATAGAATGAAAGAGCTTTGCTAACAATAGAAATTAGATTTCTATCAAGAATATAAAATTAACGATTGTTTTACTTCAAATATAGTAAAAAGATGAAAAATCAAATCTTTACTGTAAAAATAGTATTACCCATATCATGAAAAATCTAAGTTAGCAGCAAAGGTTAGATTTTAGCTCAGGGATTAACCAAAAAAAAAAACCATTTTTTAACAATGAAACAGTAAATAAAATAATTTAACAATTAACTCTCTAAATTGAAGTGATCATACCCTTTTTCATCAATATACTGAAAATTGGTCATCTCTTGAAAAACATCTTTATGAGTCTGAAATTCTTCTGCAACACTTTCTGGTCCATGTGTCAACAAATGTTCTAATACCACTACAGCTTTGTATGGTATCCTCCAATTACTTGCATCAAATCTAACCAGCCTGATGTTTGATTCACAAAGTCAGCATACAAGAACACAAAAGAACCATAAGGAAATAAACGCATGTAGGTACCTGTTGTGAAGAACATTGACAATCCTCCAATAATCGTCGATTTCAAATGCAGCTTTTGATATTATCTTTAAGGAACGGGCATCTGGTGCCCATGGATTCCCATTTGTAGCTTCTTCGACCACTCTTCAATACACAGTTGCACAAAGTCAAAGATTATTTCATTTGCAAAATGATTATCTAATTCTTGGGTTTTAAAATGGCATATTATCAGTTTTACTGTTAACTTGTCTAGGTTGTACATAACAAAATTTAATAAGCACTTCAAATACGCATGTTTAGAATATATTGCACTAACACAACACATAGTAAAAATGACTCAATACTAGTAGGATGCCAAAATAGTTCAGGTACACTCGCACAACTAAAAATAGTTGTAATTAGTATATGTTAAATCATCCTACATAAATAATGAGTTTGAGAGTAACTTCTATAAAATGGATTATCTAATATTCGAGAACACCGAACACATAATGTATTCGGAGCATAATCCAATCTGTAAAGATCTGAATTTCCGCAAGTCATACTACGAGTCAAGTAGGTCAATTTTGACTCGACTCAAACGAGTCAAGTTGTGACTCGGACGAGTAAAACAATTATGGGCAAGGTTATGTACAGACTCACAAACCCACCATCTCTACACCTTTTGTCCTCAACGAGACTTGAACCCAAAGTACACACATATTCCACTAGGTCAAACCGTCTAACTAGTTTCGTATCTAATTCTAATTATTATTAAATAATCATTTTGGATCATCAGTTTCGGAGTAGCTTATCTAGAGCTTATTATCTGATCATAATCTAAGTTTAACAGCAGTACTAATCAGCAAACAAAACAAGCTACAAAACTGAACTCAAAATGAAAAGAACTCATGATAGAAAACATTACATTTGTGCAGGTGTGACATCAGTCAAAGCTAATCTAGCAGTCTTGATCTTTTCTTTAAGGAAAAAAGAAGCTTGTTTCTTGAATTCAAAGAAAGATGAGGATGAACCCAGATTTTCATTGTTGTTGATTTTTCCTAGAATTGACATTTTTTTTCATGGGAGAAAAACTTGAAATCTTGAAACAAGAGTGAAAGTGATGCAGGTTGGAGTTAGTCAACTTTTTGGAACTATATCAATTTGAAAATTCAAAATGGTGTCACGCTAATATAAAATAAAATAATCTATTTGTGTCAACAAAAGTGACACATGCTAACTTTGACTTGTTGTGAATAGATAATACGTAGTATGTGCTGATTACATTATAAATTTTTTTCCTACAAAATGTTGCTATTTAGTTAACCTTTTTTTATTACGGAGTATTATTTATAGATGTTAGTAAGATTAACTATCATTCATCAGCATTTTCTAAAATGTGTTTTTGATGAAAACAATTTTCCGGAAGATTTTAATTCTTGTTTCAAGTGGTTTGAAAGTCTATTGTCTCAACCACTACAACAATCAGTAGGACGGGCGAGGACCCTTTTGGCAGTGACGCCCCTGTCCTCGCCGAAAGTTGCTAAACGACAACCCCACGCTGAGCTGGCACACCATATCGCTGCCCGTTTGTGAAATTTTCAACGCGTACTTTCGGCAGAAACATGTCACCGCCGAAAGTAGTTTTGATATTTGGCAAACTTTGACCAAAATTGTAACTCTTAATTGTTCCCGGGTTTTTTTCCCGCCGTTACTTTTAGCGGGGATATGTCCCCGCCAAAAGTTAGATACACAGTGCCTAGCTTTTGATGGGGACATGTCCCCGCCGAAAGTATTATCCAGTTTTCTCTCCTAACAATTACTTTATCCCGATAATATTTTCTGCTACTGATATTAGCTTTTGGCGGGGACATGTCCCCGCCAAAAGTGTTGGCGTCAATTTATCCTGCCAAAGTTTTACTTATATATTACCTAACCGATCATCCTCAATTCGGCAAAGCACAAAAAACCCAATCGTCAATTCCCACAAAACACACATAACAATGGCTGGTTACACGCTGAAAGAGGAGTGGTCAAAGGTTTTATCGTCAATGTATCTCTTTAATGAAGTTCTTAATACATATGGCTACGAAATTTATGTTGAATATGGTTCTTATAAGAACATTAGCCCGTGGATGAGATACCAGATTCTGGAATGGTTGAGGAAAAAGCAATACTACAGAGATGTCGGACGCTCAAGCTGATGATGTTGGAGGAGAAGGCACGTTGGAAACCAAACTTGATGATCTGGGAAATAGGATAACAAATCTTGAAGCTATGTTTGAACATTTCATCAAGCAAAGGAAAGCAAGGAAGGGAAAAGATGGTGCAGGTTCTAGCAAAGTGAGAAGTAGCAGCAAAAAAAAAATGAATGGGCGATGTTTGTTATGGTCTATGTCGTGTGTTTCGTTTGCTTGTCGATTTGTTTCGTTTGCTTGTCGAGTTGTTTCGTTTAAGTTGTTTCGTTTGCTTGTCGAGTTGTTTCGTTTGATCTGTTTCATTTGCTTGTCAAGTTGTTTCGTTTGAGTTTGTATGAAATGTATGTGGTTGAGAACCCTTGCGTGTTTTAAATAAAAGGTTTGCCTTCGTGTTTGTTAATTGTGATACTGTTCCTTCAGTTCCATTCTTTATGCATATATAATTTAGTGTTGGAAAATTGTATATCTGAAATACCATGTTGTTTAAAGGGGTGTTTGGACACCATAATCTGGTTAACTCAGAACATGGTCAACTTTACAAATCCAGAAGGTGCTTTGATGTATAAAAATCCTGGGTGTGGTTCGACCCACCAAGAGACGGGTGTATGTCATGTTCGATAACAAAAGATAGGTAGATCACCGCCGCTAACGAAGGTGCACGATGGCTGTTAAAGAAGCCTCGTGAAATACTTAAGTTTTCACAACAACAACAACAACAACAACAACAACAACAACAACAACAACAACAATAACAACACTACTACATATGAAGATTGTCCATGTCACCTAACAGCTCATGGAGTATTGTAGCCGACTGACATGCGTAGTCGTGGTCGTCGGGATTCCTTGCCATTTCAAGTTTTGCCTCCAGCATCCTTACTCTTGTCTCTAGCACCTGTATTTTTTATTCCAGCATGTTTATCCTAAGATCTTTGGCATTACATGTTGAGCACTCTGTTGGTGCAGATCCATCACCTTGAGATGTTGAAGCAGAAGAGATTACTCGTAACCAGTCATCAAATTCACTCTTCCATATAATAAGGAAATTATATGATTGTTTGTATATTTACATAAATAAGAAATGTATGATTGTTCACCTTCGAAAGAGGACATGCATAATATTTCCATCCAAAGGTATCTTCTTGATGTGATGTTCTTAATTTTATATTTCCTGTTCCACAAGAACACATAAAAGGATTATATCACTGCATCTCAGGTTTTGAAATTGGTGTGAAGATAAGAGGTTGTGAGCTTGAGTGATTTTGATGATAAGAGTGTATATAAGAGCAGCTCTGCTAGCTTTGGTGGGAAAATTTTGGCGCCAATATTTTGGTGGAAAATTTTGGTAGGAAAGTGTTTTGGTGGGAAATTTTGGCGCCAATATTTTGGTGAGAAATTTCGACTCATTCGTTTAACATGTTACGTATATCTATAACATATCGACTCATTCGTTTAACATCTCATGTATAACCATATCATCTCGGCTCATTCGTTTAACATCTCATGTATAACCATATCATCTCGGCTCATTCGTTTAACATCTCATGTATAACCATATCATCTCGTCTCATTCGTTTAACATGTTATGTATATCTATAACATATCGACTCATTCGTTTGACATATTATGTATATCCATAACATCTTGACTCATCCGTTTAACATGGGATGTATAACCATATCATCTCGACTCATTCGTTTAACATCTCGTGTATAACCATATCATCTCGGCTCATTCGTTTAACATCTCGTGTATAATCATATCATCTCGGCTCATTCGTTTAACATCTCATGTATAATCATATCATCTCGGCTCATTCGTTTAACATCTCGTGTATAACAATATCATCACGGCTCATTTGTTTAACATCTCTTGTATAACCATATCATCTCGGCTCATTTGTTTAACATCTCGTGTATAACCATATCATCTCAGCTCATTCGTTTAACATCTCGTGTATAACAATATCATCTCGACTCATTCGTTTAATATCTCGTGTATAATCATATTGTTAATAAAAATATCGTCTAAAAAACGTTATTTATATTTTACGATCTTTGCTATATTTTGTTAGCGACAATTATAAACTTTATTTTAGCAAAACATAAATATAGTTAAGTCTTTTACATATATAGTCACAAGTCTTTTATAAACACAAATTAAACATCACTTAGGTAATATATACATTTTACAAAGTATACTTTTTATAAACTAGTTTAATCTAAAAATGGAAATGTATTTTTACATCATGGCATGCATCATCTTTGAGATCTTTAGAAGATTTTGAGATATTTGGAAGATATGTTGTTTAGATCATTACTCAAAGAATCCTTGGAAAGACATGGAAATATTTTGGTTAGATTTGATGAAGATTTTGAAGATTCTTTGTCAAGTCCCCGCGGAACCAATGAAGTACACAGACGGAACCTAACATTTGGTTCCGTCCCATTCGTGGGTTGCTTAGGCTGTTTGCCTATAAATAGCAAGCCACACATTGATGCTTTCTCATCACTTACAAGCATAAACAACATCATATATTCTTTCATTCATATCTAACTCATTCATATTTCATTTAGTGAACTTCTTTATAGCAAGAAGATCAAAGCATTACAAGCTTCAATAAAACATTGCAAGGCTTGTTAGTTTGTCAATGTATGAATTTATGTTGTTCATACATCATTGTTTGTACCAAACAATCATAAATCATCTGTAGTGATCCGTTAGTATTTTTGTCCTCAAAATACATAGTGTGACGGGAGTGGTTGTACCCTTGTAAAAGAACTCGACATCTAGCTTTGTGTCAGAAATATTGTAAGCGACGTGTAAAGGTTTTCTCCGCCGGATAAAGGAGCTTGTTGACTAGTGAAGAAAACTCTCGAGTTAGATACTCGGGGAGTGGAGTAGGGCAAGAAAAAAGAGTCCTTGTAGACCGAACCACTATAAACACTTGTGTTGTGGTTTGATCGTTTCTCTCTTACACTATACTTATTTGTTATTTTGTTTGCATACAATAAGTCATTTCATACAAACATAAAAAGAAAAAGAAATTAAAAACAGCAAAACTATTCAACCCCCCTTCTAGTTTTTCACAATTGGCATCAAGAGCTACGTTACTCAAGATTTTTAGAATTTATAGTATTTTAAAACTTGAAAAGATCCATGGATTTTGAAATATTCAAAGAAGGGCTATCTATGCAAAGACCATCACTTTTTGAACCAAATGGATTTATTTATTGGAAAAGCCGTTTTGAAACATATGTGGAATCAAAAGATATAGATCTATGGTATATAATTATAGAATGTGATCATAAAGCTATTATAAAAGATATTGCAAGTGGTCGGGATGAGGATACTTCACTTAATCGTCATAGTGATGAGCAAAAGAAGTTAATTGCAAAAAATAATGAAGCAAAAATGATGTTTTACAATGCTCTAACTAAAAAGGAATTTGAAAGAGTCTTTATGTACAAAACCGCTAAAGAAATTTGGTAATCTTTAATAATCACTCATTAAGGAAATTCACAAGTCAAGAATAATAAAATTGATCTTCTTGTTCAACAATATGAACAATTTAGTATTCCTGAAGATGAAGTCATTGATAGTGCACTTGCTCGCTTTAATACTATTATTACTTCTCTCAAAGCACTTGATGAATCATTTTGTAGTAAGAACTTTGTCAGAAAATTTCTTAGAGCACTTCATCCAAAATGGAGAGCAAAAGTGACGGCCATTCAAGAATCTAAAGATCTCTCAAAGTTGGCACTTGATGTAACACCCCCAAAATCATAATATTGTGGAAGCATACACTTTGGGTGCTACTAAATCAATAATCACAACACAAGATATAGAGAACGGATTGAAAATCCGTTTTAAAATATATTACATAATCAAAGTCGTGTTGTCTTACATGAAATTTATTTCAAATAAAAATGTAGCCCATTTAATAAAGCGTTCCAAATTTCAGAGTTAACGCAATAAAAACATTTCCATTAATTATTATGACCATCGCCATGCCCTGCCTTCAGTAAACACACCTCAGTTTCCTGAGAAAAACATGCTAAAAGTCAGCTAACGCTGATGAGTTCATAGGTTTAAAGTAAATAACACATATGGACCATAGCAATATTCAGCAAACAATTCAGCAATAACACACTATCCCGCTATGCAAAGACTAAGCCTTATCTAACCGAACTAGACATAGCAGCATGCCAAGATGGCATTAGAAAATAAAGGGGTGCCCGCGAGTGTTAATCCCCAGACACTCGGACTATTTGCATATGGTATACGTTCGCTTTGACTATGCCGAACCAACCGAACAGGGGTGTCATCCCCAATGGATCGATTTATATCACACGGTTTCCCAGAGGGAATCGACGGTTGATGATAGTGGGCACAATGGGATTCAGCTAAACTTAGGTTTCTGCATACAAGTGTGTATAAAAACAAAATCTATTTTTGGTCCATGAAAACAGTTTTGCATGTTTCTCACCCCAAAGCTTATAAAACAAATCGTATAAAAATATGGGGCTATAAACTCACCTTAAAATAATAGCAACCTGCTAATCAATCAACAAAACAATGCAACCGCTCCGACACGCAACCTAAATCAATATGGTAAGTCTTAGTGAAACATTCGTGTCTTATATGTCTTTACTTTATTTGAAAAAAAAAATTACGTGTGACCAGTGCTCGTGTATTTCTTGCTTGTTGTGTGGTAAAGTATATTTCAAAATGATTTATTGTATGAAACTCTGGTTGGTGGCTCATGGTGAAAGTGTACGGTGGGAATACGTGTGACGGAACATCTGTGCGAGTATTTATCGTTAAATTTCATAAGTAATATATATATATATATATATATATATATATATATTATATATATATATATATATATATATATATATATATATATAGTGAGACTTTCTTGCGAGAACCATTTTATCTGCGAGAACTGAGAGAACCACCAAAAACATACATGCACGCCTTCAATAATTGTATTTTTGCACATATGTTCTAAAAAAAACATATATGTTTTTAAAAAAACATAATTGTTCTAAAGAATTTGATAAGAAATTGGAAATACAACATTTTTCTTTGAAGGTGTGCATGTATGTTCTTATAAGGCGTGCAACGACAATATTGCGGTCTTGTGTAAGGTTTTTGTGAAAAAAGAGGATGAGTTCATGATGATATTGAAGAACATAGGTGGATACTTACGATTATTGATGATTTGCATGTATTTTTATTTTATTTTAAAAGGCGTGCATGTATGTTTTTTGTGGTTCTCTCAGTTCTCGCAGATAAAATGGTTCTCGTAAGAAAGTCCCCCTATATATATATATATATACACACACACACACACATATATATATATATATTATATATATATATATATGTATATATATTATATATATATATATATATATATATATATATATATATATATATATATATATATATATATATATATATACATATATACATATATATATATACATATATATATATATACATATATATATATATATACATATATACATATAGATATATATATATATATATATATATATATATATATATATATATACATATATATATTATATATATATATATATATATATATATATATATATATATATATATATATATACTAGTTTCTAAGCCCGCCCGATGGGCGGGCATGACTTGTAATTTACATTTTAACTTAGTCATGTAAGGATATCAGTTATCTTGTATCGTTATAACTTTATTTAGTTATGTACGGATATCACCTATATTGTATAGTTATAATTAACAGATAGAGTCATGTAAGTAGGTATTATTTTATTGACGTTTGAATTAAAGAATGTTGAGATTATTTTTGTCGTTGTATACAATATTGAGTTTGTTTTAAGTTATATTTAGAATAGCATTTGAGTACTTTTACATATGTTGATATATTGTGTTCGTAGATGTGATAAATGGTTTCCCTACCATAATATATTAACAGACATGGAAGATAGGTACTTGTTGCAGTTCACCATTGATAGATTGAATCTCATTACCCATACAATAGGGTTAAAAGGAAACTTTATCTTTGTCGGAAAACAGGCAGCGAATAATTGAGTTTATCTGGTGTTTGGATATTTTACGTCATGTGGTTGACTATTGATGTATGGATATGCTAAGTATATGTGGTGGCTACATTAACATTTTGTTTTAGCAAAAATTGTAACTAAAACTGGACCGAAATCTTTGGTAATTATATTAAAGAGTTATTTTTGACACAAACATAATAACCACAAAATGTTCCATTCTAGCAGATTATAAGTTGTATCATGTTGTCCTACACGGTTACCTTACCATAGTATATTAACAGACATGAAATATTGGTACTTGATGTTGTTCTCCATCGATAGATTGAAGCTCATTACGCACCGGCTTTAGACGCATCATCTTTTGTTCTTCAAAGTGGCAATCTTGTCCAAACTAATACCAGTTTCCGACCATCACCAAAGCTTTTATCTTAAAAGGGTTTTTTATGTGTAAAACCACCTGCAGGTTGACTCGGTAACTCACATTCATGTGTACGATCTCTGCTTTTATGTACTTGTTCAGCTTTTCGAAAGGTTAAAATTATAAAGCTTATTTCCAAAAAACTTAACCAATACGGTGTTTGGGATTGTGTATTTTAAGTGCTTTAACAACTTTAAATTATGCTGATGTTATTACTATATAGGCGTTGTTTGAGATTGCTTATTTAACAGCTTAGAAGTTTATCTGCAATTTATAGTTTATGTACTTATGCCATTAACATGATAAGCTAAGGATAGCTTAAAACAGAAATAAGTGAATGAAATAAAGTAGAATAATGTCACGGGAACTTCTTGATAGACTTCCATCTACAATGCAATTACAGTTTGATATTCAAGTCTACACAGTTCTTGCATCATATTATGTACCACACACCAGTACGATTCTCGATCATCGTCCTTATCTAGATACGTGAACATCATATAGAACGTATAATTTAATTGATTAGGATATATTAGCATCATTTAACATTGTTCACATTCATTTGAATAACATCATTTGATTGATTATTATAAAACAAAATCACACAGAAACAACACTTTAATTGATGACACATATAACATCATGTGATTGGATACTTCTAAAAAGTTTCATATACTTTTCGAGTCCATTGCAATGTGATCTTGATAAAACTTAGCGGCACCTATCTTCCTTTTATATGCACTTCTCACCTTAGCGTTCTTTTCATCAAAAGAGGACGTCGAAGCATCACCTCCTGTTTCCTCAAACATGCTTATCAAGTTTTGGGTTGGCTTCAACCAAGATCAAGGGACATGGTACCTACCAAAAAAAAAAAAAAAAAAAAAAAAAAAAAAAAAAAAAAAAAAAAAAAAAATTAAAAACCCGAGGGTTGGTGAAAGCCATTCCGTACGTTCTTGGTTCTTGATACAAATGGTATAATTACTTTTTGCTTGAATTGTCCAATATCTTCCTAAGATTGGACCACTGATGCATACTTGAACCTTTTCCGTGCCCTTTACACCAATAACAAAAGGTCATGGTCATATCAGTAATGAAATGCGCCTTAGTGATTACACATACATGAGTTATCAATGAAAAAATAAGTATGCACCCTAGTATGAAATAGAAGTCTAGCACCATCATCGACAGTCCTAATGCAATGCAGATAACAGACATTAAAGACATAAAGTTTAAAAAAAGGTTTGCACCTTTCAACCATTGAAGTAGGGACCCCCTTCCGAATATATAGGTCCAGATCCTCCACCTCTGAGGAGCATTGTCGTCCGTTAGCACCATCGACTATAATTTAGGTCCACCTGCTAAATTTGAAATGAAAAATAAGTGTGCTGCTATATATAGTAGTATTTTATAGTTTATTTTCCCTTCTCTTTATTATCAATATATGTACTGAAATAGGTCAAATGATATACATCTTGAAAGTAAAATAACTTGTCATAACATACTCATGATCAACGGTGGCTTTTCGACCCATTACTTACCGAATGGCGAATTTGGGATATCATAAATTTTAAACAGCTCAGAACGGTAAATTACAAAAAATCTAAGCTTAAATTTTGCAAGATCTAATCATGATTATAATTTTCATGAGAAAGTAAGTTTATTCCAAAGATAAGAGTAATACAATGTGATCAAGACCCTGGGAAACTATTGAGATCAGCAGCTGTCTTTTGTAATCAACCACTTACTGGTAAACTTTAGACTCAAATAAGTTAGCAGCGACCACCATAAAAAATCAACATTGATCTGCATAAATGAAAATAGACCATGGTGATTTCTTAAGTATCACTTCTCTAAGAATTTAATCCATACTGGACAATTTATGGGTGTATGTCAACAGCATATGTGCAGCTTTAAGGGGTGTTTGGCTATGGATGTCGCAACAGTTTTCTACAACAGTTTAAGGGATGTTTAGCAGCAGTTAAAGGGTGTTAGGATATGTCTACATCAACAAAATAAGGGGTGTCCTGTGTGCATATGGTAAAAAAAACATTGATTAGTGCGCTTTGAGACAAAATTTCACTCGATATGAAGAAATCTACATAATCACTTAGAATTCCTTACTATATGAATCATACATGTGCCATATGTAAATTAGATTTGCAGTTTATGTACTTTTTCAAGTTAAAAATAATTGTTGCAGTGAAGCGGGAGCAGGTTTAGCAAGGTTTAATAAATCATGTTTAGGATTATACCATCCAGATTACAAAGAATAAAAATGTACCTTTAGAACGACACTTTTGGGAGCAAAACGTACATTATAATAGAAAATGAAGTTGAATGAATGGTTGTGGGTTGACAACTTGGTTGTACGATTTGAGCAAAAGCCGAACTAACAACTCCAATGCTGGAAAATAGTTACTATTACCTGATATATTTATTGTTAATTGTATGGCTGCACGAAGTGTGTGTACAATTTACTTTAATTTGGGACATGCTATGGCCCGTGGTCCTTGCAACTTGGTACCGGGAATTCGTCGGTATTTTTTGGATGCAAGCTGAGTGTCTTTTGTAATGCCATGGCCTTCCTGAGATGACTCTATAGATGGTTGCCTCACTTGCTGAGTTGACCTGCTGTTTAGGATAGTAACTGTTAATACCGTCAATTTTTAAGACTAAGTTGTGTAAAAAGGTATGTTGTTACTTTTTAAATTTAAGAATTCACTTCAAGTAGCTTCGCCAGTGAGAACTGGTTCCTCATTTTACTTGCTCTTAGTCTTCATGTCTTTGTCGTTGGATGCCCAGTGTTTGTTCTACCCAGCAGTTCTTTGTACCTGCACCAAATTTGATTTGTAAAATGAAGCAGACACAAATTTTAAGCTAGCATGTATAGCAAACTGTTACCGACAACGTTATACGGGTGTTTGGATCTGTCTTTAGAGAGTAGCTCTCCAAACACCTTACTTCGTAAGCGAATAACCAATTTTAATAATCTACACCACAACTCCGGTTCAATTTCTGCTACCTTTTTCTTATGTTTATGCGGCATCCCGTAGTTAATCAGCAATCAGTTTGGCTCTGCATCAAGATAGTTCAAATTATCTGTATTAGTATAACTATGTATTAATACGAAAAAGTAAGAATGTATAGGCTTACATGCGATCCATTTGTCGACTAATTCACAAAGATGACCATCGTTTGTTGGTTGCTGCGTAGTCACGTCGCAAAGCCTTTTCATAGCCAACATACAATTCCAGACTACTCAAGATTTAATGAAAATGTCCTCTTTATTTTCAAAATCAGAAGCCGCCATTTTCATACCTCCACGACTCCTGCAAAAAAAAAAAAAAAAAAAAAAAAAAAAAAAAAAAACCTTATCAGATTACGCTTAATCATTTTACTGCAGATACTAATGCTCATATACATTTAACCTTATCAGATTACATTTAACCTTATCAGATTACATTATGTGAGAAACATAACGGAAGGCGAACCTTATTAGAGAAAGAATAAAACCGTAACAGAGATATACTGGCGTTGACACAATCGAGATGACGCATAAGCTTTTCATTATCAGCTTTATTTCTGCCTGTACCGACTTATTTTAAGTTGAGCTAGAATATGCAATCTTCCCATCAACAAATGGCAACAAATGATCAGACATAATTTCATGCGAGTAAGCTACCGAAGAAGATAAAGGACTTGCAATCAAAAGCAAACATCTGGTTATAAGATTTAATACGCATATACTTTATTCTAAACACGCCTAAATATTTTATTATTAGCTCAACATAATGGCAGATAACTACAATTATATGAACTACAATATGATAGAATAACATAATTGGTGTTGAGATTAATCACATTGGATTTGAGGATACGAAGTTGAACTTGATTGAACTGCTCATTCAGAAAACGGAGGTACCATGAGGATTTTTATCTATATCAAGTTACCATCCATGTCCAATATCACAAAATCGTATGAAAAAAATTCAACGCAACGAAGACAATACACAACCAAAAGAAACAAATGTTAAAACAACTATATGTGACCAAAATACTAACCAAAAAAACAAATGGGTTAAACGGCTAGAAAGCAGCTAAATGTCTATCTTCAATACATAAAACCTCCTAAACTGTTCTACTCAGAAATTTAGATTACTGCTATGATAATAGTGTTTTTGTAATCAGACCTGACACGTTAAACAATTATTGATTTAATTAAGATATACAAAAAAGTATTTTCCATCAACCCAACCCGGTATGGGCCATTATTAGCGGCTGTTATTGGCCGTTATTCAACCACTATTCAACAGCCAAATTGCATATTTCAGCAACCATTTGGTTGTTATTAGGGTCTGTTTGGATGGAGCCTTATTAGGAGCTGCAACAATATATGCCCTTCTACATTTGTTATCACTATGTGACTATTCCTTTTATGATATATATATGAATTCCATCATATAACATAATAATTGAGACACTGATGTTTCACACTTGTCTCATAAATATAATGATACTTTACAAAGTGTTTATATCATAACGATATTCGAGTATTGATTGGAAAAATAACTCATTATAGGCGTATATAATGCTCCAAAGAACAATATAATGATACTTTAAAGAGTAGCGCCCATAATATAATCACTGATGTTAATAACCGGCATCTTCTCATTTTTAAATAGTATTTAGAATTGTAGGTTAATGCATATTGCTGGTGCTACCATTTAAAGCCATCAACTGAAGCACTTTAAAATTCAGTTTTTAGACTTATAGGATTTTGTTAGGATGGTGGTTTCGAAAGAGACGATATATTTATAAAAATCAGTTATAACAAAATTGGGGAGAAGAAATATATATACCTGGTGAAAAACAGGCTTCCCACTTTCGATGAGGTCAAGGAACACAATGGTATTAGATATTGTACGATTTAGATCACGAGCTGCAAAAGAAATCAGAAAATGAGAAATAAGGTTAACTCTGCAGCCCATGTACCACTCCTTTAGTCACCAACAACCATTTTCTAAAAGCAGCATTCCATTATCTACAGCTTCCCTCCTGTTAACTTCTCAATCTATTCCAAATTTCCTTCCTCCTTTTCCATATATTCCCTGTTATCAAATGAACTAAAAAAAGCACAGATGTGAAATTTGAAATTT